>JAUTXW010001403.1:0-320540 GCA_030620095.1 Kuschelorhynchus macadamiae
ATATATTAGGCTTTTGCATCAATTGGTCCTAATAGTATAAGTCTATTCCAAAAGAAATAAAAAATATTAACATTGATTTAAATAGTTTAATTCTAAAATTACCAATTTTTAGTGGGCATAATAGTACAAGTCAAGTTATATTGTTTTGAGCACCAGTAATTAAAGATCCAAATAGTACAAATATACTTATACTATATCAATCATGGTTTAGCGTTGACTTGTACTGTTTGGATCAAGTATTAGTTTAAAATGTGAGGTTAAGTTTATTGTTTTTGTGTGTACAAACTTGTTTACTTTCCAACTTTTCAGTGATTTTCTGAAGTTTTTGAGAGAAAAAAAGTATAAAAATGTGCTCAAATAGGTCCAAAAAATTAGTAGAACTGGCTCGAATTGATTTAGGTAAGTTCATTCTTCAAATGCGTAATTGAAAAGATGTAAATCAAGTGTGTGTGTGTGTCTGTAGGTCTAGATCCATCGATATTCGAAGAGCCAATTCAATCAAATTCGTTAACAAATAATAATATTGAGTTATACAGCGATAATAATAACTACTATAACGAGGCTCCTTTAAATCACTATTATGACGAAGACGAAGATGCTGGTAATAAGACTGGTAAGTAGACTTTCCAAATCATAAGTCAAGTAAACTTTCATTCGTAAGTTCATTTTTGTAGTTAAATTTGTGTCTCTTTGATTATAATAAAGTATTTACATACCTTCCACGGTATTTAGTTTTTCAGTGTTCAATTAAACAAGATGTAATTTTTTTTAGATACTTCACTAGACAAAGAACAGGCAAATCAACGTGATAGTATGACATTGGAAACAGACTCTATACAAAATTCTGAACATTTCACGCCAGGTATTTTCCAAATTATTAAAGTATTAGGAATACCTTTTTAGTATAATTTGTTTTTTTCAGAACCTTCCATAGAAGAAATTAGCGCTTCGCCACAGATTCCACATGAAATTAATAGTGATCACAGCATCCAGGATAAGACGTATATTCCAGACACGGATAGTTCAAGCGAAGATAACATTCCATTAATAGCAATAAGGGATAAATTACTTCAAAGAAACAATCTTCCGAGACAAGAGCAAGCCAAAACAAGAAAGAGGTCAAAAGAAGGTCCATTTACAAGAAAAAAAAACCAGGAAAGAACAAAGAAAAGAAACACAGGACAAAGTTATATTACTTCAAAGGCGAAAGAAGTAAAGCAGAGAGAAATGAAAGCCCTTCGCAATTGTAGGACGAAATGCCGGGATAAAATCTCCGAAGATATTAGACAAGTTATTTTCGAGGACTACTGGAGTCTTGGAGCTCGAGATAAAAGGGTAGCTTATATTGCTAGTCACTCAAACACAACGACCACAGCTGTTAAAAGAAAACGGACTACCGACACTACCAAATCAAGAAATCGTAACGTTAGTCATTCATTTTTTTTTAAAGTTAACGGAGAAAAAGTTAAGGTTTGTCGAGGATGCTTCATGAATGTATTGGATGAAACACAAATGTTTATTACCGTTGCTCTAAAGAACTCTCAGCTTTCCGTATCTGGAGTTGTACGGCCTGATAGCAGAGGTCGCCATGAACCGAAAAATAAACACTCTCCCCAGGTGCTACAAGAAGCAATTGATCACATTAAGTCATTCCCTGCTCACCAATCTCATTACACGAGAAGAACAAACGATAAGAAGTATTTGTCTCCTAGTTTGACGCTTCAAACAATGTATGACCTGTATTGTGAAAATAGGGAAAATGTAGTTTCTAGACGCATTTATGAGACAGAATTTCATAAACTAAAGTTAGCTTTTAAGACACCGAAGGTCGACACATGTCATAAATGTGACGTATTTCAAATGCAATTAAGGGTGGCTGAAGAGAGTAGCAAAGAGATCATAGAAAACGGGAAAGATGCTCACCATTTTGATGCGGACAATGCATACAAGCAGAAAGATTCTGATAAATCATTGGCTAAACAAAACGACGATACCAAATGTGACTGTTTCGATTTGCAACAATGCCTCCCTACGCCTTTCGTTAATTCCAGTGTTTCTTTTTACAAAAGGCAATTATGGACCTTCAATTTAACCATTCATGATATGGGAAGTGGCGAAGTCACTTGTTTCATGTGGCATGAAGCTGAAGGAGGACGTGGAGGAAATCAGATTGCCACATGTATCTTTACGGAACTTCTATCTGTGCCAGAAAACGTTAAGCATATTATTCTGTACTCCGATACATGTGGCGGTCAGAATAAAAACTCGCACGTTGCTGCAATGTTCCTAACTTTGATGCAACAAAAACAGTCATTGCAAACAATTGATCACAAATTTATGGTTAGTGGTCATAGCCATATGGAGTGCGATGTTGACCATGCGCTAATAGAAAAGCAGAAAAAAAGGCTGTGTACTGACATCTTTCATCCACACGACTGGTATCAGCTCGTTAGAAGTGTGGGCAAAAAAAGAAAGTTTGTAGTCAAGGAACTAACCCATGACAAATTTTTAGACTTTGCTGATTTATATAAAAATGAGCTAGTACTGCGCAAGAAAGATTCTTCTGGGAACTTATTCAAATGGCATGATGTTCAATGGCTTCGCTATACAAAAGAGCACGCTACAATATTGTTTAAGAAAAGCTTATCCAATGAAGGCGATTTTCAGGAAATTTGTTTTGCTAGACGTGGAAGGAACGTTGTATTATCACCGAAACCATGCTATTCACAACGGCCCTCAATATCAAAAGAAAAAAAGGATGATTTAATACAATTACTGCCTTTGATATCACCAATTTTCAGACAATTTTATCTTGATTTACCAACAAGTGAGACCGCACAGGACACCTACCCGGATGTTGTAGAGTTCAGTGAAGATTAAAATACTATTTTACATTATTTCCGAGTTCTTTTTGATACTAGCTTGTAAATTTGATTTCAAAATAAAAATGTATTTGCACTTTATTCTGCTTTTTTTTGTGGCCATAAGAGTATAAGTACTATTTTTTGTAGGTCAAAATAGTATAACTAATATTTTTTCATGTTAAAATAAAAAAAAATTAAGAAATATTTTTAAAAAATCATTTAACAACTTTAAAAATAATAAAATAAAATGCTTTTGTTGTTGGTAAAGCTTTTTTTGTTAAATAATAAGCGAAATCACAAAAATTCTGACCTTCAAATTCTTTAAACGCGTTTTTATATATATATATATCGATATATATATATATATATATATATATATATATATATATATATATATATATATATATATATATATATATATATATATATATATATATATATATATATATATATATATATATATATATATATATATATATATATATATATATATATATATATATATATATATATATATATATATATATATATATATATATATATATATATATATATATATATATATATATATATATATATATATATATATATATATATATATATATATATATATATATATATATATATATATATATATATATATATATATATATATATATATATATATATATATATATATATATATATATATATATATATATATATATATATATATATATATATATATATATATATATATATATATATATATATATATATATATATATATATATATATATATATATATATATATATATATATATATATATATATATATATATATATATATATATATATATATATATATATATATATATATATATATATATATATATATATATATATATATATATATATATATATATATATATATATATATATATATATATATATATATATATATATATATATATATATATATATATATATATATATATATATATATATATATATATATATATATATATATATATATATATATATATATATATATATATATATATATATATATATATATATATATATATATATATATATATATATATATATATATATATATATATATATATATATATATATATATATATATATATATATATATATATATATATATATATATATATATATATATATATATATATATATATATATATATATATATATATATATATATATATATATATATATATATATATATATATATATATATATATATATATATATATATATATATATATATATATATATATATATATATATATATATATATATATATATATATATATATATATAATATATATATATATATATATATATATATATATATATAATATATATATAATATATATATATATATATATATATATATATATATATATATATATATATATATATATATATATATATATATATATATATATAGTCGTTTAAACGAACAAACGCTTTCCGAGCCTCTTCCCCTACAAGCAAGTGTAGAGGACTTAGTGTCCCAGAAAGGCCTCCATAGCTCGGGTCAGTGTGATTCTTAGGGCTCCAGTTATGCCCAGATAGGCAAGTCTCTAAAGCTTGGCAAGCTTCCTCCTGTATATCGTCCTATCATTTCAGTCTTATCCGGATTAACAGACAGACCGTGTTTTAGGCACCACTTTTTCACCATTGCCAAAACCCTCTGCATGAGCCTTATATGTTATTTGGGAACTTGTCTGTTACTATAATGGCAAGGTCGTCGGCGTAGCCTTGAACATACACTCCGTTCTCATTGAAATTATGAAGCAACCCATCCACAACCAGACACCACAAAAGCGTAGAAAGAACTCCGACCTGCGGACATCCCTTGACCATGGTCGAGCATACTGTCACGCTCGTAAGAGAAGATGTTATGACGTGGCCGTCCTGTAACCGTGCTGGAATGGATGCATAGGATTTCTGTCTAGTGCGCCATTTCTTACATAAGCATCCACGATCCTTCTCCATGGTTTTTGAAAGAAAAGAGGATTAGACTGATGGGCCTAAAGTTCTTAGCCGTTTCGTAGCAATTACGACCTGGTTTAGGAATAAACGCTACCCGAACCCTGCGCCATCATTTGGTAATATATATCAAAGCCAGGCAGGCCCAAAAGATGCGCGAAAGATGTGGGTGAGTGGTTAGTGACCCTTTTGAAGAAGAGCTGGGAATATTCCATCTGGTCCCGCACTCTTAAATGGGCAAAATGAAGATTGCCCGTTTAATAGTGCCTACTGTAACGGCCTTAGTGGCCGTTTTCCGGTCAAACGGGTTTGCCCCTACTTGAGGAGCCTGCCCAGTACCTTATCATTAAAATCCGGACGAGAGTCTGGAAAATGAGTTTCCAGAGAGCCTCCTCCATCTGTCGGATATCTTAGAGGTCCCACGCTCTGTCCGATCTTTTGAGAGAATCCTTTGAAGTCTAGCGGCTTCCGGACGACCTTCCAAGCTTTCGCAATAGATCCTCCAAGATCCTCTCTTTAAACTGCTTTTCAGTTCTCAACGCAGGTTTTGACCTGTCAGCAGGTAATTTCGATCGCATGACCCTGTTAAAGAGCCTACGTGTATCCTTACGAGCCACCAAGGTGTTTTCTTGGTACCTCGATAGGTCCGCAATGCACAATTCTCCTCAAAGGAGTTTATTGTGGCTTCCTGTATAGAGTTTGTCACGTTTTCCACTTGCCTTACTCTACGGCATGGCATTAGTGGCATATCTAACCTCACCTTAAGCGACTTCACATAGTGAGCCCAGTTGGTTGTCTTCGAGTTTTGAAAACTAATGAGCTCCATGTCGTGCTCAAGGTTTAGCTTAAAAATGTGTCTGTGATCCGATAGAGATGGCTCATCAGACACCCTCCATTCCTGCTTTCGGGGCGGAACAAAAGTTGGGATTTTCCCGGATTAGAATTTCCAAATTAGTTGTAATGAGATACTCCAAAAGACGTGCGCCCCTCAAGTTGGGGTCAGTGCTGCCCCACACAACGTTGTGTGCGTTGGCGTCACATCCAACCTCAAGAGGAAGCCCGTTTTCTTACAGTATTCTATTAAGTCAATGAGTTCCCTGGTAGGTGGGTCCTCTCTTGAGTCGTAAGGAAGATAGGCTGAGCATACTACAATGGGTTTGCGATGCCCTGCCTTATCCTTAAGAATCAGTTTCAGAGCCACTAGATCCCTGGAACAAAATTCCCGTAGTGACAATGATTTAATACATCTCTCAACGTATATGCATGTCCTTGGGTTCGGGCGGGTGTCCCTTTTATAATGTAGAGAGCTTTCCATCTGCCCAAAACCTCGCACATGTCCCTTGTAAACCCAAGATTTCTGTAGGAGGTAGATGTGTGTTTGACCCACAGCTATGTGACGGCCTACTAATGAGGTCGCACCTCTGCTGCGCTGCAAGTTGCTTTGTAGGAAGAGCACCCCTTTGCCCATTGGAACGAGCTCAGGGCTAAGCTCTGTCATGCGGGAAGTTGCGTCCTCCGACCCAGATGCCATGCTATACACGTCTAAGACAGAAGCTCAGCCACTTCCTGCTTAGCGTAAGGCTCGGGGTCCGGGGAGACAGGTCTCACCACTATTCCGGCTTTGGTGCCGGTAAAGGTTTCAGTCGACGCTGGAGCTTTAACCTTCGTCTCAACAATGACGTGGGAGACCCCCAGCATGACGTGCAAGGCCTCAAAGAAAGCCCGATCAATGCCAAACACAAGAATGGATTGATGTTTCCCCTCCTTGCGATAGTACGTTCTCCGGAGATTAGTACTTAGTCCTAAGTTTCTGAAGACGTTTTAAAGTCACGTCCGTACTGTCCGGTGGTCCATGGACAACTTTTATTGTCCTGGGAGCGTGCTTATAAATTCTCAAGAGATGCATTAACCCTTGACTTAATGATTGAGATGGTCTCCTCCAACCAGTTCAGGGACCACTGATCTTCACAGTTAACCACAGTGGCCCCCTGTTCCATCAGCCGGAAAACGCTGAATCTGGGAAAGGACCCCTTCTCCATTCCGTCTATGACGGTGTTAAGAGATGCCGAGACAGCTCCATATTGAGTCTCTAAGATGACCATATCCGGATATGCCTCCGGTATAATGGTCACCCTGAGACCTGTCGCTGCCGCCTGCGCGTAGGTGAGAGAGCCTGTTTTTTTTGGACGTCTTCTCAGGCTGCTTGCTTTTCTTAGTCCCTGGGATGCTCCCTTGGGACCTGATGTGCGATTTTCCACTTTCTTCTTGAGTTCTTGATAATATCTAAGTTTAATCTACCTTGGAGTTTAATTTCGTAAAATAAAAAATAGTTTTGGTTACTTGCAAGCTAAGCCATGATATGTTAGATTATACATCATACCGTAAGTAATAAACAGATGCCAAAATATTCAAGAAAATCATCAAAACATGGAACCCCCAAATGGACAGCGAAGATTCGAAACTCATAAAAAATCCTACAAATTAAACAAGGTAAGCTAATCTGTTTAAAAAAATATTATCTAATGTCGTTTTATTACGAAACTTGTATATTTTAGTTATTATTGAACCATTGTTTTTAATTTAGTGAATTCTTTGCTGATTTGGTTCATTTTGTAAGTACGGGGAAAACATGAAACGCTATGCTCAAAATGTATTTCTTTTGTAGAAATATTTAACAAAGTTGTGAGTATACTGTTTAAATATTAATTAAGTTATTTGCTATATGATACAAAATTCTATATTACGTATTTTATTTTGAAAAGAAAAAGAGTATGTAATATCTATTCTAAGCCAGCACCGTGGCTGTTGCTGATATGCAACCACATAAGACATAAACATACAACTATCCGCCCTTGAAACGGTGAGCGTATAGGCCAAATTCATTCCTCGAGAGAACAAAGCCCCATATTAAGCTACACAAAGTGTTGTAAACTTTAGAGAAGGAATAAAAAAATCTTACTCTAAGGTGTTAAATGTCCGCTCTTACTGGGGAATCGCACTTCCTATTTAAAAAATACGGCAGTATTTTATTTAATTTTGTCTCTCGTAACCTAACCTAACTTTTTAGGTAACAAGGAAGTTGAACAGCTGATTGGAAAACTTGTGGAAACACAACAGTGGTTTAATAATTGTGTATTTACTGCAAAATTGGACATGGATTCCAGTAACTATAAACCAATATAAGAATAACATCTGCTATTGATGAAAAAACTAAAGAAGCAATAAGGACAGTTGATTCTACTTAATTATAATGGTGATACGTGAGATTGTTGCAGGTAGGCTTTTATTTTGAATTTGTATATTTTTAAGCAAATATAATGTAGTTGCTTAAATTGTATTTCATTTTCTATGTCGAGGTTTATCTATACCTTGTAAACAAAACTATTCCTTAACATGTATTATATATTTTCAATGTTGAGGGCGAAACCAACTAATCTTCGTTTTTTCATTAACAGAATTGTTCAGAATAATTATTGAAAAGTAGAGAAAAAACTACATATTACTAGATTGTGCTGTATAAACTGACAAACTTATACATGGAAATTTTTTTATATATTTATAAAAAGTGCGGACTTTTTCTTTAGTCAGTTGATTTTTCCTTTTGTGCCCTCTATCCAACAAGTCTAGGGACCCCTCTACGGTGTTGAACTAGGTATGGAGTTTATGTCCTAGAGGACGTTAATGCAGAATGTTTTGTAAAACTTTGACATTTCTCCAAATTTGCTTAAAGATGAATTAAAGTACACCACACAGATCTATAACATCGACGAAAAGGGGAGGTATGTCAAAAGCAGGCCGTTTCCATGCATATACAGAGTTGTAGCCAAGCACGAATGATCATGGCACTGTTTCCATAGTTACTCACATTCTTTTCATAGACGCAGATTCGTGTGCCAAACTTTAGGTACAAAAGGAGGTTTGTTTATTGTTCATATTTTATTATTCTTTTCCAAGATAATCTACGCCTAAATATATAAAAAAAAGCTTTCTGCAATTTTTTAAAATTTCTTTAGTTTAAGATTGTAGGGTGTTTTCAACAAAAAAAATTTGTTTTCTTATTGGATCCTAACCCCAAATAACACACTACTCTAACATAACAACAAGAGGATTGTTAACGAAAGCAATTTAGAAACTTAATATCTAGGAAATATATGCGGATCGACGGAGTCGGTAAAGACTGATAATGTGGTTTTCATGGGTGCTGAGGATGCAACAATTAAGTTGCGAAACGTTGACTTGTTTTTTTTTACTGGATCGTAACCCCAAATAAAGACGCTAAAACGTGAAGATATGTAAATTCTGAAAGAGTTTTTTTTTACGATTATAAACATTTTATTTGGCCTTCATTTTGTTCCGCTATCTTCAATTAGAACCACAATTTTACTAGTGGACCGCTATACTACAATTAGCTATTGCACACAATTGAAGTTAACCCATTAAGTAGTTTTTAAAGCTGAGTTTTTAAATATTTTGTTAAGCCGCCATCTTGTCCCTTCGTCTTGGATTCGTACCAAAATGCTAACAGTTGATTTCAACATATTGCTTGATGTTTCTTGCAAAATTTGAGATAAGTTGGATGAGTTGTTTTTTAACAATAATTTTTTTAACATTTCACTAGGCCGCCATTTTGTTTAGCTATATTGGATTTTTACCAAAATGTTACCAGGTTATCCTCATATGGCCCTTAATGTCTCACCAAATAGTCAATGAGGTAAGTAGTTTTTGAGCTATGCCGCTAACTGACAAACAGACAGGCGGACCAACGGAATTAATAATGCATATTTTTTGGCATCTAGGTACGCTAAAACGTGAAGATGTGTAAAACCTGAGAGGGTCATTTTTTCACGATTACAAACATATTATTTGGCCGCCATTTTGTTCAGCCATCTTGAATTAGTACCACTATTTTACTAGTTGATCCCTATAACATAATTAGTTATGGCACACAATTTGAAATCAAACCATTAAGCAGTTGTTTCAGGCTGAATTTTTAAATATTTTACTAAGCAGCCGTTTTGTTCAGCCATCTTGGATTTGTACCAAAATGTTACTAGTTGATTCCAACATAATACTTGATATTTTTGTAAAATTTGAGATACATTGGATGTGTAGTTTTTTAATAATATATTTTTTTAACATTTCGCTAGGCCGCCATTTTCTTTCGCCACATTGGATTTTTACCAAAATGTTACCAGGTCATCCCCATATGACCCTTAATTTTTTAACCAAAATTTGAAGTCAATCGAGTAAATAGTTTTTTAGCTACGCCGCGAACAGACAGACCGACGGAATTGAGAAAACATGGTTTTCGTCGTCTAGGGACCCTGAAATGTGAATTTGTTTGATTTTTTCACGGTTACAATACTTCCCTTTTACGAGGGAAGCAAAAACTGTTGTGCATATTTTTTACTCTCAAGTAACTTCATGCTACATCAAACGTATCATTAGGATTCATTAATATCTATATAAATTTAAGTAATAACAGACCTTTTTGCCATTATTTTAACAGTATTCCAGAACATGTTTCCTTAATTTTTAAACTTTCAAATGACCTTTTGATTTGATATTGTTTGGTGCCTTTCTTCACATTTCGCCACTCCCAATATTGGCTGAATTTTAAGGCATAGAAAAATTATTAATTAGTAATAAAAGTTGTAAGATTCATTACGTAATGTACAGAAAAGTATTATTTAAGTTTCTATAAATAATGAACCCCATTATTTTTATATTTGACAATTTTTTCTGTTATTTATAATTGAACTAATATTGAGAGTAGCGAATTGTGAAGAAAGGCACCCAACAAGCTCAAATAATCAAGTGGTCATTTAAGAATATAAAAGTGATAAAAAAATCAAATTCTAAAAACCGTTTTCGACAAAAGCTCTATTATATATATAGAAATTAATGGATTCCTTATATTCTGGCGTCTGATGTATCATGAAAGTTAGTTTATAATAAAAAGTACACGAAAGAAATAACTATAACAATGCAACAGGAGCTAAGAAAAACAACATACCCAGAAAATTTTACATTTTGATGAAAACACCCTGTATATGAAGACAATTTTTTGGTATTTAGGTGTGGATTATCTGGGTAGAAAAGAACAATATAATATCTCGTTTTGTAATAGTTATTGTGTGTGTATAAACATTTTGAGAAAATGATAAGGTCTTACACTCAGATTAAAAATTAAGGTAGAGATCACAATTCATTCATAAATCACGTTAGGGGTATGCGCCAACATGGTTCCCCTATTTTTCACATTCTATCGACCAATGTTTACGATAAAACAAGATGGTCAATGTCCAAGACGTGGCCATTTGTTAACAAATGCTAGTGGCCACGGCTTGTTGACAGTGCCAGTTTTTACTTCCCGCATAAGGAAATATCATTAATCGTGAAAAAATCATCGTTCCTGGTTTTTACAGATCTTCATGTTTTTCCATTTCTGTCGATCGATCGGTCTGTTCCCGGTATAGCTAAAAAACCAATTTACTCGATTAACTTTAATTTTATTTAATTTTTCACATAAATTACGTCTAATACAAAAAAAACTGGTAAAATATTGGTATGAATGGCGAAACAAAATGACGACCTGTTAAAATATTTGATGTACGAAAATAAAGAAATGAGCCATGCTTTATTATCGTTGACAAAAGGAAGGATTCTTACCTATTCCTTAATGAGGCAAATAGGTATTTTTACCATTATATGTATGTATGTTTGCGTATTTTTATTAATGCCAAAAATATGATTTGCGAGATAGTAATCTAATATTTTTTTAATTAAATTGAGAAATTATATTAAGATTTAGAAATCACGAAGTAAAAACGAAATTGGTTTTCTATTCTTGAATTAATTATTTACAAATTTCAAAGAAATATTCATACCCTAATTTACTATCTAAAATCAAACCATTAATTAAGGCAAGTTTAAAAGGAAATTAGACATTTATATATTATCAAACTTTTAGAATTTTAAATTAAAAAAACAATGCTTTTAACGTGCTTTTATTGGCTTCCTGTCTGATTGTATGTTTGTATGTCTGGTTCAAATCTTGTAATGTATTTTTAACCACTTCCACATTACCGATTATTTTTAAATTTGACATGCACACACTTTCAGATATAAAAAATCCGATTTTTTTTAGTCATCGTTTAGAAATCCAAAATGCGTCCGACGTATTTTGTTACTTGTGTAGATTAAATTGAAAATCGGTGCCTAGGAAAATTTAAGTCTCAGCATTTAAAAATTCATTCATTCATTCATTCGGTATCTTAAAGAATTTTTAGTAAATATTTAAAAAATCTGATTGGGAATGCCTAGATTGCGAGCGAATTTTAACATTTATGCAGATTTAGACTTTTAGATAAAACTTACCAGTTGATGGTCATGGCACACCTAATTTTCTGCAAAATTTGGATAAAATGGATAAATAGGTTTTTAGTAAAATTTTTTAACATTTCAATAGGCCGCCATTTTGTTCTGCCATATTGGATTTTTACCAAAATGTTACCACGTCATCCTCATATGAACTTTAATTTTTAACCAAAACTTGAAGTAAATAGGATAAGTAGTTCTTCAGCTTTGTGGCGGACAGACTGACTGACGGAGCTGAGAAAACTTGTTTTTTTGCAACTAGAATACTTTCCTTTTGCGAAAAAAAGAAACGAGCGCTATAAGACAAAAATAGAATAGCCAAATGTCATATTATTATTCCATGTTAATAGCTAAATTTAAAAAATAAAAGATTTTTTTAAAAAATTTCAATATTCTAAATCTTATATTCTAACTAGTTTACGTACACATTTTTACTTTTAATTACCCAAAGATTCACCATTTAAATTACTTAACCTCATTTAAATAAAAAATTGGCCCAACTCAAATGAAAATTAAAAAAAGGCGCGGAAATCATCCGAAACCTTATTATTTCCCCAGATTTCATTCAAAATCTAGTGATTTTCGAAATCGTAGTATGTTTTTTTTGGGCGTCAGACTATCTACTATACCCCAGTAAAAAATAATACTTTAAGTTAGGTTAGCATCTAGGTAATTATTGAGAATATTTATAATTTAATATAGTATAAATATATTCTATAATTATTTGAATTCTCTGATAGGAAAAACTATTGTAATCGTCAAAAAAATTACCTCAGGGGCTTTCTTGTACCATTTTGCTTTTGATGATTTTCACATGACCTCGGCCGAAATAAACGTTTTATTATACTGAACCAGATTGGTCAATACGTCATGTGACCCAAAATAAGTGAATAAGGTATCTTCCATTAGACATTACAAGTCACCTGGAGAAGGAAATCTAGATGTTTACTTAGTGATTAAAAGACTATTCCAAACTTAAAAGGCCATTTTTTTGCCAACTCACATTGCCGCACCATAGTTAGGTCAACTAAAGCTCCTAGTTTCGTAATATCCAAGATAAAGCAAATAAAACTTGTTTATTAAATATTTAAAAAATCAATGTTCTCCTAATCTCACCGCACCTTTAGAAGGCTGCTTCTTGAAGTAAGGCAACATATAATTAGAATATTTAAACCATATCAACAATTACACAATAATACATTAAAACACATGCAGTAGTGAAGTTAAGAAAAGCTTTGTACCTAATAACAATTTTAATTGAATTAATTTCTGGGTTAAAATATTTTTTATGAAATTAATTATTATTAAATAATATTAAAGTTTATTGTAATTTCACGAACTGGTATTGGTTTTTAAGCCACGCCGGTCATGTGACCCTGTAACAATCTTTGCTGTAGACTATTGTCCTTATATACTATAAGGATCCCCTTGTCAATGAAAGTGGGGTGGTCTAATACGTGGAGTAGTCGATGGGGGTTGTCATATCTAATTAAAACTCTTGTTACTGGTGTAATCTGATCTGAGGCTTTGGGTATTTTAGCTTGTATTTTACTATTTTGCAATAAAAGTAATTTCTTTATACTGCTTAGAAACTAATACTGGAAAAACATTACTATTCTTTGTATGAAAATTTTATTGAATTATGTTTAAATATATTCACAGTAATATAAATTGGTATAAACATTGGAGTTCCTGGCTTGGGTTGGCTTGGCATCGTCGTACGATCGACCTTATACTGTGGGGTAATCTTGGCAGTGGCTAAATATGTAAATAATTAACTCTATTTTTATTCTTACTCTAAGGTCTTACATAACAATCTGTTTAACAGAATTTTTGTAGCCCTCGGCATTTACGCTCTCTTACCCACAAATCCAATATCTAGTGCTAGATAATACCAAAAACCGCAACTCAATATCTAAATTCATGTTGAAAATAATTAAACTTGAATTTTGTCTACAAATTTGCTTTTATAACTGTGTCTGTCCGTAATTAATTAAAACTGGGATTAGATTATATTTAATACAAAAAAAAATGGGTGGAAGTATACATGCTACAGGTTAAAAACAAAAGTTTAAAAACCCATATTTATAGGGATCTACATTTAATTTTTACCTAAGATTTGAAATATATTTAATCAATAACCAAGTTTTTAATAGCATATTTCATTTAAAATGTCATTCTTTTACAGCTGGTTTTTTGAAAAGCAATTTTTGTTACAATATTTCTTTTTTAGGTATTTCAAGCCATAGTTCAAGTCCTTTCTATAAAAGAAAATGGCGTGAACTTACGTATCACCAGAAATCAGCAGCACTGGAAACTAATTTTAGCCTGTAACAACTTAAACAATAAAAAATGTCAAATTGTAATATTTTTTTTATTTAGTGAACAAATATAGTAGATTTTTATTATCTTAGCTAAACAAAAGGAAATATGTACGATCAATATTGCACCACTTTTCGAAAAAAATTTTTATGAAAGTTTCAAATTAGAATTTGTGATATAATCAAAATGGAAGATTATTAGATTTATATCTTAAGATTTATGACTACACTTAAATTTAGAAAAAGAATTGTATTTAGGCATTTTATAGATACAGACATAGAGAGTTAGAGATTGGTCTCATTCTTAAATTAGTTCCGGGTAGCATTATATGAATTTTTAAACACGTTTCCAAAACAAGATATGAAAGTGGAAATATTTATTTTTCGGTTCCAACTGGTAGTTATGGAAACTCTCCAAACGTCAATTTTTATTTTTTATAACTATAAAATTTCTCTAACTATTAGGTATAGGATCAACTGTGCCGAGAACTGGATGCAGTAATTGTATTATTTTCATTGCAATGAAAAAAAAATCGGTAAATTTCCTTTACCTGGAACTTCCCTCGTTATGAATATTTCCTTTTATTAGGACATTTTATTGGACACCCTTTTTGTTCGGACATATTGGATCCCTACCAATTTTTTAGCAATTTCATACTTTAAAATAAATTCAATAAGTAGTTCTTACATTAACACACACCCCGATTTTGTTACGGCATGTTGAATTCGTACTAGTTTAGGCTTATATTATATTAAATTTTTCACCAACATTTACAGTCATTGGTTTAAGAAGATTTTTACATTCATTTTTATACATTTTATTTGGCCTCCATTTTATTCCGTTATCTTGAATTCATGACACAACTTTACCAGTTTTTCTCTATATCATACTTAATGCTTGGACAAAATTTAAAATTCATCTAAAAAGTAGTTTTTCAGACTGATTCTTTAAATATTTTATTAGGACCCCATTTTGTTTTGCTGTTTATATTCATAGCAAATTAAAAAAGTTTATTCTTATATAACACTTGATATTTGTGCAAAATTAGAGGTAAATAGGATAATTAGTTTTTTTAGTAATACTTTTTTTTAACCTTTCACTAGGCCGCCGTCTTGTTCCTTGTATACTGGATTTTTACCGAAATATTACCAGGCCATTCCCATAATTTTTCACTAAAATTTGTAGTCAATGTGATGGGCAGGTTTTAAGCTATACCGCAAACTGACAGACAGAGAAACAAACTAATAGACGTACTGACGGAATTGATTAAATATTTTTTGGCATCTAGGGAGGTTAAAATGTAAAGATATGTTAAACCTGAGATGGTGAGTTTTTTTAGATAACAAAAATATTATTTAGCCGCCATTTTGTTTCGCTATCTTGAATTAGTACCATAGTTTTACTAGTTCATCCCTATACCACAATTAGTTATAGCGCATTATTAGAAATTAGTTCATTAAATAGTTTTTTCAAGCTGAATTTGTAAATATTATATTAACCCGCCATTTTGTTTCGCCATTATCTATTGTACCAAAATTATACTAGTTGTTTCCTACGTAATACTTGATTTTTGTACAAAATTTAAGATACATTGTTCCACTAGGCCGGCATATTGGATTTTTACTAAAATATTATCAGGCCATCTCCATATGAGCCGTAATTTTTGACTAAAATTTGAAATCAACCCGATGAGTAGTTTTTAAGCCATCCCGCGAACTGACAGACAAACCGACAGATGGGCCGACCGAATTCATAAAAAATATTTTTTAGCATCTAGGGACGCTAAAACGCGAAGATATATAAAACCTGTGTATATACGAACCACCAGCTCCAGTATCTTTTGGAATCCTTGCCAGTTATTTTCTTTATTGAGTAGAGCACACTGAGTCCATAATTTTTCTATTTTCTTTCGGCCGACATGTCACTTGGATGCACAAAATTATGTATAAATCTCGAAATGAGATACGAGCGAGTGAAGTTTTGAGCACCCGGCAGCACGAGTTTTATTGTTGCCGATCCGAATGATGGATGGGTACTGATTTTCAAAGGGAGTCGTTATAGACGAAAATGATATCTTCGCTAGAGGCGGATCGCGTAGAAAATGATAAGAGAAAATATAGGTGTTGAAGGAAAAGAATGTATATATATAGCACTTAAATTTAGTTTTGTATTTTAGAAGATAATTACAGATTAATAAACAAAAATCTTTTTTGGATTTTTCGCAACTGAATAAAAATATTTAACTTTAAATTAATTGAGGCAAATATTTAATATAATTACATACCTCAACATGTAGACTAGTCTGTCTACGGAATGTTTCGATACATAATATAAACAATATTATTTAAGCAAGCATATGAAATGATATCATTTACTTTAAGTTTTTATAGACACATAGTAGTTGTACAAATGTTTTCATCCTATCGGGACTCATCAAAAAACACAACAAATAATCTGAACACATTTAAAAATAAAGATTAATAGTCTAATAATAAATATAGAAAATAAAATCTGAGAATGATAAATGCCTCAATTTTTAATGAACTAAAATAGATAAAAAATTCTAATAATTTTAACCAGTATAAATAAATATGTTGGCGTGAACATTCCTCCCACCTAAAATACTGAAGTATTTTACCTAGTCCTAGTTCAATGGCAAGGGACACAATTTAATCAATGGCCACTTAAATACACCCTAAGTAGTGTGCACAGTGGATACTCGCGAAATGCCATCTCGCCCCAGATGAAGCTCTGCAACCCTACCGAGCTTACACTTGAGAGGAGGAGTCAACTAATTTTTGATTATTGACGATTAATTGACGAGGGAGCCAATTTTTGGGTGGGCATCGTTAGCATTGAGGTAATCAGAATGCCACCTTTTCCAAAAATCTTTGTGTAATCTTTGAAGAAGCTGCCAGTCGATTAATATTTAATGTAGTGAGATCCGGATCAGGAAGACAAGTAATAGGTTTGAGAGTAAGGAAATATCCGGGAGTCAGTACCGAAAGGTCATTAGGATCATCACTTAAAACGCAAAGAGGACGGGAGTTTAGAATCGATTCCACTTGACACAAAATTGTGTAGAATTCTTCTTATGTGAAAATCTGGTCTCCAGTTACGTGGATTAAAACAAACCACCGAAATGGGGTGAAGAAGGAGGATTGAAAGACCACACAATTGTTCCTTAAGCTGCGGCAAAACCCATTAATAGATTTAATTCTTTAGCTGCTCCTACGAACTTAGTGCCCTGATCACTAAAGAGCTTAGCGCATCGACTTCTACAAGCGATAAATCGCCTCAGAGCTGGTAAAAATGAGTCAGTAGTCAGATTTGAGGCTAACTGTAGATGGAATCCTTTCATTGCGCTACACAAACGAAAAGACAGAGGTATGCCTTTTGAGATGTAACTCCTCTTGTTTTAGAAAGTGTTATTAAGAAAGGATCACCATAATCGACCCGACTATAGAAAAGGGCTTTATTTGATTATAAGTAATTGTTCCATCATGGGCGGCAAAGATGTAGGTTTAATCTTGGAACACCTAATGCATTTGCTCAAGTAATGTCGAATGGCTCGACGAGCAGAGAGTATCCAAAAATTGTGAGATAAGAGAAATTGAACCATTTGTGGACTGGATGAAGATTTTTTGCATGAACTTCTTCAATTAAAATTTCTGTCAAGCGATGATTTCTAGGTCAAAGGGCTGGATGTTTCTGATCGTAACTTAACTCAGACAACATTAATCTACCACCCACCCTGGGAATACCCTGTGAGTCAATGAATGGATTTAATGTCCTAAGAGGCTTAGATAAAGATTTATTTTCTCAAGGTTTTCAATATCTTCAGAGCAGGATAAATATTGCACACGCTTGACCAAAACCAAAACACCATTATGGAGTTCTATTTGAGCCAAAGGTCCGACAAAATTTTCTTTTGGGGATTTTAGGTTTCTAGTGAATCTCAAACAAAATGCCACTATTCTTTTAACTTTGGATAAGTTTGAAAATCTTTACAAAAAAGTGTCAGTGGAGTCAAGATAAAAAATGTTGCTAATGAGGTTTCGTTGCGTTCCTGTTCGCAAGAATCAATAGGACTAATGAGAGAAAATGCCGATTTTGGTCATTGGTCTGAAGCCAACTTGGCTCCGCCCACCATAACGGAAACTGAGATAACTGAAGAAGCAAGAGATCCCGACTAGCACAGTCCGCACGATTATCGGAGGAGCGAACATGAAACCAACACGAAGATGAAATTATGTATTAAATTTGACTAACTCGAGTGCTCACAATAGTCTTCCACCTATGTGGTGATGACTTAGTCCAGTGCAAAGCCACTGTTTAATCAGACCACGCAATAACCTTATGTATAGATATTTTGTCTTGAAATGTGGAAAGAACCAATTTTATCAATTTAGAAAGAAGTAGAGCAGCACATAGCTCAAGTCGTGGGAACGAAATCCTCTTCAAGGGTTCCACTTTCGACTTGCCACATAGTATAGGCACTTTTATACTGTCTTGAGTGAGACTTCAGAAATAAACAACAACAACGAATCGCTTTTTAGAACTATCAGCAAATCCATGGAACTCAACCACCTTAGAGTCCAAAAGATTATGCCAACGCGGGATTTGAATTTCAGAAATATACGGAAGTTCGGGTTTATATTGGACCCGTTTTTCTAAAGTAGGCGATGGAATTTCATCATCCCAATCAAGTCTCAAACTCCAAAAGTGCTGAATCAAATGTTTTGCAAAGAAAAGGAGATTGAAACCCAAGGGGATCAAAAATTCGAGCAAGCTCAGAGAGAAGAATACGTTTTGTACATGATCCGTTTAAAACATCAACGGAATACGAAAAACAATCAGATGATGGGTTCTGCCATAAACCAAGAATTTTGTTCTACCGTAAACCAAGAATTTTGATAGAAATATTTTGATGTGAATCAAAATTTAGAACGTGTTTATGGCGATGGGTCTCTGGAAAGGTGTTTAAAAGAGAATTTTCGTTTCATTCAAGTTCGAAAACTCCCTTTTGGATTAACATACAAATTTCCGAACAGAGTACCTTGACCTGTTCGAAATCTGAACAGCCCGAAACCAAATCGTCCAAAAATATATCATTAAGGATTATATTTGAAGCAAATGGAAAATTAACCCTTTCATCTTGAGCTAATTGAGCCAAAGTTCTGAGTGCTAAATATGGAGCACAGGAAACACCGTAGCTAACAGTGTTCAACTGATATTCTTGCAGGCTTTCATCTGGAGAAAAACGCCAAAGAATTTTTTCATATTGCCATTGTTCAGGTCTGATGAGAATTTGTCGATACATTTGTCGTATATCGGCGGTAAACACTTACTGATGAATTCAGAAATTCAAAAGAATTTTAAAAATATCCTTTTGCATCTTAGGACCTGTAAGGAGTGTATATCATTCAGTGAATGACCCTGAGCATCTTTTGCTAAAGCAAGTACCACTCTGGGTTTTGTAGTAGTACTGTCGGGTTTTAGTACACAGTGGTGAGGTATATAATACCCAACAGTTTTATCTTAAGACGAAGACTGGTAAATATTCTCACAGACAAAGTCGTCTGGAGAAGCGAGATGAGCAGAAGGTCTTCTCAAGTTCCCAGAATTGTTTTAGGCTAAAGTCAAGAGAAGAGTCTAGAGATACAAAAATGAGCTGAGACGGAAATTCAAATTAGAAATTCCTTGAACCTTGCTCAAGAGGAACCGAACAAAGACACTATTAAGGCCTGAAGAAGTAATTCCATCGCCGAGAATTTTACCATCACGTAAAATTGATGGAAAAAGCTCAGTACCAAGTAATAAATCAACTGGTCCAGGAATATGAACCTTGGGATCGGCCAGTTGAAGTTTTGAGAGATTATTCAAATTCTGAGAAGGTAACCTAATATTAGGCATATCTGAATATATAAATTCAAAACAAGGGTCATGACTATTCCGAGGACGAATAGTACAACTAACTAAACCAGACGTTGCATTGGCTGATTTGCTTATACCAAGTACGGGAGCAGAGCCCTTGAACTGTCTTAAACCTAAACGTTTAACACACTGTGAGCTTACACTGTTTACTTGACCACAATTGTCGATCATAATTCGAATTGGCTGGAAATGTCCCTGAGAATCGAGTATTTCCTCCAGAGCAGTAGAGAGCAAAACTGTGATAGGACCTCCAGAGTTGTCAATAAGGGAGCAAAGAACAGTAGACCGAGAATTATTGCTATCGGGCATATTCTGAGATGAATTCACAATATTTATAGAATGAGAAGTACCACTTGGCAAATGGGAAGAAACATTCTGGGAGTTTACATTTGGTCGCAGACCTTTGAATATGCAGCTAAGTATGATGTTTTGCATGTTACAAATGATACAGCGAACGAGATTGACATTGATTTATATGATGGGCTGAGTGAAGGCAATTAAAACACCGTCTTTTGTTTTTAACAATTTGATGCCCATCGAGGGGTTTTTTTTCAAAAATTAAGGACATTTATATATCAAATGTGATGAACCGCAAAGGTTGGTTGCATTTAAGAGATTTTTTCAGACGAGACCAAAAATCCACTATTTTGATTTTTTTTTAAATTGGCTTAAAAATGCACAAGTTAAGACTGCGGTTTCAAGAGGAATACATTGTTTCTCGAGAAACTCAAATCCCGCGTTGGCATAATCTTTTGGACTCTAAGGTGGTTGAGGTCCATGGATTTGCTGATAGTTCTAAAAAGCGATTCGTTGTTGTTGTTTATTTCAGAAGTCTCACTCAAGACAGTATAAAAGTGCCTATACTATGTGGCAAGTCGAAAGTGGAACCCTTGAAGAGGATTTCGTTCCCACGACTTGAGCTATGTGCTGCTCTACTTCTTTCTAAATTGATAAAATTGGTTCTTTCCACATTTCAAGACAAAATATCTATACATAAGGTTATTGCGTGGTCTGATTAAACAGTGGCTTTGCACTGGACTAAGTCATCACCACATAGGTGGAAGACTATTGTGAGCACTCGAGTTAGTCAAATTTAATACATAATTTCATCTTCGTGTTGGTTTCATGTTCGCTCCTCCGATAATCGTGCGGACTGTGCTAGTCGGGATCTCTTGCTTCTTCAGTCATCTCAGTTTCCGTTATGGTGGGCGGAGCCAAGTTGGCTTCAGACCAATGGCCAAAATCGGCATTTTCTCTCATTAGTCCTATTGATTTTTGCGAACAGGAACGCAACGAAACCTCATTAGCAACATTTTTTATCTTGACTCCACTGACACTTTTTTGTAAAGATTTTCAAACTTATCCAAAGTTAAAAGAATAGTGGCATTTTGTTTGAGATTCACTAGAAACCTAAAATCCCCAAAAGAAAATTTTGTCGGACCTTTGGCTCAAATAGAACTCCATAATGGTGTTTTGGTTTTGGTCTATATATATATATATATATATATATATATATATATATATATATATTATATATATTATATATATATATATATTATATATATATATATATATATATATATATATATATATATATATATATATATATATATATATATATATATATATATATATATATATATATATATATATATATATATATATATTAGCTACTAAATGATCATTTTTCTATATATATATATATATATATATATATATATATATATATATATATATATATATATATATATATATATATATATATATATATATATATATATATATATATATATATATATATATATATATATATATATATATATATATATATATATATATATATATATATATATATATATATATATATATATATATATATATATATATATATATATATATATATATATATATATATATATATATATATATATATACAGTGTGTCCAAGATAAAGAGTGGATAACATTGTTAGATTGGAAACCATAAGAGCTACAGCTTGGGTTAAATTAGAGAAAAGTTGCTCAATTTAGTTTCCAAATCAATGCCGTTTACAAACCTAAAAAATTCCAAACCGTTCCGAAGAAATCCGACAAAAACCGAAGAGGTGCATTTTTGTTTTTATTTTTTTACAGCCCTATTTTTAAAGTTGGATCAAATTTGAAAACACATTCTTATAGCAGTTTTTTCTCGCCTACAAGATGCCACTGTCACAATTTTTGTCTGACGTTTCGTCTCCTGTCAACCATCATCAACTTTGTTTTTTCATACGGCCGCCATATTGGATTTTTACATTTTTAAAATGACCATTTGAGTCCCATTTCAACGATGTGTCACTTCATCAACTTTATTTTTCCTACGGCCGCCATATTGATTTTTTTAATTTTTCAAATGCTGCCTTATTTACGAACTTTGTTTTTTCTTATGGGCGCCATATTGGATTTTTGCAATTTCAAATTTCTCGTTCAATTCTTATTTCAACGAAGTACTGATAGGTGTTAGGTACGCCTCGTAGGTACCCACCAATTTAAAAAACAAAACTAGAAACCTTTAAGTAGACAACACAAAACGATTTATTTCAAACTTAACTACTACTAACTACTTAACAGACAAAAAAGAATTTAAATTAACTATCTTACTTTACAGAAGGTGTTCAAATAAAAAACCATTGTTTTCTAAACACAAGTATGCGCGTCGGATAGTTGCATTTAATACATTTTGCAGGACATCTGGTGTTATGGTTTGAAATGCCTCCAAAACCAGTTGAAGTAGCTGCTCTTCCGTTTCAAAACTTCGCTCGTACACCCAGTTTTTTAAATAACCCCACAGATAAAAATCTAGCGGTGTCAAGTCCGGCGATCTAGGGGGCCACGCCACTACTGAATGCGTCCCTATCCATCTTTCGGGAAACCTCTCTGCTAGATAGTTTTGAACAATCCTGGCATTATGCGCAGGTGCTCCATCCTGCTGGAACCAAAAATTATTTAGTTCTGCTAGAGGAAGATTTTCGTCAAACCAATTCTCTAGGTCGTTCTGTAGCAAATGGCGATAGCGCTGGGAAGTTAGGGTTCCATTGTAAATGAAGGGTCCGATAATTTGCATTCCCAAAATTCCGACCCACATGCTGAAACCAAATCGGTGCTGAAATTTCGACTGCTTAAACCGTCGAGGATTTTCTTTGGCCCAAAAATGAGTATTTCTTCTGTTGAAGATACCATTATTTGTCACTATGCTTTCATCCGACCACAAAATTCGGTTCGGCAAGTTTTCTTCTTCCTGACATCTTCTGGTATACCACTCACAAAAGGTTCTTCTTCTTAAATCATCACCCGGTCGCAGTCCCTGACAAATTCTAAACTTATAAGGTGTGAATTTATTTTTCTTTAAAACAAAATGCGCAGTTGATTTTGGGATTCCAGTTTGGCGCTCAATTTGTCTAACAGACGTTGTCGGGTTTTCGACTGCTGCCAACAAAACATTATTTTCTGTTTCCTCATTAGAGTTCTTATTTCGGTTGCCTAGATTTTTATCAAAAGAACCATACGTATGTAAATTTTTGGTTGAGTTCTTTCTGGATAATCATTTTCGTACATATCTTTCGCCCTTTGAGTGTTGCTATGACATAAAATGTAGCATTTTAGCATGTCGTACTTCTCTTCAAAAGAAAACTTTGTAAACATTTTTTAAAGCAAACAAAAACTAATAAATAACAATAAAAAATGCAATAATTTAAAAAACTCGATAAGCAAAATCTGTATTCTGTAAACAAAATGTCAGAATCAACAAATTTTTACATTGTTGATTTTGACATAAGTCATTAATTTGTTTTTAAAAGGCTACTAGATTTTTTTTAAAATAAACGTCAACTGGTTTTGGAGGCATTTCAAACCATAACACCAGATGTCCTGCAAAATGTATTAAATGCAACTATCCGACGCGCATACTTGTGTTTAGAAAACAATGGTTTTTTATTTGAACACCTTCTGTAAAGTAAGATAGTTAATTTAAATTCTTTTTTGTCTGTTAAGTAGTTAGTAGTAGTTAAGTTTGAAATAAATCGTTTTGTGTTGTCTACTTAAAGGTTTCTAGTTTTGTTTTTTAAATTGGTGGGTACCTACGAGGCGTACCTAACACCTATCAACCTTCGTTGAAATAAGAATTGAACGAGAAATTTGAAATTGCAAAAATCCAATATGGCGCCCATAAGAAAAAACAAAGTTCGTAAATAAGGCAGCATTTGAAAAATTAAAAAAATCAATATGGCGGCCGTAGGAAAAATAAAGTTGATGAAGTGACACATCGTTGAAATGGGACTCAAATGGTCATTTTAAAAATGAAAAAATCCAATATGGCGGCCGTATGAAAAAACAAAGTTGATGATGGTTGACAGGAGACGAAACGTCAGACAAAAATTGTGACAGTGGAATCTTGTAGGTGAGAAAAAACTGCTATAAGAATGTGTTTTCAAATTTGATCCAACTTTAAAAATAGGGCTGTAAAAAAATAAAAACAAAAATGCACCTCTTCGGTTTTTGTCGGATTTCTTCGGAACGGTTTGGAATTTTTTAGGTTTGTAAACGGCATTGATTTGGAAACTAAATTGAGCACCTTTTCTCTGATTTAACCCAAGCTGTAGCTCTTATGGTTTCCAATCTACCAATGTTATCCACTCTTTATCTTGGACACACGGTATATATATATATTAGCTACTAAATGATCATTTTTCTAATTTTTTTAGATTGGTTTTATTTTTAAATACATTTACAAAGGTACACTTATTACTAGAAGTTGCTTTTTTTCGCATCCAAATTAGTCATCCGTCTTTGGCATCGTTCACTAAATTAATCATTAACTGTTACGACCTAAAAGTAAATATATTTGATGCACAGAAAATCTTCAATTTAGTTATAAACTTTCTTGTAATAACCATGTGCTATCTAATTAATAAAAAGGATATTAAGGCACCCTGCCTTTTTGAGTGTCCGACCAAATATGTGAAAATACGCACACAACTGACCACGTCCAACGATTTTTCTTTTTGATGTACTGACAGACGAGCGAATCTGTCCGCAAGCAAACGTTCGTCGATCATATTCTTTACGTCCACACTAAGCGAACGCATACGTTCCTCGTCGTACGGCCGTATTCGTTCGCCTAGTGAGTACGCGGCAGAAGAACAAACGAGCGAACGTAAAATTTGGGTTTTCAATAACAGAAAAAGCATTAATAAATTGATGTGTGATTTTTTTCACACAAAAATGCAGTTAAATAAAGTTTATATTTAGAAAATGTGAACAATATCTGAAATTATATAACCAATAAGAATGATGGAAAAAAAATTATGTAACCACACAAAATCTCGATTATAGAAATTGAATTTAAATGTCCAAAACGTAACCGATCGATTTGGTTATATAAGCACTACAAAATACTATTCTAGGTAAATATCAAAAAAGAAAATCGCAATTAATAACACTTGTCTTGAATAATATGATCATGTTGTCAAAGGAAAAATATTGAAAAACTGCATTCAGTTTTCTACAATGCAAATTAAATTGAGGTAAAAATCAAGAGTTTGTGCCTTGAACTCGGATAAATAAAATATTCAAATGCACTTCTAAAAGCCAGCCAAAATTAAAACCTGTGTCTGTATACTGATTCAAAAAATATTATTTAAATACAATATCCCAGATAAAATAAGTTTATTTCGAATTCAGCCCGACTGAGAAATTTATTTAATTTTCGAGAAAATTTAAATTTTTCTGAGAGGTTTGTTTTACTTGATCAAAAATTTCACAAATAAATCGTAAGACGAAAAACCATGAGCAGATAAGGTGAGTAAACAAATCGATATGTAAATTTTTTGTTTCTTTTTTCAGGTTTAGAGAGTACAAAAAACTTATTTAACTAAAATGAAATTTGAAGACCGAAGTTACATTCTATTAAAACCCCTTTATCAGAGACCTTCTTAAGATTGCTTACTTGCAAGCATTGCAAACATTATAAATATATCCAAATGCAACTAAACGTTGTTGTAATTCAGATTCGTCTCTGTACTTGTCGAAATAAAGTTTTTTAAAAAGTTCTTTTTCTAATATCAGAGCAAAACTGGCGCAGTTGGTGGGATTTGCCAGCGGGTTTTTTGTATATTTGAAGTAAAAACGCCGAATTTTCCGACGATTTTCGTGCAAAAATCCGTGTCCGTCTCAACGAGTTCGTGGCAAATTCGAACATTTTGTCAAAAAATACCGTGGGCAAGAACAAGCATCATCCTGTCCTGGTACGAGCGAGGGAACAAGCATCGTCCCGGACTCATAGTAGTAGTCAATCCAGGGGAGAAGACAAGCATCGTTTTTCCTATTGGGCCTAGTTGTAAGGAATGAAAATCGAAATCGTACTAATATTGTAAGTGAATTTTCCAATTCTATTATTTTCTCGTATCCCGTTGTATATATAAAATATTGCACGTCCCCTGTCGTACTGTACATATTAAATATAAGTTCGAAACGTTAATTTTACATTTGAAATCGTAGATTTAAGAAGTGTATTTTAACCATATAAATACGCTATATCAAAATAAGTCTAATTTTGAGTTCTCATTTTTAAGTTTTCACGTATAACAAATAAAAATGGCAACACCCAATTATGCGTTAATTAGGTACCAAGCCGACAATATTCCTCAATTCGACGGAAACCCAAAATTAATTAATAGATTTATCACAGCATGTGATAATTTAATAAAAAACCATAAAGATCAAAATAATGCTAACGCACCAATCAATATATGTCTGTTCGATACTATCTTAAATAAATTAGTCGGTAGAGCAGCAGACATTGCAGCTTCTAGAAAGAAAGAAAAGTTATTAATTCACAACTCACAACAAAAACAAGCAATAATTGCGAGTTTTGCTGATAAAAGATCTATTGATTGTGTTGTACAGGACATTATAACTTTAAAACCGGAAAAGAATGAAAATACAGAACATTTTGGGCTAAGACTACAAGATATTCAATATAATTAGTTTTAAAAACATTTATCAATGGCCTAAGTTACTACATTAATGGTTCGTTTAAAAAATCCTAATTCTCTTGAGGAAGCAATGAGCTTTGCCCAAGAAGAAGAAAATTTTATTTATTATAAAAATCGCTCAAATTTTAATACAAAAACTACTATTGGTGTACAACAAAATGCATTGCAAATGCAAAAACCAAAAATATATCAAACACCTGTACATTATTCTGCTAATGTACAAAACTCTTTCTATACACCAAACTTCCCTAGTCAAAATAATTTTGCAAATCGACCAAATGTAAATAATCACCAGTTTTTAGGTTTTGGACAATTAAGACAAACTGTTCACAATTCTAATCAACCAGACCTAATTTTGCAAATAACACACGTCAACAATTTAGACCGAATGAAAATAATACTCGACCTACTTGTTACAATAACCATAATATTAATAAACGTTCCCGTTCCGACTCAGCTGTAAGTCGATTACAAAGACCTGAGCCTATGGAAACTTCCTCGGGTAATACTACATTAAGAAATCCGACGCAACAAATGCCTTATGGTAATAATAATTATGCGATAAAAGAATTGTTTAACCAGACAGTCGAACCCGCGAGTATAAACAGTGAATATTCAGCGTATAATGATAACAGTAATTATATTCCGTATAATAATAATTCTGAATATAGTAAATAAACTGCTCAACAAAATGAAAATAATTTAATAAATTCAATTGGTTATCCAGTTAATCAATTTGATGATTACCAATATTATTTTTCAAATAACGAACATAATTATCTCAATAGTGACTTTTATAATCCCGATATGACAAATTTTGAAAACTCAAGCGAAACATATTTTTCTGCAAACATGCCAAATGACGAAGAAATATCAAACCAAAATTTGCAAGACATTTCAAATACAGACCAAATAACGTAATACTTTTAAATAATTATAATAACACTTAATTACCAGTTATATTTCTCCCAGATATTAATGGTAAATTCTTAATAGACACAGGTAGTGGTCCTAGTTTTATAAAACCTAATTTAGCTTATAAAATTTCGCCCAATTCAATTTTCACAGAACCATTTTTTGTAAAAGCAGCTCATGCAACATCTACACACAACGAAGTGAATAATATTCCAATTTTCCGATCTTTTAACTGTCTTGGAAATCATAAATTTTATCTTTTTGATTTTTCCCCAAAATTCGATGGACTTTTAGGTATTGATTTTCTCACACAAATTGGAGCCAGCATGAACTTAAAAAATATGTGTTTAGAATCAGATAATGCTCTTTTACCTTTATATTAGTATCAAAATAATACAGTGCAAAACGAAAGTTTCAAACCCTGTGAAATTACTATTCCTCCAAGAACATTACAAAAAGTAAAAATACCTGTTAAACTTCAAAATGGTATTGGCATTCTAAAATATACAAATTTTGATAAAGCCAGAATGCCAGAAGATCTAGTTACAATTGTAGACTCTCATACTTATACAATTATTACAAATTCTAGTCAAAATCCAATAAAAATAGATATTTTTGAACCTTTCAAAATTTGGAAGCAACCGAAAATAATTTTATAGAAAAAATCTAAAAAATCTCAGGTTACAACACATTCATAAAGCGGAAGTAAATAAGCAAATTACAAAAATGTTAAACAACGATATTATACAAGAATCCAATTCCCCTTGGAGTAGCCCCATCTGGGTCATCCCTAAAAACTTGACGCGTCCAGAAAACGCAAATGACGCATTGTGATCGATTATTGGAAGCTTAACGATAAAACTATCGATGATAAACTCCCGCTTCCGAATATTACCGATACTCTAGACAAATTGTGAAAAACTCAATACTTCACAACTCTTGACCTAGCCAATGGTTTCCACCAAATTGAAATGGAACCCAATGACATACCTAAAACCGCTTTTTCAACAGACATTGGACACTACGAATTCAAACGTATGCCCTTTGGTCTCAAAAATGCTCCTTCTACCTTCCAGAGAGTATTGAATAACGTCCTAAGAGGTTTTCAGAACGAAATTTGTTTAGTTTACCTAGACGACATAATTATCTTCTCAACCTCGTTACAAGAACATATTGAACGCTGTATTTGATCGACTGAGACAATCAAATTTTAAAATTCAACTAGATAAGAGTGAATTTCTACATAAAGAAGTCGCCTATCTAGGACACAAAATAACGAATGAAGGTAAAACATTTTCCTATCCCAAAGAGCCAAAAAGAAATAAAATTATTTTTAGGCCTAGCCGGTTATTACCGCCGTTTTATCAAAGACTTTTCAAATATCACTATACCCTTAACTAGTTGTCTTAAAAAAGGCGCTAAAGTAGAACATACAGCCTTCACTTGAAAAATCTTTTTATCAATGCCCCCATTCTCAAATATCCTGATTTTAACAATCCATTTGTTCTTACAACCGATGCCTCTAATCTAGCCCTAGGTGCAGTTCTATCTCAAGGAAATCCCTCTAATGACCAACCAATCGAGAAAGAACTCCTGGGTATTGTTTGGGCATGTAAATATTTCAGATTCTATCTTTATGGTCAAAAATTAAAAATATACACCGATCACAGACCATTTGTTTGGCTGTTCAATTTAAAAGAACTCAATAGCAAAGTAGTCCATTGGAGACAAACTTGAAGAATACATTTACGAGATTATATATAAAAAAGGTATACAAAATACCAACGCAGACGCCTTGTCTCGTATACAACTTAATGCTATCGAAACAAATTCTATAATTAATTGTCCCGGCGATATAGACCAAGAAATTGCCCAATTCATAGAAAACTTTGATCCAAAATCTTTTCCCACTGATACTATTTCTGAAATACTCCGAGAAATCGAAAAACCCGAAAACCCAAAAGTTAATATAATTTCTAACGTGCTAATAAAAAACCCCAAAATTCCTAAAGAACCAGTACAAAATATACAATAATCAGTTACCCTCAACTTCTAATACTGTGCACAGCACAAATGCAAAACAAAACTATGCCGAAATGACCCTATTAGAGGAAATTATAAATAATAAACATAATCAAATTATAATCAAAAAATCTCCTTACGATCCCTATATAAAAATCGATCAAGAAAATTTTGTTGGAAACAAAATAATACATGCTACTTTACCTACAAATATGGACAGCATTGTAAACTTTCTTAGAGAATATCTCACCGACGCGGCAACACATATATATTTATTTTCTAAAGAATTAAGACCATATTTCCAACGAGCAATGTCTAATCATTTTCAAAAATGTAAATTAATTGAATGTACAAAATTAGTCAACATTGTTAAAGAAGACGAAAGAAACCTACTCATAAAATTTAAACATGAAGGTAAAACAAATCATTGAGGTATAAACGAAACCCTTAAAATTTTAAAATCTAATTATTATTGGAAATCATTCAAAACTGATGTTACAAACTACCTCAATAATTGTGAAAATTTTCAACGATGTAAATATAATAGAAAACCACCTGACCAGCCTTTAGTGTTAACCGAAACACCGAGTAAACCCTTCGAAATTATACACATTGATATATTCATTGTAGGAAAACAAAAATTCCTAACATTCCTTGACAAATGTACAAAATTTGGACAACCACTACCCTATCTAGGAAACGCAATATCATGTTGCGAACAACTTGTAAAATTCTTTTCATTTTTTGGTATTCCTAAAACTATTCTATCCGATAACGGTTCCAAATTTCAAAACGAAGTAGTCAAAGGCTTATTAAAAGCTCATAATATCAATATTCATTTCACAATCTCTAACCATCATGAGTCCAATTCTCCAGTAGAAAGAGTAAATTCTACTCTCATTGAACTTTTAAGAATACTTCAAAATACAAACCCGAATGCAGATGTTACAAATGAATTATGAATTATGCCATAATAGCCTATACTAGCACTATCCATTTAAGTACAAATTTTACCCCATTTGAACTAACTCAAGGTCACACAGATTCCCGAGATCCCATGAACCTTGTAGCCTCACATGTTTTCACTGATTATATACATAATCATAAAAACAAAACACAAGTCCTCAATGAAAAAATAACCAAAGAGTCAAAACAACTAAAACAAAAAATAATTGACAAAGTCAATGACTCAAAAACAAATTAAAAAATTATTATTTGTTCGCAAGTATACAAAAAACCAGTTCACGAGCTAGTTAAATAAAAAACAAATGTACTGGACCGTTCACATTGACAGAAATACTTGAAAATAACAAAATCCGTATCGAAAACTAAACATAAAGAAATCGTTCACGTAAACGAGTCTAAAATAGTACCCGTTTTTACGGAAGCGCTGGACCATCATCAGCACCTTAGCCACACAAGTAAAGTTCATCGACCTAAACAAACATCCAAGGATACTATCCTTCAAATTAAGCACAGTAAAATTAGTCGCTAGCCACTGGTCCTCTGTACAAAACATTGACCTACAACCTCTAATTTTAGAATTTAACACTCTAAAAACGCAGACAAACTGTCTTCACATCTCAAAAATGACAGGGTTTTATCGAATATCAAAACTCTCTAATACCTTTACATGCTATAGAAAAACGCATAGAAAATGTAATAAGTCAAATAATTCCTTCTCATACAAATATTAGGAATAAAAGAGGTCTATTTAATCCCTTAGGCTCTTTTATTAAAAACATAACAGGTAATCTAGATCAATCTAATGCCGAAATTATCGATCAGAAAATAAAGATTTTACAAGAAAATCAAAATAAATTAAAAACCGATTCTATTAATCAAATAACATTGCTAGACAAAACGATCAACAAGTTTGAGATATGATGTCTAATGTGACGCATAATCAATTGGTTTTAAAAAGTCGTGTTTTACAAATAGAAGAAACTATTAAAAAAATAGACTTAGAAAATACACAATTTCATGAGTACTACCAATATTCACATTTACTAATCAAATTACGCTGCTCTACCAATCAATCTATAATATTTTAGATAAGATCGAAGTAGCGATAACGTTCTCTAAAATGAATGTACTTCACAACCCTATAGTTGAGCCTTACGAGCTCTCAAACGAAATTACGAGTCTAAGTAAAATAATACATACAAATAAATTACCTATACAGGGTGACCCTCAAATATATTAATTCTTGAGAAATTAATTGAAATTAAAAGTTTCATAAAAAATTTCAAATAACATTTTTCTTAGATTGACAAACAAAAATCTTTTTTGGCTTTTTCGCAACTTAATAAAAATATTTAACTTATTTTAATTTTTATTCAGTTGCGAAAAAGCCAAAAAAGATTTTTGTTTGTCAATCTAAACGCAACAAATAATCTGAACGCATTTAAAAATTTATCTTAGAATTACCTTTAGTTGAGGCAGAGACACATCAATATTATAATCTTTTCCCCTTACCAATTCCAACTAATAATTCATTCTTTACTAACCTTATAAACCTTACCTGGCACTTAGCGATATTAAATACGCCTACCAAGAAGAAAAATGCCTTGAAGTAGTATCGAATGAATTCCTTTACAAAAATGTGCACGGTAGGACTATTAAAGACCATCCACCATGTGCTGCCGAATTGTTGAAATTCACTAAAAATGCCACTACTTGTCACCTGTTCAAAATCAAGCTGCATGAAGTAAAAATTACGAAAATTATTGATGGAAATTGGCTTTTTCATTGGTCGCCATACCAAGCCATATAATCAGTAGATCAAATTGCCAAAATTTTGAAGATAGCTTTCCACTTTTTAGTTCCTATCTATTAGAAGTTCCATCTGAGTGTAAAGCCCAAATACAATCAATGGTTTTTGAAAACTATAAGCCGTCACACTTGTCGTACGAAGAAGTGAATCTCCTGACCATGCAATTAGACGTCATCAATGAATATCAACCGATATTCAATCCACCCACGATTGATCTGAACTTTGTCAATCTAAAAGCCACAGATGAAATCCAATCAAGCCGGCAAACTTAAGAAGCTTCCAATAACTAAAAATCAAACAAATAATTCAAAAATCGAATTAGATGAATTCTAGGGTGAAATCACAACCATAAGGGATGTGCTTTCAACTAACTCGAGAGGAGTTATATTCTATTAAAACCCCTTTATCAGCGACCTTCTTAAGATTGCTTACTTGCATTGCAAACATTATAAATATATCCAAATGCAACTAAACGTTGTTGTTGTAATTCAGATTCGTCTCTCTACTTGTCGAAATAAAATTTTTTAAAAAGTTCTTTTTATAATATCAGAACAAAATTCCGATACCGTTTTTATGCATGAAATTTTATAAATTACCAAAAATTAAGTGCATATGCCACTACATCATATAACTACAAAAAACTAATCAAAATACGGCGCGAAGTGAACAAAACATGTATATTATGTAATTAGAGAAATGAAATAATCGAAGGACCTGATATATACGAACCACTAGCTCCAGTAACCTTTGAGACCCTTGTAGTTATTTTCTTTATTGAATAGAGCAGATTGAGTCCATGGAGCTAATTCTTCTCTTTTCTGTCGGCCGACATATATGTCACTTGGATGCACGAAACTAGGTAAACATCTTGAAATGCGATACGAGCGAGTTCTGAAGTTTTGAGCACCCGGTAGCACGAGTTTTATTGTTGCCGTTCCGTATGATGAGTACTGGTTTTCAAAGGGCGTCATTATAGATGAAATTGATACCTTCGCTAGAGGTGACTCGCGTAGAAAATGATAAGAGAAAATATAGGGGTTGAAGGAAAAGAGTGTATATATTGCACCTAAAAGTTTTGTATTTCAGAACATAGTACATAAATATCAGTTCATTAAGTAGCTTTTTCAGACTGAATTTCTAAATATTTTATTAGGACGCCATTTTGTTCCGCCATCTGGGATTCGTAACAGAATTTTACCAGTTGGTTCCTACGGAATACTTGATTTTTGTGCAAAATTTAAGATAAATAGGATAAGCACTTTCTTAGAAATAATTTTTTCAACGTTTCACTACGCCGCCATTTTGTTTTGCCTTATTGCATTTTTACCAAAATGTTACCAGGTGATCCCCATATGACCCTTAATTTTTGACCAAAATTTGAAGTCATCGGGTAAGTAGTTTTTTAGCAGTGCTACGAACAGACAGATCGACGGAATCGAGAGAATATGTTTTTCGTTAGCTAGGGACCGTGAAACCCGAAGATCTGAAATAATTTTACGAGGGAATTAAAAAAATTAATTTTCTCATTCACAATCATATGGTAAATATCAGTATTTTTTAGAATATCATTAGATTATGATGTATATATATATATATATATATATATATATATATATATATATATATATATATATATATATATATATATATATATATATATATATATATATATATATATATATATATATATATATATATATATATATATATATATATATATATATATATATATATATATATATATATATATATATATATATATATATATATATATATATATATATATATATATATATATATATATATATATATATATATATATATATATATATATATATATATATATATATATATATATATATATATATATATATATACTGTGTAATTCACTGTGTTGATGTTGAAAATCCATCCTTCTTCAATAAGGGCAACCACCAAATAATATTTTATACTTTATAATTAAATGGTTCAGTATTAAATTTATTTGTTTATTTTTGTAATGATAATTTTTAAGTCTGTTTTAACACAGAATATACGTACATAATTTGTAATTTATTTTAATTAGACAATAATACCATTTTATTAAAAATCTTAAAACAAACAATAAATATTAGGTAACAAATGTGTTAGAAATTAAACTAGGAAGTTTTAAAAAAATATATTTAATTCAAAATAAATACAACAAAATTTTGGCTAATACATCTAAAACTAGTCATATCTAATAAATATATGTATGCACTTATCACTACAAGCACATTAAATTTGTCAAGAAATTTATAGACCATAAAGAAAAAATCTTAAATTCTATCAAAATATGGCTTACTAAGATATTCAACAATTGTCTACTAAGTTTATCAGATTGTTAGCCAATTTAAGTTTACATGGTAACAGACTGTTAACTCTTTAACAAGGTTGGGCTTAGTTTATTATTTATTTAAAGAGGGGTTATGTATCTTAAAATAGGTATATCCTACCTCGAAATATCTGGAAATACCTCCTACAAGTGCAAAAATATTATATTCCGCCTTTATAATAGGTATTATTTGGCTGCTAACATTAAAAGCTTGTTCTCAAGGAGCACAATATGAAATAAAATCCACATTTTTTCACTGAACTCACTTCTAGCGAATTAATTAAACTTAAATTTAGGTCGCTTGTTATCACCACTTATTTGTTAACTTCTGGTTTATTAGAACATTAGTAGGTATTAGGTACAATAATTATTCTATCGCCAATTGATGCTAGCAATGCTGCTGTATCTTCTCCTTTAGAAGAATAGTAAGTATAACAAACAGACCTTAAAAACATCAGATTTTTAATTCATCTCCATTTAATCATTTAATGAAAAATAATTGATTTAAAATAATAAAATATACTTAATTAGATCAAACAAACTTTTCGTGTTTTGCTCCACGTCAACAATATAATTTTAACGTTAATAATAATTGTGAAATCGTAATGACAAACTGGCGTCCTCAACGTCAAAAAATACATGCAATATTCCATTTATGAAATGTTGTTAACTAACGAAATGATAAGTTTAAAATCGCTCCCCAGGGACTTTTAGTCCCCCCTGAGCCTGAGTGCTAGGCTCTGGCTTGACTGTGCCCTGACCCAAGGTGGCCCTTTCGAGCCTGAGCCATCTAGCCCTGACCTTCTGAGCACCAGACCTTTTTTTTTTCAGAACCGCCCGGTGTGTTACCAGTCCCCTTCATGGAGCATTGTTGAGTCGTCTCCTTTTGCAAGGAGCCTACTAGCTCTCTCTTGGGATCCCGGTTTCATAGACCCTGTTTTCGCGCATAACTGAGTGATTCAAACTTTAATGTGAAATAATTTTTTTAAATGAAACAATAGAAAAAAACCATTTACATATTAAGTTGGTATTAAGTAAGCATTCCAAAAATAATAAATTCTAAGCTATGAATTACCCAGACCTGGGACTTGGCTCAAGCCTGAGGTAATGTCAAATCATTTAACAAAACCAGAGTGCGAAGCGAAAAATAAATGTATGTATCAAAAATGATTAAATTATCAAAACAAAACTTACTATGAAAAAGACATGTTACCTCATGTAAAATTCATGCTGGGTTACAAGATAAATTTCCATACTAAGTACACAATAGGTCCTGGTAATTTCGCGACCACGTGGGCAGGTCCCCATGAAATAATTAAAGCGTTATGAGATACCTCCTATATCGTATTGATGAGCAGACGTGAATGGATTGGATATTACCTTGACGATGTGCGCAAACATCCAGAAGGAAACCAAGAGTTGATTTCGACAATGATGAATTGCCATTAACAAATCAACTAGATTCGGTTGAATCAAATGTTCTAACGAATTAAACGAAAATAACACAACCCATGATCTAAATATTCAATCAGAAAATGGACTATCGGTGCAGTCTTCCGGTTCGTCTCGTCGAAGGCAGACCTCTGTGTTATTAACATAAGTGGTTCCACGTGTTCGGTTTTGCTGCTTTATTTCGGGGGGAAGCGGGAGACTCAAACGCTCAGAGTGGATACTAACGACCCCGCTAGAAAGGGAGCAGACGCTGTGAACGTGTGAGGCCTAGTTGTTCCTGTATTCTATTCCGTTCGTCTGCCGCAGTTTTACATAGAATATTAGCGTAATGGCCGCTATGTGGCGGGAGTGGGAGGGGTAAGGGGATAGCTTGAAAGAAAAGGTTATCTCGTGAGACCAGTAGTACTCTCAAGGGGCATCTAGTGGAAGCCAAGATGCATTAGAAAGTTTTTAAATAAAGTCAAATTTAAAGATTTTAAAATACACGGGGTGACCGGGAGCTCAGAGCTCGCCATCCGGACATCCCACCGATAACGTCCCCAAACCGGAATAGTGTATCTCGCTCCGAGGGTCGCCGGATAAAGCGAGTAAGCTCCGGACGGGGAAAAATCTGGCAAGTTGCGAAGTGCAGTGCCAAAAACATATATTGGAATTGGACTATCGGTGCTACCTACACTCACGTTAAGTAAGCCACCGAGAAACCGAAAGATCCTCCAACTCTACGAGGAAATTGAAGAACAAAAGCCGAGCTTTTGTCTTAAATTTTCAGCCAAAGGACAATCAATTTGAAGCTAGGTTGGGGACGTCGTAATGTTGCCTAACTCGGTTAACTAAAGATTAGTTGATAAAGATCGAAATGTATTTAATTTATTCTACTATCATCCTAAAACTTCAAAATTAAATACCTACCCCCTTAAGGTTGCGGCGATTGCAACATTTGTGCTCGCGACTGCCAGTCGGCGTGGGAATGGGTCAATTATATTTTGACCAGGGTGCCACTAGTTTGTATCGCAACCCAAACTAGAAGGTCCTTGGTATACAGAAGATCCTTAAGGGCTCAGATAAAAAAAAATAATTAAACAAATAATTGTTTGACTCACTGCCAAGGTAAGTCAAATGCATAGAATTCGATCAATCATAAAAGTGTGTTTAATAAAAATTGTTTTTTTTTATACAATAGGTTTGATATTACAATCTTGATATGGGTAGTCAGTTATTGATAACTCAGTATAATTTACAAGAATGCTAGTTACCTTTTTTTTTCTAAATTATTAATTAAATTTAAAAAAAAATTAAGATAATGCTTAGCATGCCATAACAACGCTTAATAGGGTCATTGAATAAGAAAATCAAAAGGAGTAGCAATCACCCGAGGAAAAAAAATGGTTTATAAATGAAAATGTTAAACTTAAACAATTAATTTAAATGAACACGATTTATTCAGGTATAGCATACTCAGCAAAATAAAATATTATAAGTACCTATATTTAATACTAACAATATTACCATATAGACCTGAATATATAAGGATTAAAAGTATTACGCAATAATATTTTGGCCTTGTACCATAGTATACGTGGACGAATGAACTTAACTCATATGAGTAGTGCTATCTGGGTTTTAAAATATAATAATATAAAACATATTTATATAGAAAGCAAAATTTTACAAGAACACTAACTACTCATACGGCTAAACAGGTAAATCACTAAAGTCTAGAATCAAATTTGCAATGTTACAACTTCTGTATAAAGCTGGTGTTAAATCATTATCTTTCGTAGATTTAAATGAAACTTCACTTATCTGTACACACGAGTGTTTAGGGTCCAAATCACCACATCGCACTACAACATGCAACGGTCAGTCAGTGTAGAGGTCTGCTTGCTCAAAATCAAAGGAAGTGGTACAATACCCCAAAAACTTTATGAGTAGTACCAAAAAAAAAACCCTAAAAAGAGGGAAATACTATCCTTAGTACAACGTACTAGTGCAAAAATATCCAATTCCCACCCTCTTTTTAATTAAATATATTTTTAAAAAAACTGACTATCGTCTGAACCACCCTGTACATTACTGTACTACATTATATAAATTCATAATTACAAACCTGACAGAATGGTGCTTTAAAAATTAAACAAAAGAATTAATTCTACACTATTATACTACCGAAATTCTATAGCTTGAAGAATTGATTAAGGTAAGCTGCCCAAATTTATTTATCAAATTATAAATATTTAAATTTTCTACCACAAAAGCAAAATTAGTAATTAGTTATTGGTGTGCGAATCAAATTATCCTTAAAATAAAAGTATCATTATTATTATTTAGATAGGCAGACATTTTCTAAGATTGACAAAATGGCGAACTTCAAGTTATGAGTTAAAATAGATTCCCAAATTAATGAACTCAACGGAGGGTATCTTATTTCGGTCAGTATAAATGCATAAAATATCTGTTTATTTACACAAAAATATCAATAAAATTAATATGAAACCCAGAACCTAGATTTAATTTAATTTGCCTAAGCGTACCACGGGCAATAGACCATCTTAGGCCCAAAATACACAATGCCTGCGGCATATTTATTTTCTTAAAGGAAAACAGACAGTTTTGCCTTCTCTAACACGACTCCTAATTTATAAAAAAATAATTACCTGATGTTGGTAGTTAGCGACCATTCCTCTCAAAGTCACTCCAGGACCACGTGGAATCTATTTCGCAGAATATCCGACTGTGGATACCCGAACTCCAAGGTTAACAAAATAATGCTACATAAGCTAAAATATACGTAATGCAGCTACTACAGAGTTCACAGTGATATAATCCTTTTACAGGGGTGAAACTAACTTCACATAAAAAAAAAACTGGAACCCAACTCACTCTGAAGGTTTTCGGGGAAAAGTAAAAGATATTTCATCACGAGGATCCTAGTACAAAAATCACTCAAAAAATTACAGTAAAAACAGCCCTATATCTGTCTCTCTTTAGCCCATTACAAAAGACCGAACGCACTCTTTCTTCTGCGTACCGCAGAGCCAACCACAATATCCTCCAAGTACCTATGATACGTAAAATGGTGATCATAGTTTAAATTTTGACAAGCCCTGATTTTAATTAGACATACCACTAATAGTTCAATTAATTAAAGGAAATACGGGTTTAGAACCAGGAAAAGTGAATAAAAACTGGATAATCTACAAAGTTCCGGGGGTATTAGAGGGGGTATAGTATAGGGTATTTCATTATCATTTGGTTAGTAACACACAGCGTCGTTCCATTAATAGATTTTTAACGATTTCGAAATTTAAGGCGAATAGAAATCCCATGGTTCTCGCCTCTTAAATTCGTATTAGGATTACCATGGCATTATGGTGATTTTCTGCTTATTATATTTTAAGATATTCCATTTAATTATTAATCACTAGGTGTTTTGGGTTCGAGATTATCAAGTTTAATCACCGGCCGCCAGAGGACACTTCGATAGACGTCAAAATGTTAACCAAAACAAAAACAACAAACTGAATCAGTTTCTTAAAAACAAATATTACTTACGAAGTCGATAAAGAATTACAGTGAAACCAGCGAAAATAGCACCTATAAACCGGTTTAATAATATAGTTAGAAATGTGAGGAGAAAAGTTATGCAAAATTTAAACATGTTGATATACAGTGTGCCCCAATGTAATTGTGTCTGTATATCTCATGTGTCTCTAAACAACCTTTTATGAAAGAAAGCTTACTAGTATAGTGATTTCCTGAAAATATAACACATGGAAATACCTGAATAATTGTGAAAACAGAAAGACCCGGACAGTACATTTCAAAGCAAAAGAAACCTTAAATGTGTATTTAGTCACAAGTGAATAAACACATATATCCCAGCGTTTTCAAAAGTATAGACATTATATATTATACAATTATCTGCTATTAGCAATGTTATTTCTCATTTTAAAACCGTATTTTACCTCTCTGCAATAATATGCCAAAACCAACAAGCGATAAGGTAGTCGAGGACAGGTATTCGACTAAGGCAAATTAACTTTATGAAATACTAGCTCGAATTTATTTGACCTATTATGTTACATGTGTCTAGAACCAAAATTGCATGTAACAGTAAAATCCAACAAAATTAACATTTAAAACGTAATTAAACACAAAAACCAAAAAACAAGCTTTCCTATGCTACACTCGCAGTATATTTGTCCATCACTGGTCCTACGACGCATTCTACTAGGCATATTAGTACAACAGGTCAATAAAAATCCAATAGCGTCGAGCTTGTTCCATATAGGGTACGTCCCTCTACCTAGTCGAAGTTCAGAATTAGTTTTCCTTATCTCAGGGTCGTATTTTCTTTTAAACGAAACTTTGGGACGTTTCTTGAGGTGACGAACTCGTGATGATGTCAATTTTCGCTTTTGAAACCTGTATTCGGTAGTTATATAAGGACGTTGTTCCTCACACTGACACTTGATAGTAGTGTCAAACACGTGGCATATTAAACATAACTTTGAAGGTCCAGGTCCCGACATAGTGACTTCGGCCCGTTGGGATTCCTTCACTGATGGGTTCGGAGTTCACGTAAGAGTGATTTCCACTCCCCGACGAATCTTCAAAAAAATTCGCAAAAAGTCAGAATCTACTTTTTCTGTCTCCATATTTTCCATTCCAATTAATCATCCGGGCCATCTTCCGTACATCGGCCATTCGCTAGGGGTGAAAACTCGATGGGTCAGTGTCCAGGTAGGCTGCCTTATTTAGAGGTGCACCTTGGTCTCCCAAAGGGCTTGACCCTCCCTCATCCTCGTCCACAGGGAGAAAGATGGTTGAGGAACGCCCCTGTACTCCTCAGCATCCTTTTCAGAGGATGGCCAGGGGTTTTGAAAGTACTAGGAGCCTGTCTTTATCAGGGGTTAAACTATGCACTGCTAACTTATATGACGCACCCAATATGCTCGTTTTACGCAGACTACATTTGCTGGAGGGCAGTACATTGACTATGTTGTCATGGAAACTGGGAATACAAACAATAACGAGCTTGACATTACATTACAACTTATCGACCTGCTAAACATTAAAAAAAATACGTACATACATACATCATCAATTTGGAACAACCTGTCTTATTTAAAAAAAAGATCCTGAAGACTACAAACGCTAGAGGGAGCTAAATACGGGACCGATTTTGTATATTAAGTTGCCCTCTATATTATAAACAAACTCACCCAAGCTTTATCTATGGGTAAAATGTCGTGCATCCTTCGGGATTTATTACACTGGCCGCTTCTTCAAGGGATGGCCGAGCTGTCAGAATTACCCACCTGTATTGTTCCTGCCTTAAATTTCTACTTAGCGCTCTTAATATTGCCTTCGCTATGCTTTCGTCCGTTTGGTAGTTAAACCTCGCCCTGAACTTTCGTGGAGCGGCAGTTGACCAATTTAAAATTTCCTTTACCCGGAACTTCCCTCGTTATGAATTTTTCGTTTTATTAGGAATATTGAAGGTGGCCCAATTTAGTTCAGTACATTGTCATTACTGTCGTTTCAAACATTTTTATTGAGTGTCATTTTGTTCCATCAGGGGGATTCCTACCAATATTTTACCAGTTCCTACCTAAGCCACATTTGATTCCTGGGCATAATTTAAAATAAATTCAATATGTAGTTTTTACATTGACACACCGTCATTTTGTTACGTCATGTTGCATTCGTACCAGTTTATCTCTGTGTCACATTTAATTTTTCAGTAAAATTAAAAGTCAATTGAATAAGGTTTTTGTACGTTTTTTTATTTTAGCCGCCATTTTGTACCGCCATCTTGAATTCGTACTATACCTTTACCAGTTTATCTGTATATCACACTTAATGCTTGCACAAAATTTGAAATTAATTTAATAAATAGTCTTTTTCTTATATTCATACCAACATGTTACCAGTTCATTCCTATATACCACTTGATCTCTGTACTCTGTAAATTTGTGGTAAATTTAAATTCATTTTTTTAAGGTTTCAATAGACCGCCATCTTGTTCTGGCATATTGAATTTTTACCATTATTACCAGGTATGTCCCCATATGACCCTTAAAATTAAAGTAAATCTGATAAGTACTTTTTAAGTTATGCCGATGCCAGACCGATCGACGGATTTGATAAAACATATTTTTTGGCATCTAGGAACGCTAAAATGTGAAGATATGTAAAACCTGAGAGGGTCATTTTTTATTTGGCCGCCATTTTGTTCCGCCATCTTGAGTACTACGTTTTACTAGTTCACCTGTATAATACAATTAGTTGTGGTACACAATTTGAAATCAGTTCATTAAATAGTCTTTTTCAAAATGAATTTTTAAATATTTTATTAAGCCGCCATTTTGTTCCGCCATATTGAATTCGTACCAAAATTTTAAGTTGATTCCTACATAATGCTTGATTTGTGTACCAAGTTTGAAATAAATTGGATAAGTAGTTTTTTAGGCTTACCGACAGACAGACAGACAGAACAACGAAATTGAGAAAACATGTTTTTCGACATCTAGAGACCCTGAAACGAAAAAATCTGAAAAATTTGACTTCCCTTTTACGGAGGAAGTAAAAAAGATCCGAATCGGTCAAGGAACAAAAATTTGACATGACTAAAATATTCATAAAGTGAAAAATACAGATTTCAAAAGTGGCAAGTACCGGGTGGCCAACTAAGAATGGACGCCGGCCATAACTCGCTAACCGTTAATCATATAACTTGGGGGAAAAAAAATTATTAGCTAAATCGACTAAGAGAAATCGCTGGAAAATATTTTGAAGTTCCGCATATGGCCGCTAGGGGGCGCAACTGTTATGGTCAATCAGAAAAAGGGCTGTTTCTTAAAAAATATTCATGTAAAGGTATATTATAAATACTGCCATCGTAAAGAGTAGAAAAATTGTGATTTTTTTGTTAAGGATATTTTGCTCTATCTCGTAAAATGTAGTGGTGGGGGAAGGTCAAACATGTTTTTATTTAAATGTCAATAACTCCGTTATAAGTCAACGGAATTGAACAAACTAGGTCTCGTTTAAAAGAGCCCATCTTAACTAATAATCTGATGTAAAAAAAAAATCCGATTTGATTTCGCCGTGGTAACTAGAGGGCGCTGATTGACATCACAACAATTATTACGCATTATTTTGAAAATTTTAAAAAGCACGCTATATCTCTTTTAACACAATTTAATAGAGGAGGAAATTCTCAATAAGTCAGTGCAAATTTCAGCTTCCTAACTTTTTTCAAACCGGAAATATAAATAAAACAAATATTAGGGCGCTGGGTACGCAACATCTCCATAATCTGTATGGACATAGTCTACATCACAATAATTCAGTAATAATACCACAGATAATATTCAACGCAAATCGCTAAAAATTATACTAATGTTCTGAAATAACCACCAGGTGGCGCAGTAGGAGTCAATAAGTGCAATATTAAATTTTCATTATAATGGGAAATGAAAGCCATTTAAATGGAACGTGTGAAAGAAACGATAATAAAAATATAATTCAATTAATGCCGCCCTAAATGTTCAAATTGTCGGCCATCGTTTTCGATGCACTTATGCATCCAATCTCGCGTGGATAAAACTGCAGCCTCCAGTTCACCAACTGAAATAGTATTTATACAGTCTCTTATTCGCTGAATCATATTTTCCCGTGTAGTGGGTCTGGTGGCAAAAACTAAATCTTTCACTCGACCCCATAAATAAAAATCTAAACACGTTAGGTCGGGTGACCTAGCTGGCCATGGAAGGGTGCCGCCTCGCCCTATCCATCGGCCAGGATAGTGGGCATCTAAAAATTCCCGAACGTTGACGGCGAAGTGCGCTGGACAACCATCGTGCTGGTATACCAATCGTTGTCGGACGTTCAGAGGTACGTCCTCCAACAAAATCGGCAATTCCTCCCTTAAAAATCTTAGATATCTCTCACCATTCAATGGATTATCGAAAAAAAATGGTCCGATAATTCGTCCGCCTAAAATCCCTGCCCAACAATTTACAGACCAACGGCCTTGGTGCTGGACTTCGCGCATCCAATGTGGATTTGTTCTGGACCAATAATGTGTATTGTGAAGATTGACACGTCCATCGCTCTGGAAGGTAGCCTCATCGGTCCACAATATTCGCCTCAGAAATTGCCGATCTTCCCTCATTACACCCAAAAGCCAGTGACAATGGTTTAGTCTGTGATCAAAATCTGCAGCAGTCAATTCCTGATGCAGCACTAAGTGATATGGATGTAACCTAAAACAAGATGAAGATATTTAATTGATGTTCCAGGAAATTATTGGTTTTCTAGGCTTAAAGACCTATGTGACATCAGAATCACGTGACTTTTGTTAAAAAATATGTCCAGTTTATATTTGCAATGTCGTTGCTTACCTGTGCTCTTTGAGTATATTTTGAACAGTGGTTCGCGTTACTCCTAGGTCTAGCGCAATAATTCGAGTACTTAGTTGAGGATTAAACTCGATATACGCTAGCACATTAATTACATTCTCTTCGGTGCGTCCTCTGCGTTGTCTGCGGTATACGGGAATATGCACGTTTCCAGTGGTTCGCAAACGTTGGATCACTCGAAGAAAAACCTTTTTACTTGGGTGGCGTCTCTGCGGATATTCCTGCGCATATACTCTTGCAGCAACCGTAGCATTTCTCAAACATTCAAAATAAACACCTATCATGTCGAATAGTTCTTGATTTGTATAAATCATTTTGTTCTTAACACAACGCAACACGAACAATAACAAATCTTGAACAAGAAAAATACGAACTACAACAATAACATGAACAACAGCAACTAGAAAAACTCAAAAAACACGAAAATCTCGGACAAAAACGCGAAATGATAGCAATACTATTAGGAAATTCAAGAACGATAAATACCAACTAAAAGGCACTGACAAGAAACTATTGTTTATTTTTTGACGTATTACTTTCAATTTTGTTTTCACAGCCTACTATTTTTTTTGCTTGATGTAGCAGAAAATTGCTAAGGAATTATTATTTATCTATGTTTTTAGTTTATTGTTATTCTTGTGCATAAATTGTCGATTTTAAGAAAGACGGAGATTTGCAACGGTCGAATATATTAGGATTTTTCTTATTTATTACCTTATAATATCTAACTTACTGAAAATAGAGTAAACTACAAAAAAATATAGAGAAAAGTAAAATTGCGAGTAAAACTATGCTTATTAACGTCTACTGCGCCACCTGGTGGTTATTTCAGAACATTAGTATAATTTTTAGCGATTTGCGTTGAATATTATCTGTGGTATTATTACTGAATTATTGTGATGTAGACTATGTCCATACAGATTATGGAGATGTTGCGTACCCAGCGCCCTAATATTTGTTTTATTTATATTTCCGGTTTGAAAAAAGTTAGGAAGCTGAAATTTGCACTGACTTATTGAGAATTTCCTCCTCTATTAAATTGTGTTAAAAGAGATATAGCGTGCTATTTAAAATTTTCAAAATAATGCGTAATAATTGTTGTGATGTCAATCAGCGCCCTCTAGTTACCACGGCGAAATCAAATCGGATTTTTTTTACATCAGATTATTAGTTAAGATGGGCTCTTTTAAACGAGACCTAGTTCGTTCAATTCCGTTGACTTATAACGGAGTTATTGACATTTAAATAAAAACATGTTTGACCTTCCCCCACCACTACATTTTACGAGATAGAGCAAAATATCCTTAACAAAAAAATCACAATTTTTCTACTCTTTACGATGGCAGTATTTATAATATACCTTTACATGAATATTTTTTAAGAAACAGCCCTTTTTCTGATTGACCATAACAGTTGCGCCCCCGTAGCGGCCATATGCGGAACTTCAAAATATTTTCCAGCGATTTCTCTTAGTCGATTTAGCTAATAATTTTTTTTCCCCCAAGTTATATGATTAACGGTTAGCGAGTTATGGCCGGCGTCCATTCTTAGTTAGCCACCCCGTACAGTGGGATGGAAAAATAGAAACCGTTCCTCCATAGACGGTGTTCAAATACACATTTCCTGAAAATTTGAAGCAAATCCCTAAAGTAGTTCTCCTGTGTTCGGAAAAACCAAAATCTCCCTTAAGGAGTAATTCAGGCCAAAAAAAATTATTGAGAAGAAAGATTTATAGCGTCAAGAACTACCCGATTTTTAAAAGCGAATTTTGAAAAAAAAACACTGATGGAATAATTTACAAAATTCTTGAAATTCAAAACCGACGCCAACTTTTAAGTTTAATGAGTCGCTTGTGTATTAGCATCAAAAGATAGCTAGTTTTTCAGCTAAAAATAAAGTCTCATCAACCTGGTGTTTACGATGAGAGGAAATATCAGTTTTCCTCGAAAGCATTATTTCAAAATCGGAATTTTAAGACCTGCAGAAATACCACTTTTCGGCAAACGAATACGTGCTCTAGGAGTAATCTCCAACGAGTTTTAGTGCTCTAGATGATGATTTTCTAAAATTTTGGAAAAACATTGAACTTGTCCGGAAAATTCTGATTTTTGGCACAATGTTAAATAAAGTAATGGAAATTAATAAACAAATAAACAAAATTTTTTAAATCAATGCCTACGCCTAGTACAAGCTAGGAAAGGTACATCGCACCGTAGAAATAGATGTTCGCTAGCCGCGGAGCAGCGAAATGTGAGTTTAAGCGCCGCCTTTTTTTCGCCGATCGAAGAGAATGGAAGAGGTCGAAAATCTTACATATAAATATAGGTCCAAATGGGAAAATTGAATTAGTTGAAATTTGTCTTTTAAGTTTCTAGCTGAAGCTATCGAGAGTGGTTTATTACTTAAAAGCTCTAACGTGGGATATCGGGGTGATTTTCCCAAAGGTTCCATTGCACTTAGGCCCCTAGTAGGGCTTGTGGAATCGTTCTGGAGTAATTGAATCAGGTTCTCTTAGAGGGCATTCGGAAGAGAAAAGAAAATTTGGCTAGTAAAATTTTCGAAAGGAAGTCTTTCTTGGGCTAATCGTCTTTAAGCTACCTTTTCTAGCTAGTTCATTTTAAGTCCGTTTTGCGGGGCACCTCCAAAGTCTTACTGTTAAAGTGAAAACTCACGTTTATCTTTAAGTTGTTATGTTTCAAGAAAAACATTTCGTGTGTTGTAGATATCACTTACCTTACTCTGTGAAAATTAGAATGAGAATAGGTAACTTACATAAAACCTATGAAAAACTAAAACGTCAAAATATAATATGTGTGTAACTCCTATTGAACATAACTAAGCTGCTACGTTTGTCTAAATTGAAGGCGTATGTAAAACCGCGAAAAACTAAAATGTCAAAATAAAGGTGTGTCTAACCTTTATTAAACATAAAGAATTTGCACATGTCTAAAGTAAAGGCCCATACGTAAAACCACCCAAGACTGAAATGTCAAATGATAAGATGTGTCAACTCCTAATAAATATAAATACGCATTTGCTCACGAACAATAACAAATCTTGAACAAGAAAAATACGAACTACAACAATAACATGAACAACAGCAACTAGAAAAACTCAAAAAACACGAAAATCTCGGACAAAAACGCGAAATGATAGCAATACTATTAGGAAATTCAAGAACGATAAATACCAACTAAAAGGCACTGACAAGAAACAGTTGCGCCCCCTAGCGGCCATATCGGGGTGATTTTCCCAAAGGTTCCATTGCACTTAGGCCCCTAGTAGGGCTTGTGGAATCGTTCTGGAGTAATTGAATCAGGTTCTCTTAGAGGGCATTCGGAAGAGAAAAGAAAATTTGGCTAGTAAAATTTTCGAAAGGAAGTCTTTCTTGGGCTAATCGTCTTTAAGCTACCTTTTCTAGCTAGTTCATTTTAAGTCCGTTTTGCGGGGCACCTCCAAAGTCTTACTGTTAAAGTGAAAACTCACGTTTATCTTTAAGTTGTTATGTTTCAAGAAAAACATTTCGTGTGTTGTAGATATCACTTACCTTACTCTGTGAAAATTAGAATGAGAATAGGTAACTTACATAAAACCTATGAAAAACTAAAACGTCAAAATATAATATGTGTGTAACTCCTATTGAACATAACTAAGCTGCTGCGTTTGTCTAAATTGAAGGCGTATGTAAAACCGCGAAAAACTAAAATGTCAAAATAAAGGTGTGTCTAACCTTTATTAAACATAAAGAATTTGCACATGTCTAAAGTAAAGGCCCATACGTAAAACCACCCAAGACTGAAATGTCAAATGATAAGATGTGTCAACTCCTAATAAATATAAATACGCATTTGCTCACGTAGTGAATGCGCAAACGTAAAACCTCTAAAAAATTGAAATTTCAAAATATAAGATGTGTCTAACTCCTACTAAACATAAGTAAGAATTTGCGCATGTCTAAAGTGAAGGCGCATACGTAAAACCGTTGAAAAACTGAAGTGTTAAAACATAGGGTGTGTCTAACTTCCATTAAACATAAATAAGCTGCTGCATGTCTAAAGTGAAGGTGCATACGTAAAACCACCAAAAATCTAAAATGTCAAAATATAAAGTGTCTGACCCCCATTAAACATAAATAAGCATTTGCGCACGTCTAAAGTGAAGAGACCTACGTAAAACCTATGAAAAACTACTTGCTACAGTACTTAATTAAAGCAATAAATGTTAGTAAAGACTTATATTCAGCTAATATGCTTTTTATTTAATATATTCCAATGACCCGCACACCTTTTGTTAGTTTAAAACTGTTGATAAACTTTATGACTCAAATAAATAGAATTTATTTGAGTCATAAAGTTGGGTCAAGCCTGATTTGAATGGGTGATAAATTTGGTTAGACAGATTTTATTTAGGCAAAAAAAGCATCACACACGTGAGCTATTCCCTTCAGTGGATGATGGCTGCAAAACATAGATAGTATTGCTACTCTCTAATATTGTTCTAAACTCCAAGAAACCTATGAAAATTGACCTTATATTTAAATGTGCAATTTTAATTAAAACATTTATAAAATTAACGAGTACTATCTAAAATTTGACCATTGGGAAATAATAACCATTATCTAATTAAACCAGACACAAATAATCAGGAACAATACAATATTCGTGAATAAGGTAGGTGTATAGCCTATTCCAAATCTCTCTGTACTTATTTCACAAAAAATATAAACATGGCGTTGTTTAAATAATATAAACCTGATATAAAATTATAAAAACAATATTATGTCCATTCACATACAGGTACTTTAATCGTGTATACATAGAACTTAAGCTTAAAGATTAATATTAAAAGCATTTTCTATCCGAACATATTTTCAAACCCTACTCTTGTATTTTCATATATTTATTTACATATTGTCAAAATACAGACAAAGCAATGAAATCTGTATATATATATATATATATATATATATATATATATATATATATATATATATATATATATTATATATATATATTTATATTATATATGTATATATATATATATATATATATAGATATTTATATTATATATATGTATATATATATATATATATATATATATATATATATATTTATATATATATATATATATATATATTATATATATGTATATATATATATATATATATATATATATAATATAAATATATATATATATATATATATATATATATTATATATATATATATATATATATATATATATATATATATATATATATATATATATATATATATATATATATATATATATATATATATATATATATATATATATATATATATATTATATATATGTATATATATATATATATATATATATATATATATATATATATAATATATATATATATAATATATAATATATATATATATATATATATATATATATATATATATATATATATAAAAGTATATACAGATTTCATTGCTTTGTCTGTATTTTGACAATATGTAAATAAATATATAAAAATACAAGAGTAGGGTTTGAAAATATGTTCGGATAGCAAATGCTTTTAATATTATTCTTTAAGCATAAGTTCTATGTAACATGATTAAAGTACCTGTATGTGAATGGATATAATATTGTTTTTATAATTTTACATCAGGTTTATATTATTTAAACAACGCCATGTTTATATTTTTTGTGAAATAAGTAGAGAGAGATTTGGAATAGGCTATACACCTACCTTATTCACGAATATATTTGTATTGTTCGTGATTATTTGTGTCTGGTTTAATTAGATAATTGTTATTATTTCCCAATGGTTAAATTTTAGATAGTACTCGTTAATTTTATAAATGATTTAATTAAAAATGCACTGAAATATGCAATATGCAAATGAAATATTTATTACAATGCAGGTGTGCGGGTCATTGGAATATATTAAATAAAAAGCATATTAGCTGAATATAAGTCTTTACTAACATTTATTGCTTTAATTAAGTAGTGTAGCAAGTAGTTTTTCATAGGTTTTACGTAGGTCTCTTCACTTTAGACGTGCGCAAATGCTTATTTATGTTTAATGGGGGTCAGATACTTTATATTTTGACATTTTAGATTTTTGGTGGTTTTACGTATGCACCTTCACTTTAGACATGCAGCAGCTTATTTATGTTTAATGGAAGTTAGACACACCTTATGTTTTAACACTTCAGTTTTTCAATGGTTTTACGTATGCGCCTTCACTTTAGACATGCGCAAATTCTTACTTATGTTTAGTAGGAGTTAGACACATCTTATATTTTGAAATTTCAGTTTTTTAGAGGTTTTACGTTTGCGCATTCACTACGTGAGCAAATGCGTATTTATATTTATTAGGAGTTGACACATCTTATAATTTGACATTTCAGTCTTGGATGGTTTTACGTATGGGCCTTTACTTTAGACATTAGCAAATTATTTATGTTTAATAAAGGTTATACACACCTTTATTTTGACATTTTAGTTTTTCGCGGTTTTACATACGCCTTCAATTTAGACAAACGCAGCAGCTTAGTTATGTTTAATAGGAGTTACACACATATTATATTTTGATTTTTTAGTTTTTCATAGGTTTTATGTAAGTTACCTATTCTCATTCTAATTTTCACAGAGTAAGGTAAGTGATATTTACAACACACGAAATGTTTTTCTTGAAACATAACAATTTAAAGATAAACGCGAGTTTTCACTTTAACAGTAAGACTTTGGAGGTGCCACGCAAAACGGACTTAAAATGAACTAGCTAGAAAAGGTAGCTTAAAGACGATTAGCCCAAGAAAGACTTAAAGCAGTTACTTAGACTTCTTCCTTTCGAAAATTTTACTAGCCAAATTTTCTTTTCTCTTCCTAATGACTTCTAAGAGAACCTGATTCAATTACCCCAGAACGATTCCACAAGCCCTACTAGGCGCCTAAGTGTAATGGAACCTTTGGGAAAATCACCCCGATATCCCACGTTAGAGCTTCTAAGTAATAAACCACTCTCGATAGCTTCAGCTAGAAACTTAAAAGACAAATTTCAACTAATTCAATTTTCCCATTTAGGCCTATATTTATATGTAAGATTTTCGCCCTCTTCCATTCTCTTCGATCGGCGAAAAAGAGGCGGAGCTTAAATTCACATTTCGCTGGTACGCGGCTAGCGAACATCTATTTCTACGGTGCGATGTACCTTTCCTAGCTTGTACTAGGCATAGGCATTGATTTAAAAATTTTTGTTTGTTTATTAATTTTCATTACTTTATTTAACATTGTGCCAAAAATCAGAATTTTCCGGGCAAGTTCAATGTGTTTCCAAAATTTTAGAAAATGATCATCTAGAGCACTAAAACTCGTTGGAGATTACTCCTAGAGCACGTATTCGTATGCCGAAAAGTGGTATTTCTGCAGGTCTTAAAATTCCGATTTTGAAATAATGCTTTCGACGAAAAGTGATATTTCCTCTCATCGTAAACACCAGGTTGATGAGACTTTATTTTTAGCTGAAAAATTAGCTATCTTTTGATGCTAATACACAAGCGACTCATTAAACTTAAAAGTTGGCGTCGGTTTTGAATTTCAAGAATTTTGTAAATTATTCCATCAGTGTTTTTTTTTTAAAATTCGCTTTTAAAAATCGGGTAGTTCTTGACGCTATAAATCTTTCTTCTTAATAACTTTTTTTGGCCTGAATTACTCCTTAAGGGAGATTTTGGTTTTTCCGAACACAGGAGAACTACTTTAAGGATTTGCTTCAAATTTTCAGGAAGTGTGTATTTGAACACCGTCTATAGAGGAACAGTTTCTATTTTTACATCCCACTGTACTTGCCACTTTTGAAATCTGTATTTTTCACTTTATGAATATTTTTGTCATGTCAAATTTTTGTTTCTTGACCGATTCGGATCTTTTTTACTTCCTCCGTAAAAGGGAAGTAAAATTTTTCAGATTTTTTTGTTTCAGGGTCTCTAGATGTCGAAAAACATGTTTTCTCAATTTCGTTGTTCTGTCTGTCTGTCCGTCGGTAAGCCTAAAAAACTACTTATCCAATTTATTTCAAACTTTGTACACAAATCAAGTATTATGTAGGAATCAACTGAAAATTTTGGTACGAATTCAATATGGCGGAACAAAATGGCGGCTTAATAAAATATTTAAAAATTCATCTTGAAAAAACTGTTTAATGAACTGATTTCAAATTGTGTGCTACAACTAATTGTATTATAGAGGTGAACTAGTAAAACTGTAGTACTAACTAAAGATGGCGGAACAAAATGGCGGCCAAATAAAAAATTACCCTCTCAGGTTTTACATATCTTCACATTTTAGCGTTCCTAGATGCCAAAAAATATGTTTTATTAAATCGGTCGATCGGTCTGGCATCGGCATAACTTAAAAAGTACTTATCAGATTTACTTTAATTTTAAGGGTCATATGGAGACGTACCTGGTAATAATGGTAAAAATTCAATATGCCAGAACAAGATGGCGGTATATATGTATATATATTTATATTATATATATACAGGGTTATTCACGCAACCCGTTCATTAAAAGTTTTTGATGTTGCCATTTAGATAAAAATTTAAAATTTTGGGATTAAGGTAAAGTCAAGGGGTACTTCTTTTTTGAAATATTTTCAACTTCCTGTCACTTCCGGTTTAACCGGAAGTTGGTATCAACTTGCCTATTTTAAATGGAACACCCTGTATTTTATGATATTTTTGGATTCTACGAAGAATGTTAATGCTATTTTATGTAGCATGTCCTATACCTAGGTTTAAGCGTTTATAAGATATTTGACCTTGAACCGAAAATGAGCCTTCGGGGTACCACATTTTAAAATCTCATATTTTTGTAAGTTTTGAAGATATAATCTTCATATTTTGCAGACGATCGGTAAATAATCTTAGGTTTCTATTTTTTTTATTGAATTTGTCTATTTTTATAAAGAGTGTCCTAAATTCAGCGGCAAACATTCACATTTTCAAAGCCGCTAAAGTCCGTTTTTTTAAATGGGACACCCTATAACTTTATGCACTATCAAATGTAGAATTTAATTTTCTAGCGAACTGTATTAAGGTTCCCTATACCTATTCGAAATAATTGGGTTTTATAAAAATATCGTATGTATTTGCTTAAATGTTTACATGTTCCAATGGTGAGCCATGGAAAAACAATTGAGATCCAATATCCAATATGACAGATGATTAGTATGCGTTATTTATCGAAAGCTGTCAGTGATAAACTAAATCTTCTAAATCGAAATGGAAGAATATTCAAACGCTGATATTCTCAATTTATTTTATATTCATGGAGAATGTTATAAAATTTTGGAGAGAACGTGTCGTGTGTTTAATGAACGCCATCCTGATTTGCCGCCAATGAACAAGTCAAAATTAAAGAGGATTGAAACGAACTTTTTGCGTTTTAGCAAGGTTAAAGTTACAAAAAATGTTCCGAAACCAGTGACAAATGCCGAGGATAACGTAATAAACACATTAGCTTATTTCCACGCAAACCCGCAAATTTCAATACCGTCTGCAGAAAACGATTTGGGAATTTCTTCTTCATCTGTCCAAAGAATCTTGAGCGAACGTCATATGCACCCTTATTCCTTCCAAAACGTGCAAGCCTTGAGACCTGGTGACGACGTCCGACGAGTAGAATTTTGCGAATTCATGTTTTTGAAAATTCAAGAGGACCCTCAATTCCTTTCAAAAATATTTTGTACCGATGAAGCGAAATTTTCTAGAGAAGGAATAACAAATAGAAGAAACGAACATTTTTGGGCAGCAGAAAATCCACACGCTTTACGCGAAACGCGTTCTCAAGAGAGGTTTAGCTTCAATGTTTTCGGTATAGTATTAAATGATCAGGTGCGGTACTGTATTTATGAAGACAATTTAAACAGTGATAAGTATTTGGAAATTCTACGAGGGACGGTTTCTGAATTTATAGAAGAAATTCCTATTGGTGAGCTGCAAAATTATTGGTATCAATTAGATGGGGCACCAGCACACAATTCCGCTGCAGTTTATCTCCAATTATCTCGAATTTTTGAAGATCGCTGGATTGGTCCCAATGGCCCTTGGAGATGGCCCCCGCGATCGCCTGATTTAACACCCCTAGACTTTTATTTATGGGGATTTATCAAAGGTAAAGTCTATGCTTCCCCAGTAAATAACCAACAAGATTTACTGGACAGGATACGAACAGCTTTTGCCGAATTAGAAAACGGACAAATTCAACGGGCCACGGCAACTGTACAAAGAAGAATTGAAATGTGTCTTCAAATGAACGGACAGCATATAGAACATTTGTTATAATTTAGTTTTATTATTTTATTTATTTATTGTTAATTGTTAGATTGCTATAATTTTTAAGTTCACTAAAACAAGTTTAGAACAGTCTCGAACTTAGTAGATATGGTTAAAAATAATGTAAACAATTTATTACATTTTTTATAACTTTTAACTTTTCCGAAACGAAAAAATTTCGTTTCAATCCTCTTCAATTTTCTCTTGTTCATTGGCGATAAATGAGGATGTTTTTCATTAAAAACATGGCACGTTCTCTCCAATATTTTGTAACATTCTCCGCGAATATAAAATAAATTGAGCTTTTGAGAGTTATTTTATTTTAATTTAAAAGTTTCAAATCAGCTGTCACGTTGAATAGAAAAGCACAACAATTGTTTTTCCATGGCTTACTACGGGAAGGTGTAAGCATTTAGCAAATACATATGATAGTTTAATAAAAACCTGATTATTTCGAAAATGGTTACGAATAGGTATAGGGAACCTTAATACAGTTCGATAGAAAATGAAATTCTACATTTGATAGTGCATAAAGTTATAGGGTGTACCATTTAAAAAAACCGACTTTAGCGGCTTTGAAAATGTGAATGTTTGCTGCTGAATTTAGGACACCCTGTATAAAAATAGACAAATTCAATAAAAAAAATAGAAACCTAAGATTATTTACCGATCGTCTGCAAAATATGAAGATTATATCTTCAAAATTTACAAAAATATGAGATTTTAAAATTTGGTACCCCGAAGGCTCATTTTTGGTTCAAGGTCAAATATCTTAAGAACGCTTGAACCTGGGTATAGGACATGCTACATAAAATAGCATTAAAATTCTCCGTAGAATCCAAAAATATCATAAAATACAGGGTGTTCCATTTAAAATAAGCAAGTTGATACCAAGTTCCGGTTAAACCGGAAGTGACAGGAAGTTGAAAATATTTCAGAAAAGAAGTACCCCTTGACCTTACCTTAATCCCAAAATTTGAAATTTTTTATCTAAATGGCATCATCAAAAACTTTTAATGAACGGGTTGCGTGAATAACCCTATCTATATATATATATATATATATATATATATATATATATATATATATATATATATATATATATATATATATATATATATATATATATATATATATATATATATATATATATATATATATATATATATATATATATATATATATATATATATATATATATATATATATATATATATATATATATATATATATATATATATATATATATATATATATATATATATATATATATATATATATATATATATATATATATATATATATATATATATATATATATATATATATATATATATATATATATATATATATATATATATATACATATATATATATATATATATATATATATATATATATATATATATATATATATATATATATATATATATATATATATATATATATATATATATATATATATATATATATATATATATATATATATATATATATATATATATATATATATATATATATATATATATATATATATATATATATATATATATATATATATATATATATATATATATATATATATATATATATATATATATATATATATATATATATATATATATATATATATATATATATATATATATATATATATATATATATATATATATATATATATATATATATATATATATATATATATATATATATATATATATATATATATATATATATATATATATATATATATATATATATATATATATATATATATATATATATATATATATATATATATATATATATATATATATATATATATATATATATATATATATATATATATATATATATATATATATATATATATATATATATATATATATATATATATATATATATATATATATATATATATATATATATATTATATATATATATTACATATATATATATATATATATATATGTATATATGTATATATATATATATATATATATATATATATATATATATATATATATATATATATATATATATATATATATATATATATATATATATATATATATATATATATATATATATATATATATATATATATATATATATATATATATATATATATATATATATATATATATATATATATATATATATATATATATATATATATATACATATACATATACATTTACATTCTCCGGAAATCGTCTTTATGACATTGAATAGCCACCGTTTAGTTTAGCTTAGTATCATTTTAATATTAGGGTGTCCTTGTACAAGTGGGCAATCTCTGAGATGCAAAGAGACCAAGAAAAAATGTTAGTTTGAGTTATGAAAATGTATTCTATACTGCTGCTTGACTTATGTTACATCTTGAACCTAAACTGTTGATTTTTTTTTCAAAATAATTATTTTTCGTTTTTCTTGAAAGATTCTTAATTCTTTCGAAATTGACAAGGAGTACCTAAAGTCAAATACTAGAATTATTTTGACAAAAATTTTGTCTACATTCTAAGTTCAAGACTGAATATCTCAGATTGTAAGCTATTTATGAGAATATGTCACAGTACGAACTAGCATAGGTTTGCTTATTTTTACATCTGATAGATTGCCGACCTATTCGGAGCTGAGAATATGTCACAATACGCACTAGCATATGTTAGCTTAATATTGCATCTCATTTATACAGGGTGCATAAATGAGAATAATACTGAGCTGTATATGATAAATAACCAATACATTGTTAGACGGTTTCCGGAACCCCTAAATTGGCCCTGCTGGTTCATTGTATCATGTACATTTTATTTTTAGGCACACTCGAAATGGAGCTATAATAGCGCGCTGCAGCCAGCCGGAGGTAGGCTGGTTCGGTTGGAGATCTAGTGAAGACGAAGATTTACTTAAGGCTATTTCGGATGCATGTAGTTTCGATCGAAATCTACATGCAAATTGGAGTAGCGATAAGGACTCGGTGTTATCACATTCGCCTGGTTCGCTGCATTCTGATGAATCATTACAAATTACAGGAGAGGTCCTACAACAAGAGAAGAAGGTAAAAATATTTTAGGCTTGAAATCAATAAAACATCTAAACCTTCGTTAATACGTGTTATCTGCTGCTATACTGTAAAAAAATCCATCTGAAATCAAATCCAGAAGAAAACATTTTTATGAAAGTCTTATTGATCACAAATTATTATATACAAATGATATCTGATGCGTATTGCATGTTTTTTTGATCCTTGCTATTTAAGATCAATATTTTATTTTAAGGCTTTTAATGTTTTACTAAAATTTAAAAAAATTGTATGATTTGCGTCATTATTTCGAGTATATAATATATAATAAATAATGCAAAATGCAGACAGGTGTTCGAGGAAGATCAGTTGGTTTAAGGTTTGATACGTTTGGTCTAACCTATCTTCAGTTGTCATCGTGGTACGAATGATTCAAGAAAACACCGACAATTATTTTGTGTGATGAAAGTTATAGCTGCGAAATTGCCAAGGAGATCTTAAGATACACAATGGCCATAAGCAACCTAGTAACGACGAAGGGAAATCTTCAGTTTATAACAAGAATCCTGACTGAATACTGTGAGCTAGAACACCCCCTATACTTTAGAAAGCTTAGTGTATAACTAAGTGCGAACAATAAGATTAGATCGTATTTACTTTGTGTTTGACCTGTTTTTTATAAATCGGCAATCAGGGAATTCATTTAAGGAGTCCATGGGCCTACCATCGCCAGATTAAGAAAAGTCGCCTTAGTCGCTGTTATTATCTGCTTTAATAAACCACTTTCCCATTACATAATATAGATTATAAAATAATCAATTTTAGACCCAAGTTGTCATGGATGGAATTTTAAACAATACAAAAGTTTGGTTCGTTTATCAAAATATTGTTTCTCTTGCTCTTCAGAACAATAAAATAAGAGCGTATTCATTTATGAAAAAGAATTCAATTTCAGTAGTAAAAGATGATTCGTTCTGCATCGAGACTCCTCCCAAGCGTTTAAGATGTAAACAGCAAGACGTAGCAAATGGTAATATTTAAATATATATATATATATATATATATATATATATATATATATATATATATATATATATATATATATATATATATATATATATATATATATATATATATATATATATATATATATATATATATATATATATATATATATATATATAGGGCAAAGCATATTTTTGGTAAAATTCAAAAACGAATATTTTCGAAGCAAAAAAAGATTTTGATCTTATTTTTTCTGCATGTGTTGGCGCGATCCCCCTACTTTTTTACCTCTAAGCCATAATCGCTAGTTTTAATGAGAACTGCACTATACAGGGCGTTATATGAAATCGTTTTTTATTTTTTGTAAATTTTGTTAGTTCCGAGAATCTAAGAAAAATAATTTTAGAATTTTTTGTTTACGGCAAAATGATCTATTGACGAATACCAAAAAACATTTTCTACCGATTTTGCCATGCTTCATTTGTTTTGACTGTACATGGTTTAATCGATAATTAATCCGTAATTCAGGCTATTTTTACAAAACAGACATGAGATAAGTGAATTTGGAGTGGGGAGTTATGTCGCTAATACAACTAACACAAAGATATTATACAGGATGTGATAGAGACAAATGCTCGGCAATTTTTTTTTGCTTAAATTTTTGTTAGGAATGTCACTATTAAAATGTACGTCTGTTACATTAACGGTTAAGATTTGTTGATTCTCATACGAATATTAGGTAGAGTAGACCTTTTTGCCCAAACGATTTTTTATTTTAAGGCTACCTTAATTTGTCATGAAATAACTACAAACTTTTTAAACTTGTTTTCGATTTTTTTTGTGTGTCAAAACGATACCAGGACAAAGAAACAAACAAAAAAGTTTCTCTCCGGTTAATTTATTTTAATGATTTTTTTTGGTGGACGAGGGTTCAGCAAGACTAACTATGTTTGCTTATAAATTAATTTATTTGCCTTTTTTGCGGAAGAAACATGGGATAAATTAATTTTATGGTGTGGAGTGTGATACTGCTAACATAATAAATATATAAATAGATTCTGGCAAATTCATATATGCTCACCTTTTTAAACTTTTACAACTTTTTCCGGCTTATGCCGCAGTAGTGTACGGGGTGTCCGAAATAAGACACCCTATCTCATTATCTCGGAAAATGTAGGAGATAGAGAAGATCATTAAAAAGAAAAGTTTCGTGATTTGGCTTGTCACCTTAATTTATTTACTTTTTATTTATACAGGGTACTAAGTTTTTTGGACAGGTTTGAACGTTCTTATTTTTCCTTCTTTACTAATAAAGTATACTGTTCAAACGTGGAATTGCATTGTTAATACAGATAGCTTTTCTGCAAGGGCTACTTTGATTTTTGATATTACTGAACATATTTGCTACAAAGAAATGGCTAGTAAACTCGCTCCCGGAACATTGAAGGACTTTCTTTGGCTGTGAGTTCTTAATTTCATGACAAATCGACCTAGGATTGGAACCACGCAAAAAAACAGTTCGGAAAAATGTCTAATAATTAGTATTGGCACGGGCATCAACATATTTGAACCTTTCCATAAGATGTGTAAATTGTGCGGGGTATCCGAAATAAGACGCCCCCCTTATTTTATAAAAAAAAACATAAGAGATATTTTTTAAGGTATAGGGTCCAAAAATCATGGACCATTATACCGACAAGTCTTTAACCGTTTTTCATCACCTCTACCGGCACAATTGACGACGTTTCGCTTTTTTGGGGCTCATCAGGCCAATGCAGCCATGTGTTAGAGATGATGGAAAACATTAAACGGCAGTTTGAATACATACGATGAAAATTTAAGGCATGTATATATATATATATATATATATATATATATATATATATATATATATATATATATATATATATATATATATATATATATAAATAAATATACAGTGTGGCCCATTTTGTTTGGTGATGCATGTATTGGGATCAAGGAAACTATAAGAGATACAAAAATGATTAAATGAGCAAAGTTTTACAGAATTTTATTGGTAATTTAAAAACGTCAGCGGCGTGCTTTTAACTTTTTTGGTTTTCGAGATATTTTGAATAAACTAAAAATCTATGAACACTTTTTTATAGCCATTTTATGTGTAGAAAGCGGTTATTGCATTAGATTTTAATTACGACTTTTCGGTTATCCTTCACCATCACCAAATTTATCTTTTCTTATGGACGCCATATTGTATTTTTGTCTCTTTAAAAGAGGCAAGAAAAATCCTATTCATTGATGTATAACAAGTTTACATTTCCTAAAGAAAAAGCATCCAAATATTCAAAAATCGATTTTATTTTAGTAGGCTTTGGATCGCCACGGCAACAATATTTTTTTATGATGTTTAATAAATATTTAATGTAGTAATCTCAAGAAATACGAAAAATTAATAATAAGCTTTAACTAGAAACATACACATGTACACAAAAGAATACAATATTTGGTATATTAAACAAAATGCTGTTCATTTTTAGCAACGCAAGCATGACATTTTTTTAAAACACTATTTGTCGTTCGTCTAAATGTGTTTCTGTTAATGTTAGCAAACACTTCCTGTGTTCTCTCTTCGAGTACGGCCAATGTCTCGGGAGGTTCGAATTCAAAAACTTAATTTTTTACGTGCCCCCACAAAAAGAAATCCAAGGGTATAATATCGGTGACCTAGCAGGCCATGATGTAGGACCACCATGGGAAATTAATTTGTCCCCAAAATTTCTTCTTAATAAATCTCTGACAGCCTTGGAATTTTGGGCTGGGCAGCCATCCTGCTGAAACCAAACATTATAAAATTTGTATTGTGCTGCATCTCTAATTGCTGGTAGAATTTGGTTTTCTAGCATATCTAAATATGTTTTACTAGTTAAAGTATGCTGGTAAAAAAATGGATTTATAAGTCGATTACCTGAAAATACAAGATTATGTATAAAGCAGTTAAACCAGCTAATATGAAAAACTATTTTACCGTAAATGCCTTACCAAACGTTCATGCCAAATCGAGTTTGCAACCTACGTTGTGTCAACAATCTAGGATTCTCTGTTGCCCAATGGTGATCATTGTGTTTGTTAAAGATTCCTCAGTTACTAACGTATGTTTCGTCAGTCCATATAATGGCACTGCTAAAATTTACGTTTTCCTGGCATTTGTTAATGTCTCAGTTACAAAAGGTAAGTCTTCTTAGAAAATCTCCTTCAATGAGCGTTTGAACAATGGTCGGCTTGTATGGGTGGTACTTATTTTTCTTTAAAATCCCTCTAAGTATTGTCCTAGGAATGTCTAGCCATGTACCGCTTATTCTTGTCGATGAAGTTGGGTTTTCGGTAAAGTAATTTATAACTTGATTGTCACGATTGTTACTGTCTTTGTTATAATTTTTAGGCCTTGACTGTTCGAAACTTCCACACGTTCTTAAATTAACCAGAAGTTTTGAAAAATACCTTTGGTTTGGTTGTTGCCTCTCTGGGTAAGTATCAGAGTAATTATTTAAGGCTATAACCGCATTTCTATTGTTTTTAATATAACACTCCAGCATATCAAAATTTCTCTTCGTTGGTATAACGCAAAGCCATTTTTAAGATTTTATAATCAACGATAACAGAAAATAACTAACAAACTTTGAAGCGTCAAAAAATCAAACTCCAAAACAAAAAAATAATATTGTTACCATGGCTATCCAAAGCCTGCTAGAATAAAATCAATTTTTGGACAATTTGGATGGTTTTTCTTTAGGAAATGTAAACTTGTTATACATCAATGAATAGGATTTTTCTTGTTTATTTTAAAGAGACAAAAATACGATATGGCATCCATAAGAAAGAATAAAGTTGGTGATGGTGAAGAATAACCGAAACGTCGTAATTAATATAATTAATGCAATAACCGTTTTCTACACAAAAAATGGTTATGAAAAAGTGTTCATAGATTTTGAAACAAAATACAAATAAAGAAGTTTGTTTACAGAAAATGCCACTTTTTAGTTTTTTCAAAATATCTGGAAAACCAAAAACTTATATATGTATATATTTATATATAATATATATATATATATATATATATATATATATATATATATATATATATATATATATATATATATATATATATATATATATATATATATATATATATATATATATATATATATATATATATATATATATATATATATATATATATATATATATATATATATATATATATATATATATATATATATATATATATATATATATATATATATATATATATATATATATATATATATATATATATATATATATATATATATATATATATATATATATATATATATATATATATATATATATATATATATATATATATAGTATATAAACAGATACAAGGTTAGTTAAAAGAACCGGAACGCTTAAATATCTTCAAAACAGTATCAGCACTGTTGCCTGATTTCCTAGTTTTGCGCTACAAGTAGTTATTTTCTTTTCTTAAATGGAATGCCCTATTTATTTTTATTGCATTAAATTGGCCGTCTCAAGTTTAGTACCATCCTAAATTTTCAAAATTCTATCTACTGATTGCTGAGATATGACAACGCCGCATTTACAGTAAAAAGTACTGGAACTGCTAAAGTTGTGTTTTCGAAATTCGGTCTTTGCATGCGAAATTGAAAAATGGTATCGGCACTGTTACCAGATTTTTCAGTTTTGCGCTACATATGGTCTTTTTCTTATCTTAAATAGAATGCCCCACTTATTTTTATTGCATATAATTGGCCGTTTCAAGTTTGGTATTATTCCAAATTTTCAAAATTCTATCTGTCCTAGTTGTTGAGATATGACAACACCGCATTTATAGTAAAAAGTACCGGAACGGTTATGCTTACATAATTTGGCTTTTGGGGGTTTCTAGGCATGCGGAATTGAAAAATGGTATCGGCACTGTTGCCAGATTTTCCAGTTTTGTGCTACACGTATTCATTTTCGTATCCTAAATGGAATGTCCCATTTATTTTTATTGCAATAAATTGGCCGTCTCCAATTTAGTCAAATCCTAAACTTTCAAAATTCTATCTTCGCTGGTTGCTGAGATACGACAACACCACATTTACAGTAAAAACGCCCAATTATCTTTTAAACCGCTAAAGTTGTGCTTTCCAAATTCGGTAATTATGGATTTGTGAGCATGCGGAATTGAAAAATGGTATCTGCAAAGTTGCCATATTTCCCAGTTTTGCGATATATGTAGACATTTTCTCATCTTAAATGTAATACCCCATTTATTTTCTTGAAATGAATGGCTTTTGATTTATTAAGCTGTTTTTCTTGTTAAGTGATATTGGTGGCTTTCCACAAAAAAAAATTAAAGTATAGTTACTTCTTAGTCCTGCGTATATTAAAAAAGCAATTATTTCGAACCTACATTACCAGCTGTTTATTGGGGAAGAAGAAAACATAGCTTATTATTACCTTAAAGGGAGAAATCGTTATCAAATAATAAATATACGTAGGTACTTTAAATCTTTACACCATTAATGTATTATTTGTCTTCTGCATTAATTTTTGTAAACCCTACATTCTTAATAAATATATCTTATTCATACGTAAGTAATAAATATAATATAAATTGCGCCTTTGTAATATTTTTTTCGCCTTTTGCATTGATTTTTATACACCCTGTACAATATATCCGATTAATAAAAATCGAACCTACATTCTTAATAAATAAATTTTACCCATACGTTATTTTTTTTCACCCCTAGACAACATCGCTCTTTAATAATTTATTTACATTTTTATATTTACTTATTTACAACCGGTATAAAATAGTTAATTATTAAAATATTACATTTTACCTTAAAGTATTAATCTTAACCATACGTGAATAAAAATTATCATTAAATGGCGCCCCTTTTTTCCCATTACTGTCTTAATAGTACCTAATTTTTCTACAACCTGCATAATATACATATGCATTTTATTTATAAAAAATTACATTTCATATTATAAGATAATCTAGTTCATACTGTCATAGTCATCACTGATTGACTTGATTTTTACACCAGTCTTAGAGAAAATGTAGACGTTTCTTCGTGTATTTACTTGATTTATTTAAATGTATTCATCCTCAGGGATCCACTACATTGAAGCATATTCCCCCGACGCGAACGTCAAGATTTTCTGATCCAGACAGAAAAATGCGCGTGTCTTAATAATAGCCCCGTGCGGCTATTATAACAAGTAGGCGCTGCCACAGTTGTTTTTGTATTAATTATAAAATTACAAGTTTAATTATGGCTTTTGTTCTGACAGAGACTCAACGTATTGAAATTTTGATTTTTCGCAGATATGGAAATAAAGCCAGAATATACCAAGAGGTTTGTGACTTGTTTAATGACCGCTATCCTAACAAACCAATAAAAAAATCAACCGTCCACAGAGCTTCTCGACGCTACCAGGAAACAGGGTCCATAAAATCTTTAAAGACGCCCAAAAACTGCTATAAGAGATGAAAATAAATTAAACGTTTTATTACAAATAGAGGAAAATCCAAAAGAAAGCACCAACCAGTTAGCTATAAATGCCGAAATATGTCAAAAATTGGTAAGGAAAACAAATTGATGTCGTCAAGATCCATTATACCCAAGAGCTGTTAGAGGTGATCCTGACCTCCGCACTGAATTCGCCGAAATCATGATGGAAAATATTAACCAAGATCCCTATTTTGCGCACAAAATTGTATTCAGCGACGAGGCTACTTTTTGCTTGAACGGCCAAGTTAATAGGCACAATTGTCGAATTTGGTCTAGAGATAATCCTCATTGGATGGAAGAACTTCATACCAATATATGGGCGGGGACACTGGGTAACAATATTATATCTGGTACCAACATGATGGTGCTCCACCGCATTATTCAAGGGAAACCACGGAGTTCCTAAACAGCCAATTCCCGGGGAGGCTGATTGGAAGACGTGGTGCATTAGAGTGGCCACCTCGATCCCCTGATATGACTTCACTGGACTTCTTCTTGTGGAGGCATGCAGGATCGTGTATACAAGAATCGTCCAGAAAATTTAGACGAACTCCGCGAAAGAATCCGCACCGAAGTTGCACTTGTAACACCGAATTTGTTGAGCAACACACTGCAAGAGTTTTATGATCGACTTCCGTACTCTGTGGTAAATAATGGGAACCACTTTCAACATTTAATTAAAAAATAGGGTCTTTAAAATAAGTATTCTGTTAGGTTATTGTTGTTTTAGTCCGTTGACTTTTAATATCCTTCTTATCTTAGCGTTATTGTTGTTTTGTCGTTGTTTCGCCCGTTGGCTTTTAAGTATCTGCCACTGGTGGAACTTAGACCAGTCTCAAGCCTGGATAAAGTGTGAGGGATAATAAAAATAAATGGGGCAACTTTAGCAGTTTAAATGATATTTAGGCGTTCCGGTAATTTAACTGCAAATGCGGTGTTGTCATATCTCAGCAACCAATGCAGATAGAATTTTGAAAAATTGGGATAGTACTAAATTTGAGACGGCCAATTTAGTGCAATAAAAATAAATAGGACATAAATTAAAGATAAGGAAATGACCACTTGTAGCGCAAAACTGGGAAATCTGGCAACAGTGCTGATACAATTTTTCAATTCTACATGCCCAAAAACCGCCAAACTCTGAATTTTGTAAACACAACTTTAGCGATTTTGATGATTTTTAAGGGTTCCCTTACTTTTTACTGTAAATGCGTTGTTGTCATATCACAACAACTAGTATTGATACAATTTTGAAAATTTGGGATATTATTAAATTTGAGACGGCCAATTTAGTGCGACAAAAATAAATAGGGCATTCTGTTTAAGAAAAGAAAATGACTATCTGTAGCGAAAAAGTGTAAAATCTGGCAACAGTGTCGATAAAATTTTTCAATTTCGCATGTCTAAAAACTCCAAAATGCCAAATTTTGTAAGCACAACTTTGGAGGTTTACGTTTCTTTTTACTAGCGCTGTATATATATATATATATATATATATATATATATATATGTATATATATAATATATATGTATATATATAAATATATATATATATATATATACAATATATATATATATATATATATATATATATATATATATATATATATATATATATATATATATATATATATATATATATATATAGATTCTTTATAATTTCACGGCTGTTTGAAAATGAAATGGACAACACGAAATAACGGGGTTGCAGCCTAATAATCCTATTGATGTTACTGGGACATTAAATAGATGACTCTATTTACTTTGTGAAAGCTTTCGGATTTATTTTAATCCTTCATCAGTCACACTACAAAATGGTTTGTTAATATAAAGTAAATTATTAAAATATTTTAGACTTACTGTAAGTGAGGTTACAAATATAAACAGCTATCCAATAGGAAATTCATTTCTGTGAATGAAAGGAACACCTCTTTATATAAGTATTTAACACAAAACAAACAGACTGGAAAAAACAATAACAAAAAAAATTTTTTTTTTTTTTTGATTACACACGAAACCGTTGAAAGGTAGGTTTCCAATGTATTCGACCGGAGTCGAGGCTTAACTAGAATATTAAGAATAAAATATATGCACCTATTTGTTTCTTTTTTAGATAGCAAAAAAAAAAAATAATCCTTCTTTTGTGTTTTGAAGGCCAGGACGATTATTTGGTTTTAAGGTTTAATAAATTGCTATATATTATATTGAGATTCTGTATATCCGATTTTTTATTCATCGGGTTTTCCTGATTATTTATGTGCACCATTTCGAGAAAATTTCTTTTAAAATAATTAATTTCACATTCGAGAATCTCCGCCTCTGCGAAATTTGCTGAATGACCTGTGTCTCTTACGTGTTGGGAAAGGGCACATGCTTCGGGTTTTATTCTTATATCACTTTTATGAGATATTATTCTATCTTTTAGAGGCCTTGAGGTTTGCCCTATGTATTTTTTATTGCAATGTAAACAATCTATTTTATATACTACATTTGATTTGTTATGCCTTTTTGTTTTATCTTTAAGATAACTAAAAAGTTTGCTCGTAGGTTTAACGGCTTTATTGGCTATAACAATATTTTCTTTTTTGAATATGTTCGCTAATTTAGGGGTTAATTCCTGAACGTATGGAAAGGAAACATACTTTTTTATTATTGGAGGGCTAGTAGAAAAAGCCAACCAAATAATTTCAAAATTGAAAAAATCAAAACAACTATCGGACGCTACTGCGAAAAAATTGATGATTTATAACTCTATTTGCCCCAAGTTTTACGGTTTGCCAAAAACACATAAACCCACAATTTCTCTTAGACCAATAATATCCTCCATAGATTCCCCAACTGCTCAACTAGCTGGTTTTATTACAGAGGTTTTAAACACTGCATACGATTATAATAACGAATACTACATAGCAGACTCTTTTAATTTTGCAAATTTTATTAACGAGTTTCAGCTACCGGAAAATTACCACATTATAAGCTTAGATGTTACGTCTTTATTTTCCAATATCCCATTAGAATTAGTCAAAGTTAGTATTAAAAAAAATTGGTCCAAAATCAAAACTGTTCTTTAAATCAATCAAACTTCTTAGAAATAATAGAATTTGTTTTTAACAATACCTGTTTCTCTTTTGACAATCAATTTTACAAACAAGTTTTCGGAACCCCTATGGGCTCAAAAATGTCTCCCATTTTAGCGCAATACGTAATGGATGATTTATTATACGATTGCATCCCAAAGCTGAACTTTGAAATACCCTTTTTAAAAAAATATGTTGATGATTTAATTTGCGCCATTCCGATTGGAAGCGAAACAGAGCTACTCAATATTTTCAATAATTATAATCAGTACATTAAATTCACAATTGAAATGGAATCTGAGAGAAGTGTGCCATTTTTAGATACAAGACTTATTAGAACCAACAGTAATAAAATTATATTGGACTGGTACATAAAACCAAGCAGCTCAGGTAGATATTTAAATTATTTCTCATACCATTCCGAAAAAATGAAAATAAACCTCATACTTGGCCTAAAAAAATAGAATTTTGTCAATCTGTCATCAGTCATTAAAGGACAAAATCTAAAACGTCTAAATAACCTACTATTGGACAACTCTTACCCTCAAAGCCTGCTAAAGAAATTAATCTATTCAACTGACACTATAGTACCAAACAATTCACCAACTGTTTCTACTAGCCCTCCAATAATAAAAAAGTATGTTTCCTTTCCATACGTTCAGGAATTAACCCCTAAATTAGCGAACATATTCAAAAAAGAAAATATTGTTATAGCCAATAAAGCCGTTAAACCTACGAGCAAACTTTTTAGTTCTCTTAAAGATAAAACAAAAAGGCATAACAAATCAAATGTAGTATATAAAATAGATTGTTTACATTGCAATAAAAAATACATAGGGCAAACCTCAAGGCCTCTAAAAGATAGAATAATATCTCATAAAAGTGATATAAGAATAAAACCCGAAGCATGTGCCCTTTCCCAACACGTAAGAGACACAGGTCATTCAGCAAATTTCGCAGAGGCGGAGATTCTCGAATGTGAAATTAATTATTTTAAAAGAAATTTTCTCGAAATGGTGCACATAAATAATCAGGAAAACCCGATGAATAAAAAATCGGATATACAGAATCTCAATATAATATATAGCAATTTATTAAACCTTAAAACCAAATAATCGTCCTGGCCTTCAAAACACAAAAGAAGGATTTTTTTTTTTTTTTTTGCTATCTAAAAAAGAAACAAATAGGTGCATATATTTTATTCTTAATATTCTAGTTAAGCCTCGACTCCGGTCGAATACATTGGAAACCTACCTTTCAACGGTTTCGTGTGTAATCAAAAAAAAAAAAAAAAATTTTTTGTTATTGTTTTTTCCAGTCTGTTTGTTTTGTGTTAAATACTTATATAAAGAGGTGTTCCTTTCATTCACAGAAATGAATTTCCTATTGGATAGCTGTTTATATTTGTAACCTCACTTACAGTAAGTCTAAAATATTTTAATAATTTACTTTATATTAACAAACCATTTTGTAGTGTGACTGATGAAGGATTAAAATAAATCCGAAAGCTTTCACAAAGTAAATAGAGTCATCTATTTAATGTCCCAGTAACATCAATAGGATTATTAGGCTGCAACCCCGCTATTTCGTGTTGTCCATTTTATATATATATATATATATGTATATATATATATATATATATATATATATATATATATATATATATATATATATTTTTATATTTCTCTTCTTGAACCTTACAATTTATAAATATCAAGTACTTTCTTGGGATGAGGTTCGTGGATTGAACAAAGAAACTTTAATTGACGTTTCGCCTGTCCATTTCAGGCTTTTTCAAAATATTTAATTCTGCACATCTAAAAATTAAATACAAAAAGTGTATATATGTAAGTTAATAAATAAAAACAATTAGGTATAACGGCACGCACTAAAATTATTAAAACATTTATTTAAAATAGTACAGTACATACCTTGAGAAAGATGTTCTTTTACCTTGCTTGGCAGTGTGGAGGTAAGTGATACACTGGTTAAAGAATTCTATTGTTTTTTTTTTTTATATATATCCTTTAGTTTTTTTGATTATATTTAACAATGTAGAACTATTTGTGGATACGGGTTGTTTTAAAAGTATTTGTGTGAGTCTGACAGTATACAGTATGTATTTATGATTGATGGAAAATAGTTTATAACAATTGAATTAAATTAGATTGTGATATATTTGGCTGAGATTGTCAATGTCTTTCCGATCGTTTACTGTATTTTTTTCTTTTTTTATCTCGACCATTTCTTTGAATGTCAGTTTATGGTAATGTTGTTCTTTTGATAAGACCGTTGTACTCGAAAAATCAAATTCATGTTTCATGTCTCTTTCATGTTTATGTAGTGCTGTGGAAGCATTTTTTGTATATTTATGCCCATTTAGTCTATTTGATAGGTATTGTGTGGTCATGCCTATATATTTTTTGGGGCAGTTTAGGCAGGGAATGCTGTAAACTACGTTTGATTGTTTTTTAATTGGTGTCTGACTTTTTAGTGGTGTATATAAAGATTTAAGGGTATTGTTAGATTTGTGGCATACGGTTATGTCGTGTTTACCGAGAATGTGTTTAATCTTTTCAGAAAGACCTTCAGTGTATGGTAAAGATATGTATGTAGTTGTTTTATTGTTGTCATGATTATTTACAATATGTTTTGTGGCATTGTATAATTTTTGGGTTCTTCGCTTTATAATTCGTTCGATGGCTTTTAATGGGAAATGATTTTTTAAGAGAGTATTTTTAACTTTATTTAGAATGTCAACTCGGTATATAGGTGATGTTAGTGTTAGTGCACGGTCAACTAATCCTATCATCACGGAGTTTTTTTGACATTTTGGGTGACTGGAATTATAGTTAAGGTAGCGGGAGGACCAGGTTTTTTTGGTGTACCACTTAGTTTTAATGCCATTTGTTTTGTGGTCTCTTATTAATGTTAAATCCAAAAAGTTTATAGCACCATCATTTTCTATTTCGGAAGTAAACTGCAATTTTGGATGAAAATTGTTAAAGAGGGAGATAATTTCCGTTGTTTTATTTTTTGGTATGGCTAATAAACAATCATCCACGTACCTTTTAAAAAATAATATTGGTACATTGGCTTTTTGTAACACTGTTTCTTCTAGATATTCCATTACTATTTGGGCTGCGGTGGAAGAGATGGGTGAATGGGTGATAGATCTCATTCTTTCGAACAACTATTTCCAATACAAAGATGATTACTACCAACAACTTGACGGATGTGCAATGGGTTCACCCACCGTATCCACAAATAGTTCTACATTGTTAATATAATCAAAAAAACTAAAGGATATATATATAAAAAAAAAAAAACAATAGAATTCTTTAACCAGTGTATCACTTACCTCCACACTGCCAAGCAAGGTAAAAGAACATCTTTCTCAAGGTATGTACTGTACTATTTTAAATAAATGTTTTAATAATTTTAGTGCGTGCCGTTATACCTAATTGTTTTTATTTATTAACTTACATATATACACTTTTTGTATTTAATTTTTAGATGTGCAGAATTAAATATTTTGAAAAAGCCTGAAATGGACAGGCGAAACGTCAATTAAAGTTTCTTTGTTCAATCCACGAACCTCATCCCAAGAAAGTAATTGATATTTATATATATATATATATATATATATATATATATATATATATATATATATACGCTGCGGAAAAAATCGTTTGAAATAGTTCGAACGTTGAAAAAGTGGGGGTAGAGTACGTAATATTCGGAAACCGACTACCAGATATGTACCTATGGAACGTTATAGCGGACGTGTATGTAATACATGGTACGCTATATACGAAAAAAAAAAGGTATGTTTTGATCGGACCAAAGAAAAGCGTATGTTATAACCGAAAGTAAGTTATATCCTGGCTACGATATATGTAGAGTATACTGCAATTAATACTATGAATCTACTTGGTTCAGTTTTGCTTTAAAAGGCAACAGATGTGAACCAACTAAATTGAGAATTTAGGTTGACAACTTACGGTCAGACAATTTATCATGATAATAAATCTATATTTTTTTTTTTAAGTAAACATATTTAGTATTTGATAATTTAAATATTTTATTACTTACAGACCTATATTGCGCGTATTAAATTTTCTAGATTCAGTTAAGCTTGCGGTTGTACGTAAATAGGCTAATTATAATTATTGTGTATATTTAAGTTATTATATCACTATATTTCAGTATTTATTTGTCGCTAAGGATGCATGAATTCTTTCATTTCAGTGATATCATTTATTTAGTTTTTTTTTGGATACCTACGAATCTCCCTCGTATTTATATAAATTTGGCAGCCAATAGGCGACACGTTGTCCACCGCGTGGTGTAGACTAGATTTTGTTTGTTCTAAGGCAGATTTAAAAATGCGTTGTTGTCACACACAAGTAATGCTTACTTCGTTGGCGAATAAATGCATGCATGTCGTTGATCATAATAAATACCAGTGGCGGCTCGTGAGTATATTGAAGGGTGAGGCTACATGAGGTTAATTTTGTTTAAATGTGAATAAATTTCCACGTCACCCATGAGGTATTATTCTGCGACGCGTTGACCTTTTTTTTTTAATGGAGGTCATCGCCAATAGCCCTACTAAACCATTAAAAACTAAAAAAATAAACTAAAAAAAGTAAATAAAAAGTAAACAAAACAAGTAAAATATGTACACCTATCACTAAAATATAGCGGTGATTGCGATAATAAAAACATAATTTAGTTTATTAAAACTTAAAATAATTAGTTGTATGAAATAAGATAAAAAAAACTACTTTTTGTACATTAAATCTATACGTCTGTCTTTTAAGGTTGCAAATTTATCTATAATTTGGTCGTAAAAGTTTTGGTCTTCACTAAGTTCTGACAGTAATTCCTGCTCTATTGACATCATTGCTAAACCCGAAAGCCGTTCTTGTGTCATTGTGTTTCTTAGGTAGGTTTTGATCCGTTTAAGACATGAAAAATTTCGTTCGGCCGATACACTTGTTGCGGGAATCTATCTCTGTCAAAAATGTTTGGATGAAAGTCGTCTGGAAAGCATTTAACATATTCCGAATATTTTGTGCAATCGACTAAAGCAAAGAAATTTAAATTTTCAAACCGCGTCCCTAATTGAAGAATTATACAATCTATTATTTCGAAATATAATATTTTATATTTAGTAAAAATATCAAAGTCGCTAGAACATTGCCCTCGACGTGTGTTAGTTGGCAGAATAGTGGCTTTTTTAGCAATATTGAAAAGTTCTTTGAAATGGTCCTCGTTTCTAAATTCAATAATTCGTTGCTTGGCAAGGTTTATTTGCGAAATGTAGTAATTTATATCTAAATGCTTTAACTGTAATATTTGAAACAGTACATCAGTGCAACTAAAAATTTGTTTATAAATATGCGTTAAAAGGCAAAATTCGAAATCATTAAAATGCTTTAGAAATCCTTTTGCACCATTAATAGATTCTGTTCCAGAACTTAAGTCATTAATAATAGTTTCAAATACTATAATTAAATTGTCCCATTCATTAGCCACTAAGTTTAATATTTTAGACCGTGTATACCATCGCGTTTCTACAGCTCGCGGAATTCTTTTACCTACTATCTGATTAAGCACAAAAGACCGTTTTGGTGATTGGTGGAAATAATTTGGTATTCCTAATAAAGTGGCAAAAAATATACGACTTTGGGTAATCAGTTTTGTTCCCTGTTGTAAAACTAGATTTAATCTGTGGGCGCAACAATGAGTAAACATAGCTAAAGGAGCAATAGATCTAACTTTTGTTTGAAGCCCATTTATTTCACCTGCCATAACACTAGCCCCATCGTAACACTGCGCGACCAATTTATTTTTAAAGTCATAAGGCTCTAAGCTGTTTTGTATTAAATGAAAAAGGCTCTCTGCTGTTCTATTATCGCTAACGTCAAAAAATCCTAAAAATCTTTCTTTTAAAGATCCGTTGGTCACATACCTAACTGTTATCGAACACTGTGATTTTTCTGTTATATCAGTACTATCATCCGCAATTACGCCAAAAAAACAACAATCGGTGTCATTGATTTCTTTTTTTATATATTCTTGAATATAGTCATGTATGCAACCAATTAGTTCATTTTGTATAGTCTTAGATTGTCCCGTAAAAATATTACTAAATTTAGCACAATGTTCAGTAAGTTCGGCATTTCTTTTTATTAAGCATGCAAATATTTCCTTAAAATTGCCACGGTTAAAAGAATCTGTTGTTTCATTATGACCTCGAAATGCCAAGTCCTGTTTACCCAAAGTAATAGTAACATCAATTAAATAATTTAATAATAAACGGTTTTTTCGAACATTTTCATTATAAACAATTTTATTAAGACTTGCATTTTCTTGTAGTGCATCTGCAATAGTCGCCCTATTTTGCTCCAGTCTTGTAAGTGCTACCGAATTTTTAATATGCTCTCTTGAACTTTCATGCGATTTTACTGCTCGTGAAAAATTTTTTAAATCCGAATATCCGCCCCCTGAACTCCAATTATTTTTGACGCAACCTAATAAAATACAAGGCCAACAATATAAGCTTTCTTTATAAATACTTCCGCATAGCCACCTATAAGTTTCGTACCAAGATATTTGAAAAGTTCTTGAATATTTTTTACCTTGCCTCTTATCGTTAAATATTGCTAAAATTTTCGGCGTCGGACGGCTACCTAATATCTGTTTCTTTTCAGTTTCGCTTCTTCTTAAAAAAGGCGTTTCAATTAATGAAGCAATAATGTCGTGAATAGGATTCATTTCAAAAGCAAATACAAAAAATGGAACGGTCCAACTTACCAAATCAAAACAAAACAAAAACTTATTCACGCGCATTTATTCACCTTAAAAGACAGAACGCCTTCAATCAGCGATTATCGCAATCTATTTCCTATTTCTTTCTCAGCCGCACGCACCACGTAAAAAGAAGCCGTTGGAATATTTCGCTAGTCATGTGATTTAAATAACCAATAAAAGCATATCCAAGCTACAGATTTATCGCCTCAAGAATGCAATAGAAAACGCGTGCATCGGCAATCGCCATCCCGCTCTGTCGTAATCAGGTGACTCGCCGGCATCGGCACCGGCCGTTGATAAATAGGTCAGAAGTCGAAACTTTCCAAGCTAAAATTATTTCGCCTCATTCGAGAGCACTTTCTTTAGGAATGGGTTTGCACGGATTGCACGGTCGGTTTTTTGATGTGGTCAGAATTTATTTTCTAAAATATTTATTATGGGATTATATTTTGTTTTTTTTTTAATGTTATTATGTTGTAAAACTGTTAAAAAGTATATTTCTAATTGATAATAGATAAAAAGTTATATAAAAAAATTCTCTTTTCCTTTTTTTGGGGGTGAGGCGCGGCCTCAGAGGCCTACCCTGACGAGCCGCCACTGATAAATACAAGGGGATTTGATATTTAATGTTATTAGCATTCAAATTGGGAAGATAACATAAAGATTAAAACTTATTTTTCTGTTAATTATGATTTGTTGAATTATAATATTTATATAGCTTATAATTAATTGAGTTAATTAAATTGTTCTAGTATATATTTAAGCAATAGTTTTCCTTTTCAATTAAAATCGTTTAAGACATACGTTTACTTTGGGGTTCTAATTTGCCCCATCAGCCCAGCAAACCTGTGTTGAGATTTGGCTATCCTATGTTAAAAAAAGGGAACATTTTTTTGAATTCTTGTTTCTCTGCTAAACGTATTGATTTCACGTTTAGAAAGCCATTTTATCTTCAGAACTTTGTGCAAGTCGAAAGCCATTTTGACGGGTCAAACTCTTAAAACGTAATTTGTTAGTTTTTCCCAGAGTTACATCAGTCAGGTAATACATTAAAATTTGTAATTACATTATTGATTATTTAGATTAATTATTCAAAATTTAAGTGTGATTTTTTTATAGAATTTTTATATTATATTACTTAATTTTGAGATCACGCCATGCCATGCTGACGCCTGTTTTTTACTTTTCCTTTCAGCTCTACACCGACTTGCCCTTTTTTCCTACTAACTAGTTTTTTTTTAAAAACTATTAAAATTGAAATTTAAAATTTCATTTCATAATTTTGTCTTTATCCATTTTGAAATCAGTACTTGGATTTGTGGATAAGTTTTTATTGCTAGACGCCTAACTAGCCCCCTTTAGAACTAGCCACTTGTTGCTAGATAATTTTTTGTTGTCTGCCACAACTCTATTTAGGCTTGCCTAAATTAAATATTGGATGGGATTTTGATCCCAATTGCATCATAAATTCAATTTTGGTTCCGAGGAAATAAGGTCATCCCAGATATAATTCGTCATAAATCCTGTTCGAGAACCATTGAGGGAGAGGAGTAGGTAGGCGTTAAAACAAGAACTGATGCAGCCTTGGGCCGTCCACAAAGGTCATGGGTTCTCCACCACGTGGCGCCAACTATTAAGAGTTTTGGTGAGAAATTTCCATTTTTTTTTATTGTCTAAAATTTTTTATTAGTTTATTTCATTTGAAAATTTGAGTAATTAATTATCTTAACAGTGTTTAAATTATTGGCCAATTAGGGTACATATAATTTAATATTAGTGACCACGAGAATTTTCCTTTTAATTATTGCTAATTTTTTTAAATTATTAAATAATTCACCTGATACGTTGGTTTTTGAACATTTGCCTTAGTGTAATTGAATTATTTATTATTATAAGAAATTTGGTAACTTGTTGGTTAAATAGTTTTTATTTTATAAGTACAGACAATAATTTCAGAAGAAGGATTTTCCGCAAGGTCCGACTTATAACACGGCGGCACATTTCTTACTTTTTTTTATTGCGGATGGCGCCCTTTTAAAATCTTACTTAAGCTCCGTGTTATAAGACGTGTCTTCTGAAAAGGATACTTTATGCATTCAATTATCGAAAAGGACAGAATAAATAATTAAATTAGTTAAAACAACCCCGCCTGTCAACTCATGCCAGAGCCGGCAAAAGGAGCTGTCGTGCCTAGGCCCTATTAAGAGGTTTGCCTAGTAATATTATGTTCGTTATAACACCCATACAATACAAAATCTTGTAATCACATTCAGAATGTTAAACGGACTAAAGTATGCTCCAGATTTCGCAAGCAAATATACAATATGAATTGAATATAGCAACTAAGATCAGCCAATATTGGGATACTATTTATTGTACACACTAAATGCATTAATTATGGAATATTTAAAAATTCAGTTCCTTTGATTTACTGACTTTCTTGTTTTTGATAGACAATTTATTGTAGAATTAGGTGCAGGGTAACTAATGTCTTAACAGGTTTTCCTTATACAGGGTGATACATAAAGTTTAATTACATCTGAATTGCATTAAATTTAATTTGGCTGCGATGATTTGTTCGAATTAGTGGTTCAACGTTGTGGAATGATGTCGGTATTGTCTAGATTGATTTTCTAGGTGGTTAAAGTTTGAAATAGAGCCACCTGAAGTTGATCGTCAATATTGTTATAAACTCTCGACTAGACTTATTATGCCCTTGCAAGAATTCAAAGTGTCTGTTCGTCATAATATTCGTAGTGTCAAACTGCACTTTTGGAACATGATTACCTTTCGATCGCTATATCTCACGTTCAGATATACTTTTGAAATTAAGTATGTTTTTAGCGGCTTTCGAACGGTACCAAACGGATCTTCATATAAGAAAGCGAACAAAAAATGGGAGTTAGAGGTATTTTGCCGGACCGAAACCCGATCTACTTAGTCAAGGTGAGACCCCCCATTTAGGCGGGAAATTTAATGGAGATACGAAGTCAGTGTAAGGTACATATACCGGAAATAAAGGGAAAGCCGTCAAAATTCAAAAAACTAAAAAAAAGGTTTTGTCTTTAAATATCACATACTCACGGTTTTTTTTTTTCGAAAAACAGTGTTTCTGAGGGGAAAAAATTTGCTGGGTCCAAAAGTTCCTCCGAAGAGTTAAAAAAAAACCGCATCGAGAAAATTACGCTCTGGTTTATATAGGGCGAGACATTTAAAATTAAAGTTTGAAATTTTTTGTTATGTTCACGACTAGTATTTCACGGAGTATCTAAACGAATTATCCTAGGCGAATTTAATAAATCTACCGAATAATTGCTTATATTTTCTCTACAGATTGGTACCACATTTAGTCCCGATCGGTAAAGAAGCTGATTTTTAAGAAATGTTTGAACTGTTGCATGGACAGGATGGCTTTTAGTCCTCATAGGAGCATATCGGTACCACCTGGGGCAAAAACGAATTGGCAGAACAAGAGCTCTATATCGAATGCTCGCAAAATCGTCAAATTGCGCGTGGGTTTAGCTGCTGTCATAACTAATGAGTATATATTTAAATACATTTGATTTAATTTTAGGACCTCAAAAATGATTTTGTTTGAAATATGGTTATTTTCAAAGAGGTAGCAAACATTTTAAATACGGTTTTCACAGTTTTATGTCACGTTTAGAACCGTAATTTATTTAAAAAGAAAATAATTTGATAGCTGTTAAAACAATTTTTTTTCACGGTAACTTTTGAATTGCTTAATATTTTTAACTACAGTTTTTACAGTTGTATGTAACCTCTAGAGGCGTAATTTATTTGAAAAAAATATTTTGAAAGCTGTCAAAAACACTTTTTCCCGCAACTTTTAAACTACTCAAAATTTATAAATACGGTTTTCACAGTTTAAAGTAACTTTTAGTGGCGTAATTTATTTAAAAAAAAAATATTTTGATATCTGTCAAGAAAATCTTTCACCGTAACTCTTGAACTGCTAAAGAGTTTCAATTAAGGTCTTCACAGTTCCATGTAACTTATAGTGCCGTCATTTATTTACGAAAAATATTTTGACATCCGTCAAAAATATAAATATCGAATAATATCGAGAGTTTGTAATGAAATCATAGCCATACGGTTATGGTCTACAACAAATAACATAAAAAGGTAAACAAAACATCTCAACCTGACATATAGCTTGTTAATTATTTCAGTCCAAGCCACTTGGTTGCAGGCTGTGCTAGTGTTTCTCTTACAACTGCTGCTTGAAATTCTTGACTAGGTAGTATGATAGTAGCTAGCAGTATTTTTAATAGAAAGTCGGACACGGGTATCGTGTGTGGGTGAAATTGTATTTAATAAAACTGGTATTTTTGGATTTGATAGTATTAAATCAGGAGAGTATAGTATTCGATCAGGAGAGTTACATGCTCCGTTATAACCTCTGCAGTTTCCAGAAGTTTTACGTTGTCATGACCTAAAAGGCCGTTGAAAGTCTGGTAAAATTTGAATAAGTACAATTTGATTTCAATATTCGAATTACGGAAAAATTGGTAGTTTCCTGTAGTCTTGTGAATGATATTGAAATATGAAAGTTACGATAAAGGGTTTGTAAAGTGTAACGGTGTACTCTCGTGCGTTTCCGTCCGTCACTTTAACATATTGCTCGAATTAAGTTTTTTGAAGTACATTTGAGAATGTAACAATTTTTTTATTATTTCTAATTGACTATATTGGGTCTATTAGATTTTCTAGATTCATTTAAGCATGCGGTTGTGTGTAAATGCGCTAATTATTGTGTTTTTTTAGGTTGCTATATTGTTTAAGCATTTATTTGCCACCAAGGGCTGCATGAAGTCTAACATTTTCGTGTTTTAATTTATTTGGTCATTTAGTTATCTACGATACTTTGTCGTATTCCGGTATATTGATCTCGATCAATGGGCGATGTATCAGTGTAACGCTTGCCTAAACTTCGTTCCTTTTTAGGCAAATGTAATAGTGCGTTCTTGTGGCATGCGTACGGCGTGGTATGACGGTACAAACTTCATTGGAAAACACATGTCATGTCGTTGATCATTAATACCTAAACGGATTTCACGAAAAGCGAGCCATTTTAATTTCAGTCCTTTGTGCAAGTCGATAGCCATTTAGATCGGTCAAACTCGTATAGTTCTCTCTGTTAGTTTTTCCCAGAGTTCCGTCAGTCAGGTAATACATTTTTATTTTTATAATTAATGACTTTGATTCATTTATACAAAATTCAATTGAAAGTTTATTGTTTTATTACGAGACCACGCCGGCCGTGCCACGCTGTGCTGACGCCTTTTTTTCTTTTCAGGTGTACACCGACTTTCGACTTTTCTGGCTAGTTTTTTTCTTACTAGTTTATTGCTTGCGAGCTAGTTTCACTGATAAAGATTTGCTTTTTTTTAACTCTAAGCTAATTTTAAATTGCTTTAGATTGCCTTTAAGTCTGCCATTACTTTTAATTTAGGCTTGCCCAAATAACAAATTTTGAAGTCCCTTCATAAATTTCATATCAATCCTAGGTTAGATTAGTAAAGCAATTTCTGAAAACCTTTTTGCGAACCATTAAGGGAGTGAAGTAGGAGAGAGTTCCAGAAAAAACGAATTTGTGCATTCTTAGGCCGTGTTCTCCACCTTGTTGCGCCATTTACTAATAACAATGGTGAGGAATTTCCAATTTTTCATTTTTTTAAAATTTGATATAACTAATTATATGTAAATTGAGTAACTAATTATCTTATTAATGTAATCATTACTGCTCAAGCAGTGTATGTAATTATGAGTGACCGAAAATTCCAAATAATTTTAAATTTGCGTTCTTTAGTTTTTGTAATTTTTTTGAATTTCCTTCCACGCAAGCTGTTTTGAATAACTTGATCATTTATAATTACAAATTTTAAATTTAGTTCGTGAAATTTAAATATATATTTTTAATTTCAAATCGGCAAGATATTTACTTAATTTCAGGAGCAGGATTGTCCTCAAGGTCCGACTCATAATACGGCAGAATAGTCATTACTTTTTATGTTGTGGATGGCGCCTTTATAAAAACTTACATTGTGATTGTTGCTGTTGCAGTGGCTGTCTTGGAGGTTGTTGCCTCAATAAAGGTGGTGTAAAAACTGGCTGGCGTTGCACACAAAATGGCTGTGTGGCTCTGCAAGTGGTTGGCGGAGAGCTGATTTTATTCTGGAAAAAGATCTGCTAGTCTCATAGCTCTCATAGTCGATCCCAATTGTTCTTTTAGTCCAGCAAGAAAGGTGTTCAGTGCTTGTTGTTAGAAGAAATTTTTCTTGTTTATTTTTACATGTTCGTTTCCATTGTGGAGCTCAATATAATTAAGTATGGTATCAGGATACCCAGTACTTCCTAATAAGCATGCTGTGGGTATTCACTAGAGCCTGGTCTGGAATTGCAGAGACCTCTGGTAAAAGAATCTCGTTTCTTCGGTCACAAAATTTTGAAACAGGGTGGTTTTGATAGAGAGCCAGTTAATACTATATATCCGAAGTTACTTATTTTGCTCTTCCTTTTACCGATAATGCCTTGAATAATCATAGAGTTTTGAAATTAGTTAACGCCAGTTTTATTCCCAACTTCATTTAGTAACATGGTAATTACGTGAATAACATTGAAAAGTTCGTTTAGATAATTACGCCCAATTGATGAATATTTATTGTCAAATGTAGAAGTCATGTCGTCTAAAACTTCGGTAGGTGAGCTAGGAAAACAGGAAGGTATCTAAAAGAAACAACTTGCACTAAAATATGCACACAATGGGAACTACACTTTTTCACTAATCTTCTAGGGGTAAATTTACCAGAAGTTCCACCTTAAAACCGGTTCTTTACTAGTAAATAATTTTTAAAACACTACGAGTATCCTGAAGTACTCCAACTATTCTCCGACCACGCCAGTTAAGGATTATGATGTCAGATATTTTTTTAAAAATACCCTTTATTTAAACTAACAATATAACGACGTATATTAACTTGAGTATTCACAACTAAATTTTCGAGGTACAAATCATATAATAAAAATGCTGATATAACTAAACGCTAAAACTGGTGATCAGCTGGGTCATTTGCTATTAATAAAAGGGGTTTCAGAACACCAAAGATTATTAACCGGGAATGCACCAAGTAGTCTTTCTATATGTAAAAGGTACAATTGGAAGAATTCTTAGAAAACACAACAAGCACACAAAACAATTATTGGTAAACTACTTGGAAATCCATAAGACAAAATCAAATTGGAATAACACGGAGTGTATAACATTCCATGTAAGGACTGTGAACAGTTGTCCGTTGGGCAAAGTAACAGACGAATATCAGCAAAAAACTCCGTATCAGAAATAAACAAACCACTTCGGCTCTTTTTCTACATCATCTGGAAACAGGTTACCAAATAAATTTCGGTGAGTGAAGATCGCTAATATAGAGCGTTGTAAGACCCACATAATCTAACAAGCCATTGAATTGAAAAACAAGGTGATTTAAATAAAAGGACGAATCATTAAAACTACTAACAGTAAGGAAGACAATCTTCGGTAAACCTAAAACCACAAAAAATCAAGCGTAATTAATTAGTTCAACAACAGCAACATCCGGAATGTATCAGTAATGACGAACGACGGCTTAGATATAACATTCGTCTCCGGATGAAGAATATCTGGGAAAGTTACATAAAAAATTTCTGAATAAAAGTTTAGGTACCAAGATGATATTTAAAAAAAAATTGGACTATACAGGGTGGCTCAAAAAGACGTGGCGAACTAAACTTATGTTTTTTTTAAATATATTAATAACTTAAAAGATTCACACTAAAATGCTTATCATTTTGATATACCTGGGTCTAAAGTTAAATGTTTTGGAAATTATAATTAAGTAACAAAAAACATTTAAATAAAAAAAAGTTCTATCAGAATATTTTATCTATTAACGAGCTATCTTTTAAATATTTATTAGCGCTTCTATGTCCTAAGACTGGTGAAAATTCATATTGATATACCTGGGTCTAAAGTTAAATGTTTTGGAAATTATAATTAAGTAACAAAAAACATTTAAATAAAAAAAAGTTCTATCAGAAATTTTTATCTATTAACGAGCTATCTTTTAAATATTTATTAGCGCTTCTATGTCCTAAGACTGGTGAAAATTCATAAATTTAAAATTTTCGATTTTTTTTTTAAATGGAACTCCCTGTATATGTGCATAATATAAAAAGTCCTTATAATAAGATTTCTTTTACTAACATATTTTGTTCCCCTAAATTTAACTGTTCTCCAAGTATTTACGTTTGAAGATAAAAAAACACTAGATAACACTACATTTAAAACACTTTTTTGCAATCACAACAAAAAAAACTAAGATTTAGATTACAACGCTGTTAAGATGGTTGTAGTATTTGCGTTGTAAAAATGCAGTGAAAAAGCCAAGACCAGAAGCGTTTCAAAGAGTTATTGAAAGGTTCATTGAAACGGCATACTCTAAACGGAAAATGATAAATAAAATAGCTATGAATGAAGAAAATGCCCTAAAATACTTTGTGAATGAAATTAGATCCAAAACGACAAAATTAAAAAATTCCAGAAATTTAGCCAATAATTCAGTTTGAAGTTTCTATCAATTAAAATTTTCCAAATGGATGCTAAGAAAAACATTAACATTTTGTAGTAAACCATTACATGCATCGATTAATTATGAGTTAAGTTATCTGTATGCAAGTGTATCAGTTAAAACATTATTTCTAAAAAAAAATGTCGATTGTTTTTTTTTTAATTAGGGGTAACTCTGGTACAAAGTTTAAAATTTACTTTTTAATATTCTACCAATGCGAAATTTAGAAAAAATATCTTAATCTCAAGTTTCAAAATTTGAAAAAGCAAAAAGATAAAGGAAAAAATCAAAAGTAAATTTGAAAATAATAGCGCATTTATCACATAACTGAAACTAAATAAACATCTGTAATCACATGCTAAAAAGCTAAGATTAAACGGCTCGGCAGATTTTTAAAAACCAAATTTCAAATGGATTTTCTGTGAACATTATTTAACTAATACAACCACATCAGTGCAAGAAATAGTTAATATGAAAGAAATACAAACATAAACTGAAATAAAACATACTAAAACTTCACCTGTTAAAGGCACAACTGTAACCTTTTGATATAATTTCGTTGGGCTGTCATTAAAGTTCCAGCTCTTACATTTCTAAAAGCATCCCTTATTCTTTCCTTCATCGGCAGTTGTAGCAGCTATCTTATTGTCCCAATTTTTTACGTAAACCCAAAGATAAAAGTCAAGAGGTATCAGGTCTGGGGACCTTGGAGGCCATGCTGTTGGTCCACCTCTTCCAATCAAATTTTCCTCTTTTCATTCATTTAAAAAATATCTTACTGCTAGGTAGAAATTAGGAGGGGCTCATTTGAATTAAATTTGGAAGTTCTTGCAGTAAAAATTTAGCTATGCTTCTCCAGTGAGGTGTTCTTCAAAAAATATAGTCCAATCAGGTAAGGACCAAGTATTCCAACCCAAACAATGAAGATTTTCGGTTGCATAATAATGCATATTATAGCTATTAACTTTTCCGTTGCTCTTGAAAGTAGCCTCATCACTAAATAAAACAAAGTTTAAAATATTCGGAATCTCTTGAATCTTTTTAAGCCTCCAATTACAAAAACGTTATTCTATTTTCGAAATCATTACCCTCTAATTCTTGATATAGCTTCATGTGATACTTGTGCTCTTTTAATATTCTTCCTACGCTTCTTTGTGAGATACCAATTCCGTTCGCAATCTTTGAAGTAGACACGCTAGGGTTTTCCTGAACTCTTAACAATACGGACTATGATTTTCTTCATTGGTAGCAGTTTTATTTATCACTTTTCGTTTGGTATATGCGACATTTCCCGTTTAAAAATAAACCTCTCCATAACCCTTTGATATCTTCTGATCTTGGCTTTTTCACTGCATTAGGGAATCTTGCCCCATACACTCTACCGACAAGAAACCTTTTTTTTCTCATTCTCCTAAGATTAATTTCGTTATCACCATCTCCTGAACCGAGAAAGGAGACATTTTTCTTTAAAAAATCCAAACACATTGACAATAATTAATACAGAATGCTGAATTAAAATCACAGCCTTCTTTTAACGTAAACATAAATTTATTTTGTTTCCATAGCCATCTTTGACACACACGTTAGATAATAGCATGATTGAGTTTCAAGAAAAAAATTATAATGGATGTTTCGATTAAGATTTTGTTAAATGTTTAGCAAATGTGACATATAGCACTTTAAGAAAACCCTAAAATTAATTAAATAGACGCAAGTACTAAAATAGAAAAGTCTGTAAGTAGCTTAGAAGCTACAATTTAAAAAAGCACATTAAAATTTCATTTTTTTTTTAAATTTTCAACTTAGATATCTAGAAAACGGTTGCATTTAGGGGCACAAAATAATATACCATTTGAAAAAATGTCGGAAATTTTAAATTTGTGAATTTTGACTACTCTATATAGCCTTAGGACATAGAAGCGTTATTAAATATTCAAAAGATAGCTGACTAATAGACAAAAATTTCTGGTGGAACTTTTTTTTTTTTTTAAATCTTTATTCTTTCCAAAACCTTTAACTTTTGACCAAAATATCTCAATCTAAATTACTACAATCAAAATGATCAGCATATTAGCGCGAATCTTTTAAGTTATTAATATACGGGGTGTTCTATTAAAAAAAAACAAGTTTAGATCGCGACATCTTTTTGGGGCACCCTGTATAATCAAAAATATTTAAAAAATATCTTTGGATCTCAAACTTTTGTTCAGAGATTTTTTGTGTAACTTTCATACTTTTCCAGATATTCTTAATTCCCCTATCGTTGCAGGACCCTGTATATTTTTGATACTAGGAAAAAGAAATGTTTTGTCCTGGAGGAAAAAATATAGCGCGTTCCATTAAAAAAAAGAAAACTAGCGCTTGTTTTTCAATATTGAGATGCGAGTTAAAACGACACGGGTACTTTTTTAAAAAAGAACATAATTCAAACTAACAGTATAACAACTTATAGTAACTTGAGTTTGTTCACACTTGATTTTGCTAGTCTACAAGCCTACAATTTATATAGATAAAAATGCTGATGTAAGTATTTTGGAGTATGCAAACGAGGTCGCTAAATTTCACACAGTTTAGGAATTCTGGAGTGTGATATATTGATATCTTTCTCATGACATATAGTTAGAGGTTTGGTAATTTTGGCAAAGTCCTTGATGAATTTTCCGTAATATGGAAGAAGGCCAAGAAATCCTTGGGTGTCTTATGGTTTTTGGTATTGGATATCCCATAATTGCTTTGATTTTAAGCCATGTAGACTAGACAAATTTTTCCTCTAGACCTAGACATTTTCTCACTCTTTGGAAGGTAGCATTTTTCAATCCAAAAGGTTAAATGCTGTTTTTGGAATGTCTTCAGTGCCATTTCACTTTAGCTCTTAAAAGCTTTGGTTATCAAGTCCTATAAGGCCATCGCAAATCTGGTGAAATTTGAACAGCTAAAATTTGATTTCAGTATTTGAAATTCTGAGAAAATTGGAATTTTTGCTGCTCTACAGGCTTATGAATGATTTTGAAAAATGGAAGTTGCAACAAAAGGTTTATCAGTAATATTATCTTTGTAATATTTTTGAGTGACATTTGGGTCTAAAAAGGATTTTCTAACACCAGTGTCAATGGGGAGTTTGTTTTTGTCTATATAGTCCTCTTGATGTGGGGAGTATATCTTTGGGTTGTAGTTGGTCCAGGTTTCTTCTGCATATTACTCAGGATAATTTTGGCGGACTTGCTTTTCTATGTTACATAGTTCCTCAAATGTAAACTTGGATTGAGGCTTTATCGTGAAAATAGGTCTGTTGTAGGCGGTTCCTTTCAAGGTGGTAATCATGGGTATAGGCTGAGAAGCTTGGGAAGGTCCTGGTCTATTGGTCAATACGTTCTGTAGAAATGATTGGACTGGCGATTGAATGACACGTGTTGGACCATTTGTGATTTTCTGAGATTTAAAACGTTATTGAAGTCTGAAGGGTGACGGATGCTGGATCTTTGGAAGTCGATGCATCGCTGGTTGCCATTGTGATTGATGGTATTGCATTGGCTGGCTTGGGAGTTTTTGCTACTAATATGAAATTAGAGATGTTGTGGAAACTGGCTGGCGTTGCAGACTAAATGGCTGTGTAACTCTGCTAGTGTTTGGAGAAGAGATTCCCTGCTGAAGGTATCTTATGTCATTTTCTTCTTGAATATAAGGTTTTGCTGAGGGGAGCTTCGGTGGTTTCATTGCATTTATAATGGATCTCAATGGCTCTTTAAGTCCAGCAAGGAAGGTGGTTAGGGCCTGTTGTTGGAATAAATTCTTTCTTTTTACATCATCGTTGTCACTGTGGAGTTCAATATAATTGGATGTAGTATTAAGAAGAGCCATTACTTTTTCATAAAATAGGTAATTCTCGTTCTTTAATCAGGAAAATTTTGAATTAGGGTGTTGCTGATAGGGTGCCAGTCCATTATGTGATTTTGGAAGCAATTAACGTCAGAATTATTCCAGAATTGATTTAGTAACATGGTAGCGACGTGAATAAAATTGTAAAGTTCGTTTGGGTTGCCATCATAGTCAGGCACAATAGATAGACATTTCATATCAAGAACTCATCTCGACAGAAACGTTTGTAGGTGGGGTAGGGCAAAATAGGAAGCATTAAGTTTGAATCTTGAATTGGGAGACTAGAAGTAGGAGTAGTTGTATTAAGAGAAAGGACACTAAAATGTAAGAGTAAGTCTTGGTGCGTAGAGACATAAGTATGCTTATACAAAATTATGGTTCTAAGATGGATAGTCACTTTAAAACTACCTTGCACTAAAGGACTTATTAACTAGGAGCACTAAACCAAACTAAACTTGCACTTTTTCACTAAACCTCTTACGAGTGAACTTGTAAAGAGTTTCCTTTAAAAACGGGTTCTTTATTAGTGGACAAAAGTTAAAAATTGACGAAGATCCTGAAGAACTTTTCCACTATTCTCCAACTACGCCAGTTATGAAGTCACGAGTGTTTTTATGTATAACTTACAGTAACTTAAGTTGATTGATAACTGATTTTACTAGTCTGCAAGTAGTTGCAATATATAAACTAAGTCATAGAACCGTAACTTGCGCGTACGTTTTTTTTTATACCAATTAATAAAGAAAATACACAACTATCATACCAAAGTTTTCTTTCTGTTTCTTACATTAACCCCAGCTGGGGATGCAGATATGAAACAATTTTGTACAGGGTGTTGTGGTGTTCGACCCTATATACGGGGTGTTTATCGTACTCTGACCAGGTATCAATTTTGTTTTAAATAAGTCAGGTTTTTCTACGGATATTTTTTACTGACATTTTTCCACGTATAAGAAATATCATAATCTCAACATTTTTAATAGATGAATTATCTATACTCTAGTTTCTAGTTATTTAAATTAAAAGAAATGGTACATTATTGCTAGGTTTTGAGTTTTGATCATTTCCTTATTTAAATATATCATTTAACGACTAATTTAATGATACGTAATAATGTAGGTTAACGAATCAACGTTTCGGACTTACTTATGATCATCTTTAATACATATTTTGTTTTGTTCTGTATAAATAACTAAAATGTACTTATGAGTATGAAACATATTCTACTAATGTATAGAATATAACATTTTGATTTTTCAATCCTCTTCTTTTCTAATAACGAGCGTAGTAGTATATGGGTCTCAAATAAATTTAATGGGTTCGCTTTAGCATGAATGGTGCTGTACATCAGTAATAGCTAAGATCAGCTTCATACAGTGCCGTTTGGATCCGACGATCCATATGCTTATGTAGAAATATCTTAGACACCCAGCACATGTGTGAGAGGCAGGCCGATATCCTGCAGAGAAAAAAAGGCTGATTTTTTTTCTTGTAAACGTAATTAAACTAGATTGGTTTAAAAATAAGAACAGGAATTTACGATACATACGTAGTACCTTATAAATATTAAATTAAACAGCAAGTGTCTTAAAGTGTTTAAACGGCTTTTGTTGCTATGATAGTTGTTTGTTTTAAGACAGTTGTTCTTGCGTTCGAGGCCAATTGCAGTGATGTAAGTAAATTAAAAAAAAATTTAAAATGAGATTAATCACACTACTTTTTTAATGTAATTTTAAAGTAAATGTTAATCTCATTTTGTAAAATACTGCGCTCCACTTACACCACCGTGATTTTGACCTTAAGAATTGGGTCATTTTTATTATTTCTAATAATTACTGTTTTTTATTTTATTTATCTACACTGATGGATAGAGCATATGAGACAAGTGAATTTTTAAGTAAAATTTAAGTATTTTTTGAGATATGATTTTTAAAAATGTTTTTTGCTAGAGAGTCCTTAATTTTTGTATAATCTGTATGATCTGCGCGCAGAAAATATAGAGGGTATGCAAAAAATATGTTACCTATATGAAGCCTAGAGATCATGTACGCATTTTTCAACACCATGTACCATAAAAGCGAATATAAATTTAAAAGTTTTTATTTAAGTTTTATGGAGTACTGAACATTTCCTCCAAACGGATTTTTAATTTTCTCTCTAACTTCATTGTTATTAAAAATACAAGTGTTGCTTTTAGAGTCAAATTTGCTAATACCGGGTGACACAGAAGATATGTACAGGTTACCATTTTTTTATTTTTAAAAATATCAACTTGAAATTTGAATGAAACTCCATAAGAGGCAAATTTTCTATGAAAATACAATTAAGTTACTTTCCGGTATTCAGCCCAAAATTCTCTCCCTTCAGTCTCTCGAATAAAGGCCTCGTCTAATTCTTTCCATGCCGTCACGCCATCTTTTTGGTGGTCATCCAACACTTCTTTTGATACCTCTTGGGTGCCAGGTCATCAATTTATAGTCCATCTCTGGATGTTGCGAGCTCTGTGGCCAGCCCATTGCCATATAAGTTGAGCTACTTTTCTTGGGACATATGTTACACGCTTCTTCTAATTTCCTCGTTCCGCACTCGATATCTTAAGCTAATCCCGAGCATAGATGTTTCCACTGCTCGTTGTGTTACTTGGAGCTTGCTTGCAGATTTGCGGGTGAGGGCCATTGTCCCGAGGCCAAACGTAAGTACCTGCAATATGCATGAGTCATATATTTTTCGTTTTAGATTTATTGGTTTTTCTCTAGATTTAAGTATGTATCCTAGCTTGCCAAATGCAGCCCAACATAATCCTATTCTCCTAATTATTTCAAAGGTTTAATTTGCTTTACCCAGTTGTAGTTTATGTCCTAGATAAATATATTCTGATACATTTTGCAGTGTTTGGTTTTCTATGTTTACCTGAAAGTTTTCTAAGCTTAATAATTTAGTTTTATCTACGTTCACTTCAAGTCCGATGCCCAGGGATACCTGTTGAAGCTTTGTAACATGCTTTGAAGTTCTTCTTCATTGTTAGTTATATGGACTATATCGTCTGCGAAGCGCAAATGGTTAAGATGTACTCCATCTGTATTTATTCCCTTGGTGTGCCAGTTCAAATTCTTGAAATCGTCCTGTAAGGCTCGTGTAAAAAGTTTAGGCGAAGTAGTATCGCCCTGGAGTATGCCTCTGTGTACTGCCATGTTCTCCGTTCCTGTATCTTCGTCCAGCGTTATTTGGAGGGAGGCGTTTTCGTATATATGTTTGATACCTGTGCATTGTGTAATGCTCTTAGTATTGCCCAAGTCTCGATCAAGTCAAAGACGTTTTTATAGTCCCCAAAGTCCAGGTGTAATGGCATGTTGTATTCGGTAGTTTTCTGTATGAGAGTGCGTACTGTCTGTAGGAGTACTAAATCCTTTATGGAAACCCGCTTGTTCTACTGGTTGGTATGAATCTATTTTGTGATTTAGTCTATTTGTTATTAGTTTCACTAATAATTTATATAAGTGTAAAAGTAGACTAATAATAAGTGGTCTTTCTCGTCCTATTTTCAGCATTTCGGTGGTAATCCGGTCTTCTCCTGAGCATTTCTGATTTTTCATTTGATTGAGCGCTTTTCTCAGTTCTTTGTTATCCATTTCGAAAATTTTTTTCAGATCCGATAGTTTGGATTTTTTGTTGGATTTTTTTTCTGTAGTATCGATGATTTAGACATTTGGAGCTGTATAAATGTTTGTAGAAGTCTTCAACAACAGCTACAATTTCTTCTCTACTACTAACCATGTTACCGCGATTGTCATTTAGTTTATTTATTTTGTCTTTTTCGTGTGATAATTTAATAAATTTAAGTAGTTTTATGTTTTGGTTGTTTTCGATAGTGCTCTTTATTAGTTTTGTATTGTAGTCTCGTAGATCTTTTTGAATATTCCTGTTTATTTCTCTGTTTATGTTTTTGGTAGTGTGACTAATTTTGCCGATGTTTTCTAGTTCAGTTGCTATTTGTATGATAGTTCTTATGGTTTCATTTATTCCTTCTATTTTCATGCCTTTTCGTAAACTTCACCTGAACTGGTATAAAGTTATCACAAATAGCGTTATTTTGAAAAATACAGTAAAATAAAAAATAATAAAATAAAGAAATTGTCAAAGTCCAAATTTGGCAGATGTTTACAAAACAGTTGACAATGAAAGAAAAAGTGATGGTGAAAGTTTAAAATATATAAAAGGCAATAATTTGCAACAGTACTTGAAAATCTTTAACATTTGTACTCGAGATCAAATCGAGGCAGTTTGTTCAAGAGCTCTCAAATTACCTATTAGAACCTAGTGATTTACAAAAGTGCTCAAATTGTTCAATGAAATTTAACAAAACAACTTATTCTATTAGAAAGTACAGAACTACATAACTAAAATTAAAGAAAATATTTTATTAAAAAAATGTATTATTAAAATTTTTAAAAACATAAATAACTTATTATCAAAGGTTGAAGCTTTTGAAAATATAAACTTTGTTGCTAAAATAAATCACTCGACACAAAAATTCAAAGTATTATAGGTGACAAAGAAGAAATAGTACAACTGAAACAACAGAATTTTAAAATTAAGGATTCAATAAACTCGACGAAACCATCTCATTCAGTAATATTAGTACCCAAAATAAAAACTCCATCCAACAAAAATTTGCCAAATATAATAATTAAACCTAAACAAAATCAAAATATTAATAAATCTAAATTTGACAGAGGAAAAAATCATTACTTCAAAACGAGTCATTAAAATCATAAGTAAAAAAGATCAGCCCGATAGAAAAATTATTCTTAAATTTCCATCAAAAAAAGATATGGAAAAACTGAAATTATCTGTGACCCAAATACTGGGCAGTAATTATGAGGTTATTGAAAATTTTGAAGACTCTATGCTTATTGCGGAACGAAATTTGGTTGAAAATATTATCGAATTAAAAGAAGAGAGTAAAAAATTAAATAAGGAAATTTTAGTATTAATGAATCGCATCAAAAATTTATCTAGTAAATTAGAAGAACTTCAAACAGATAAAGAAAGTTTTAACAAAGAAATTGAGGAGCTGGACTTATTAAATAATAACATGAAGACTAGTATTGAAACTCTTTCAACAGAAAATAAAGTATACGTGAAGGAGCTCAAAAGAGCAAAATATGAACTCTTTTAACTCAAAGATAATATAAAGGATAACTTCACAAGTACTGTTAAACCTTATGAAGCAAGAAAAGCTACTACCTTTACTAGGCGTCCAAAAAATTTAAATAAATTTATTGTTCTAATCGATGCCTATGGAAACATTATCTATAGACATCTGTTTAAATACTTCAAACATTTTTTTATTCCGGTAATATCGAAACCATTATCTGTATTTAAAAATCTGGTCTACACTGTTGATTGCTATGTGAATGAATTAACTACTAAGGATTATATAGTAGTGTTAGCATTAAGATTAAGTTAGATTAAATGATATGACATTGTTGGAGAATAAGTCTTTTCATACTAATTTAATAATTTGTACTTTACCATTTAAAATTATTCCAATTATTTCTAACAATATAGCAAACATAAACAAAAAAATGTTATGTGTTGTCAATAATCTAAAAAGATTCTCAATCAATACAGATGTTTTAGACCTTTCAAGTAACTTTATCAATGATTCCAGTTATTATTTAAATAGGAAGGCTCTGGATAGATTGGCAACATGATTAAGACCTGTAATAACTTTAAAAATGTAATTTGGAATAATTTAAAACATTTTACTAACGTGATACATGTAGATACTATTGCTCCACTACTACATGATAGAGCTCAGACTATCAGTGTTTCGGTTGAAACTGAGTATGTTTGTTCATCTAACAAAGATAATAATCATTTTTTATAAATAAATTAGTTAATTCAAAAAACAACAATAATTGTAACAGCAGTACTTGTGTATCAATTTTGTTGTTAAACATTCACCCCCGTATTCACTAAAAAGGTTTAAATGTTAAACCAGGTCGAGTTGCCATGGTACGCCAGTTATGTTTCACTTTCGTCAATGTCATTTTGTAATTGTGACATTTAGAAAAATTATTTGTTTAATTGTAAAAAATGTCATCATAAAACTGTAACTGTCAAGTTAGACCTGGTCTAAATTTAAACCTCTAGTGAAAACGGGTGTCAGGGTCTAAGAAGTAAAATTAATGAAGTTTACCTATTTATTGAGACTCTTGACTTGCGGAATATATTAATGCTGGTTAATGCCAGATGAGCCCTGCTTATTCAAAATTATTCAGTAGTATCTTGCTATTGTAGAGCTACAATGAGACATGGTGGCACTATGATTCTTATCAATAATAATTTTTTGGATATTTTCTCTGTAATTCATATTAGTAAATATGACTCCCTATTAGTTGAGGGAGAGTTTGAATTTTGTATTGTATATAATGAACCATATAACGTTTTTAGTATGTGTTTACAGATCACCAAGTAGTAGTATTAGAGCGTTCTTGGAGAGACTGAGATACTCCTTTCCACCCTTTTATTTAGCTCTAAGTTCATGGTAGAATATACAGTTCAACTAATTTTAACAAGTTTCGAAAATATAGTAGAGCATGTAACTGGCAGTTGATACGTAAGTCTCCTGATGTTTTAAAAAGATTAATGATCATGCTGTAGAACTATTTAATAAAAGGTTCCCCTTGTGTCAAATTAAAAGTAAAACTAAAAAAATATGGATAACTTTAGGCATACAAACTTCTTCTATAAATTTGAGAGCTATATCCGAAAATATTCAACAAATCAAAACTTATAATGATTTTCATACCTATAGGAGTATATACAGGCGAATTATAAAAACTGCTAAAGAAATGTACTATAGAGACCGAGTAAATAAGGCACATAACAAGCCCCAAAAAATTGGAACAATATCAGTGCACTTAAAAGTAATTCTAACTCAAAAAAGAATAATCAAATTACAATTAATAACAACCTCAACCAATTTTATTGTTTAGTTGCGGAGAAGCTAACGTGTAACATACATTCTAATACTAATCGCCTATCTTATTTGAGTCATATTAATATATCTTCTTAATTTTATTTACGCTATACTAACATTGTTGAATTAAAAAATTGATTTAGTTTAATAAAGAATAAAATTCTGCCTGATCATGCACTTGGGATTTTGGTAGATGCGATACATAATTCATTAGATACTGAAACATTTCTGCCTTGTTTAAAAATTGCTGTTGTCATTCCACTATATAAAAGAGGAGATTCTAAAGATCCTAGAAACTTTAGAACCAGTATATAAATAAACATAATATTTTGAGCAAAAGTCAATATGGTTTTCAAAAGTATAAGTACAAATGATGCCATATTTGGCTTCTTAGAAGATTTATATATAAGCCTGAATGAAGGCGATGTGGCCTTGGCAGTATTCTGTGATTTCTTGTGTGGAATATTGCTGGGGAACTCTCATTAAGGCTTGAGGGGAAATGCCCTGAAATGGTTTGAGTCTTACCTCTCTGACAGAAAACAAATCGTTCGATCTAGAAATAAAATCAGATGCTTGCTTTATCAGACATAGAGTGCCTTTTCCTTCTCCACATAAATTTCCTGGACTGCTCTTGACATTCGAGGATTATTTATATACGGTCTTTTCTGATGACACCACTGTTTTATGGTCCCATAGAAGTCCGCACTCACTAATCAGCATTGTATCTGAAGATGTTAAGATAATGTGTGAATGGTATGATTCAAATCGCTTATGTCTTAATGTCAATAAGACTAGTGCTCTTAGCTTTGGGTTAACTCTGATAATGCAAGTTTGGATGGCTGTGATATTCAAAGCAAGCAGAATAACATGTTTCTGGTTTTATTAATTGATAAAAACCTTAAATTTGAGGAACATGTAAGGGCGTTGAATATGAGGCAGGCCATGGGTGGTTAAGCAATTAGGATTGCCTGTAGCGAGTTGGGCAAATGGTTGCCAAATCGGTGAATTTCTCATTAACTGAAGACTATCTTAGATAAGGGATAACATTTTGGGGTTTCTGTAGCAAATATCTTTTTGTTTTCATCTTTGTACTGCAAAACGGGCAGTAAGGTATATCGGCAGTGCTAGCATGAGAGAATCATGCAGGCCTTTGTTCGTACAACAGGGGAGACTTACATTTACATATTTATTTATATTGGAAACAGTGGCTCTTGTCTATAAGAGGTACAAGGGTGGAAACCTTGATGCTATCGCTACCCATCTTCCATTGCCCATCCCTAAAAGTAATCTCACCAAGAACTCTAATGTATGAAAGCATTAAGATTTTTAACCACCTTCCGACTGAGTTAAAAAATGTCCACAGATAAAATTTAAAAAGTCTGTATCGTCGTTACTTAAAAGAAAGGTTAACTACAATTTACAAGAATTTAATGATGATATAATCCTATCGTGACATTCTTTTGTCATCCTATAATGTTTTAGTGTTAATTTTTAGTATAATGATGTTTTTTTCTTTTATTATGTAATGCTTTTTATGATAATAAAGCATGTTTTGAATTTGAATTTGTCTAGTGTTTTTTGAAAATTCTCCATATTTTTAGTGAGAATGTCTACTGTAGGATACTGTCGTTTTTTGATATTAGTTTATTTCTTTTAAGTTTGATGTGCATGTATATGGTTGCGCTAACTATTCGCTGATCGCTATTTGTGTCGAAACGATTTAAACCGGGAACATTCTGACGTATTTTTTTCTTGTTGGTGATTATGTAGCCGATTTCGTTTTTAATGTTGCTATTGTGGCTTATCCAAGTCCATCTTCTCTTTTCAGGTTTTTGGAAGAAATAATTCATGCAATAATGTTGTGCAATAGTCGACAAGCATTTCACCTCTAGTATTTCTATCTCCCAATCCGAATTTGCCAATATTGGGGTATGTTGTTTTGAGCGGTATTTATTGCATGCTCTTCGAACCACTCCATATAAATATTGGCTACCACCGGAGAGTGAGATGACCCCATCGGAAGACTATCGTCTTATGAGTAAAATCTATCTTTCACTTGAAAGTAGGAGTTACGGAGACAGCATTCTAATAGATCTATCACACCCCCAGAGGCAACGCGTTCTCTCAAAGAGTGTATCGTCTTCCCTCAACTTTTGCCTCATTATGTCTTCTCGCCCTAATGTGATGTCCTTAAGAATGTTAACTAAGTGGTCAAAATTATGAACAAAAGACTTCGTCTTACCTTGTAAAGATTGAATAACAAAAAAGCACTTGGTAAGTCCCTACAGCTAGTAATTGGTCTTAGAGGCATGTTCGGCTTGTGGATCTTTGGCAAAACATAGAGGTCGGGTGGCTTGCTGTAACGTGGCGTTAACTTGCTGCGTATCCTGTCTGGAATGTAGGTACTATATTTCCTCAATGTCCTGTATACCTTGCTCTCGTTTGCACTTGTGGGGTCCTTCGGTAGTATTATGTAGTTTCCTTTCGTCAAGACTTCGTCGATCTTCTGGTTCTATGTTTCGGTTTCCATAACTACTGTGTTATTCCTTAACTACTGTAAAATTCCCAGTCTTCAGGAGATGTGTCACATGCTAACCATTATTTTCACGATGGCAATATTTCAGCTATTCTTGACAAATCAGCGTAGTTTTTATTTAAAATAAATGGCTATTTTATAGTCATTTTGAAAATAAAGGTTAACATGTGAATCATCTTTAAAAGGGTAATTCTGCAGTGAATATGAGTGAGAAAAAATAAACCAGGTGCCATTAAAAATACTGTAATTACATAATTTGCTCTTTCGGTAAAACAAAAAATTAAAAAAAAAAACTATCGGAAAGAATTCAAATCGAAGTGTTCTAAAAAATTAGTAGCATTGGGTAGCATAGTTGTAGTGCCCAGCATGAGAAATGCGGGGGTTGTCTCCGGATGGTGCATTAGGCTGGTAAAATGACGAGCCAAAGCTTTATGGAGGACCTTAAATTTCTTATACCAGAAATTGTGAATATGGTCAACTCCTGGTGACTTCCGGTTGCTCGTTCACTTAATAAAGCTACTAACTTCCTCCTTGATGATAGAATCGAATTCAATTTGTGGTGTTTGAATCTGATCACGTTGAGATTGTATCCATGTGGCATTTCGGTTATGCTCTTTTGGTTTTTCTCGAGAATACTCGGTCAAATGCTCTTTGCTCGGTAGCATCTTCTCAGTATTCGTTTGATCTTTGATGTTATTGATATCCCGATAGAACTGTCTTTTGTTAGGTTATGTTGGTGTTGAAAAGAAACCAGTTCTGTCGTTTTCTCTTTGTGAATTTGTTGATGGTTGAGATCGGTGGGTTTTGTACCCATCTCCTTAAATATCTTCTTAATGCTCGTTTTAAGTCTGCTGGAGAGGTGTTCATTCTTCCGAAATTCTGTGAGCCTTCCTAGTTCCTAACTGAAATCATCAATTGTCTTCTCAAGGCTTTTCTACCATATGGGTTTTTGTTGGTGTGTAGCTTTGCCTGTTTTTTTCTGGGAATACACTTGTTGTTTATGGCATCTAAGGACGGCATAGTAGTAGATGAGTGTGGGGAGCTTCTCAAAGGTGTCATACTCCAAACTAAACTCTGCTGGTATAGTGTTGAAAACCTTTAGGATACTGTGAGTCTCCCGATTAGTTCTAAGTTTCGAGAGCTTAGGTCTTTAAGTTGGATCTAGGCCGTTAAACTCAGCAACGGCTTTTTGGAGTTCGTAGTATACTGATATTTTCTATTGTCCTGGGTTTTGTTAGCTCTGTATATGATGTTTTGTCCTGTAGATTCGACTTCGCCTATGTTTTCTTCATTTTGTATTTCCTCTTCGGGTTCGTTCTCAAGTTCAAGCTGCACCTCTTCTTTAAGTTGTTCCAGCATTGGTTCAACCAAAACTTTATTCCGGACAATTACTCGCCGTTGGTCAGGAATGCGTTGCTCGGTGATGTTCTGAAGATCCGGGTATTTCTGACAAAAAGCCCTATGAAGGCCGGTCCGGTAGGTGGTTAAATCGGTCTCAAATCTGGTGAACTTATAATAAGAGCGCATTATGAAACAATTCATTTCCGGTGTCCATTTCATACGCTTCCTCGGCTTTCCAGCTTCCGTGATCTGAGGATTGGTGACTCTGATGCGTCTGCTCAGAAACAGCGAGAGCTGCGCGTATAGCGTCGGTGGTGGGTGCCACAAGGGTTGGTGGGGTTGTTGCAGTAGCCATACTCGACATCACGCTGCTTCCGTCGCTAGTCGAGGGAGTCTAACTGATTTATCACACAGGATCCTCTACCTAAATTCTAAGCCCGACAAGAGATTATGGTGGTACAATGTCGATTCACCCATTTATTCCATAGATTGTACATTTTCATGAAAGGGTTGCATTTTACTTATTGCCAGGAATTTTTGTACTCTGCGAATGAGGTTTGCTCCTCGGGGAGTGATAGGAAATGTGAGGTAAGGGAAAATATGGATTTTTGGGGACGGTGAGGAAATAAGAGAGTAAAGGACAGAATAGTGCTGGCTAGGGTATCTCGGGAGCGCGTGCCCGTGCATAGAGAGATACAAAAGCATTTTTTTTTTAGGTTTATTTTTATTATTATTATAATTATTATTATTATTAGTATTTTATGTAATATTTGCAAGTGCAGAACATTACGATTCATTTTACCATTTTCTATCAAACGTTACAAACTTTAAAAAATATCGAAAGAAGTTTTTGTAATTTTTGAAAAATTCTCTTTTTTAAGTTTGACACTGTATTTCGACAATTAAAAATCCGCACGTAAGTTTTTAGGACAATTTCTCCTTAGAATAGTCCAATTATTCTTTATAACGGCAGTCATCACATCATTCTGAGAAAGTATTGATATGTAAAAATGTAAGTAGCAAAATAGTTTTATTTTTTTTCATTTCAGCTGCTTATAATGGATGCCCGCTCATATACAACTGCTGTTGCAAATAGAGCAAGAGGAGGTGGTTGCGAGTGCCCCGAATATTACCCTAATTGCGAAATTCAATTTATGAACCTTCCTAATATTCATTCCATCCGAAAAAGTTTTCACGCTCTAAGGCAACTTTGTACGTCATCAGCTGAGCAAACCAAGTAAGAATTGTATTTTTTATTTTATCAATATATTGCTTTAAAATATTAGCAATATGGAATCTGAATTTGCTTATTTAAGAAAGTTTAAAACCTTTTAATATTTATATATATTTTTTATAAATATTTATTTCGATTTGTGATATAAAACATAAAATAATTTGTTAATTTCAGTAATGGGTTATGTGAGTTTTTAGCCGCTTTTTCCCAGGTTTATAGGTTTTATTTAACTAGACTCGTTTTCAAAGTATTAATAATAATAATAATGTTCCTACAAAATTATTTTAGTATGCATTTTTTAACCCAAGGACCTTAAATTGTATAGTCTTGAGGATCACTGTATAGACGTTGAAACCTCGAAGATTAAAAAGCATGATCATTTAAATTTAGTTGATTAAATACCTAGGTGGAACATTTAAATGGAATACATTCAATAATTTGATGACTAATCATAATTTGAAAATATTGGTTTACCCGTCAAATTGATTTAATCGACCCTGGATCTTTTACTAATACCTATTTGATTGTGATATTATAAATGTAATAATTGACATACACTTTTTAAATGCAACACCCCGTATATTATTTATTACATTACATATCTTATACACAAATTCAGCAGTTTGTAGAAAATGGCGTCTCAAAATTATCATATTGGACCACTTAGAGCCTTCTTTTGGCCAAACGGTTAAACGTAGACCAAAATGACTTGCATCATCTTCCGGTTTAGCCGGAAATGTGATAATTCGACGCTGGTCTCATCTTCCGTTTTGAATAGAACGAAATTTGTTTTCGAAAATACAATTGAAGATCAAATAATATATATATATATATATATATATATATATATATATATATATATACATATATATATGTATATATAAATATATATATATATATATATATATATATATATATATATATATATATATATATATATATATATATATATATATATATATATATATATATATATATATATATATATAATAGCAGAAATATATAATTTCTGCAGGTGCAAAACGGCCTAAAAGAAGAATTGTTTTCGATTATGTCACAGGGTACCCTCCTGCGATCATGATTTCTGGGCCTCTACCCTCATCAGGCAGGCTTGTACCCAGGGAGATCTGAAATAACAGATTGCTATTCTTCAGATTGCTATGCTTCAGATCTCCCTGGGTACAAGCCTGCCTGATGAGGGTAGAGGCCCAGAAATCATGATCGCAGGAGGGTACCCTGTGACATAATCGAAAACAATTCTTCTTTTAGGCCGTTTTGCACCTGCAGAAATTATATATTTCTGCTATTATACATATATCTTTTCCGGCTAAGAACTTTTGATAAAGATGTGTGAGAGCGCATTTTTATCGATTTTTATATATATATATATATATATATATATATATATATATATATATATATATATATATATATCTACAGGGTTAGTAAAAAGAACCCGAACGCTTAAATAGCTTCAAAATCGTTAAAATTGGGCATTTGGGAGTTTCTAGACATGCGGAATTAAAAAGTTGTATCGGACTGTTGCCAGATTTTCCAGTTTTGCGCTACAGGTACTCATTTTGTTTTCTTAAATAGAATGCCCTATTTATTTTTATTGCACTAAATTGGCCGTCCCAAATTTAGCAATATCCAAAATTTTCAAAATTGCATCTATACTAGTTGTCAAATGAAAAATTGTATCAGCACTGTTGCCAGATTTCCCAGTGTTGCGCTACAAGTAGTCATTTCATTATCCTAAATTTATGTGCTATTTATTTTTATTGCACTAAATTGGCCGACTTAAATTTAGTACTATCCCAATTTCTCAAAATTCTATCTGCACTGGTTGCTGAGATATGACAACTCCGCATTTACAGTTAAATATACCGGAACGCCTAAATATCTTTTAAACTGCTAAAGTTGTGCTTACCAAACTCGAATGCCCCATTTATTTTTATTGAAGTAATTTTTTTATCAGGTGATATTGGCGGCTTTCCCTCATACTTTATCCAGGCTTTGGACTGGTCTAAGTTCCCCCAGTGGCAGATGCTTAAAGAGTGTTTAAAAGCCAACGGGCGAAAAAACAAAGACAAAACAATAATAACGCTAAGATAAGAAGGAAGAAAGGTCAACGGGCTGAAACAACAATAACCTAACAGATACTTATTTTATAGAGACTATTTTTTAATAAAATGTTGAAAGTGGTTTCCATTATTTGCCGTACAGTACCCAAGTCGCTCATAAAACTCTTGCAGAGTGTTGCTCAACATATTCGGTGTTACAATGGGAAATTCGGTGCGGATTCTTTCGCGGAGTTCGTGTACATTTTCTGGACGATTCTTGTATACACGATCCTTCAAATGACCTCACAAGCAGAAGTCCAGCGAAGTCATATCAGGGGATCGAGGTGGTCACACTAATGCGTCTTCCAATCAGCATCCCCGGGAATTGGTTGTTTAGGAACTGTGTGGCTGCCCTTGAATAATGCGGTGGAGCACCATCATGTTGGTACCAGATTTCACCCACATTTCCAATTTCTTGAACTGTCTGTCCAGTTAATACATCTCCTATGAAATAAGGGCCTATAATATTGTTACCCAGTATCCCCACCCAGACATTAATCTTCTGAGGATTTAAGTATGAAGTTCTTCCATCCAATGAGGATTATCTCTAGACCAAATTCGACAATTGTGCCTATTAACTTGGCCGTCCAAGCAAAAAGTAGCTTCGTCGCTGAATACAATTTTGTGCGCAAAACAAGGATCTTGGTTAATATTTTCCATCATGATTTCCGCGAATTCAATGCGGCGGTCAGGATCATCCTCTAAAAGCTCTTGGGTATAACGGATCTTGTACGGCATCAATTTGTTTTCCTTTAAGATAGTCCTTACAGATTTTTGACATATTTCGGCATTTATATCTAACTGGTTGGTGCTTACTTTTGAATTTTCCTCTATTTGTAATAAAACGTTTAATTTATTTTTATCACTTGTAGCAGTTTTTGGGTGTCCGGTTTTAAGTAAAAATTTTATGGACCCTGTTTCCTGATAGCGTTGACAAGTTCTGTGGACGGTTGATTCTTTTTATTGGTTTGTTAGGATAGCGGTCATTAAACAAGTCACAAATGTATGTTCTGGTTTTATTTCCATATCCGCGAAAAATCAAAATATCAATACGTTGTGTCTCTGTCAGAACAAAAGCCATAACTAAACTTGCTTAACTGATAGTGATAATGTGTTTTGTCATTATTTAGTATGGCAACGGCAAGTGCTTTAAAAACAACTGTTGCACAGTAGCCGCACGGGGCCATTATTACAATACGCGCATTTTTCTGTCTGGGTCAGAAAATCTTGAAGTTCGTTTTTTTAACCTTCTACACGTTTCAGACCAATAACGGTACGTCGCGCGTCGGGGGAATATGCTTCATTGTAGTGGATCGTTGAGGATGAATAAATTTAAATAAATCAACTAAATACACGAGGAAACGTCTACATTTTCTCTAATCCTGGTGTAAAAATCAAGTCGATCAGTGATGAGAGTGAATTTAGAGAAATTTGAAACTTAAAACAATTTTTATCCGCTTATTAACTAGATTATGTGATAAGGTGAAATGTAATTTTTTATAAATAAAATTATATACAGGTTGTTGAAAAATTAGGTACTATTAGGACATTAAGGGGAAAAAGAGGGCGCATTTAATTATAATTTTTATTCACGATGGTTAAGATTAATACTAAGGTAAAATGTAATTTTTTAATAATTCAATATATATAAATATATATATATATATATATATATATATATATATATATATATATATATATATATATATATATATATATATATATATATATATATATATATATATATATATATATATATATATATATATATATATATATATATATATATATATATATATATATATATATATATATATATATATATATATATATATATATATATATATATATATATATATATATATATATATATATATATATATATATATATATATATATATATATATATATATATATATATATATATATATATATATATATATATATATATATATATATATATATATATATATATATATATATATATATATATATATATATATATATATATATATATATATATATATATATATATATAATATATATATATAACCAGTAACGGTAAGGATTACTCCTTCACCAATTTGTCGAGAATCGACCAAATGTTATATATATATATGTTATATAATATATATATATGTTATAAGCTGAGGTTGTTTGTTTATATCTGATGCTGAGTTTATGCTCTTCCACTCTTGGTGATATTCGCCTGTTAGTTTGCCCCACGTACAACTTTTCACAGTCCTGGCACGGAATACTGTATACTCCGTGGTTTTCCAGTTTGATGTTATTTTTTGGGTTTCCAAGTAAATTAGCTATAGTTGTTTGTGGCTTGTGCATTGTTTGTATTCATTGTTAATTAAAACCACACCATGAAAAAATGATGTTAGCGTATTTGTTTGCATTCTAACTTTGAAGTGAAAATATTTTGACTGTTTTTTTTTTGTTTATTATAAAGTATTTGTTTATCATAGGATAATTTCTATTTAATGGAATAATGGAGATTGTATACTGAAAAGAAATTGTTGGAAAGCCTAGGAAGAGGTTATTACTTGTTTGCATTCAGATGATTTTAAACCTTCTACGTTTAGACTGGGTATGTAAGATAATCTTATTTGTTAGTATATAGGATTGAGTCCCCATCTGTTATTAATGTGGATGTTGTTCTCTACCTAAAGATAAAATAAAGTTTTACTCAAAAGACCATATAAAAATCCACAAAAGCCTTGAAGCTTGAACATATATCTTTTAACTAATTTGTTTTGTGAGCTTTTTGAGACACACAATTTCAACTTTTTTTAGTGTTTAATTTTTTATCCTTATCCTAAGCAAATACCTATCTAAAAATCAGTTTTTATCAGTCACATACTGATTAGTGTTTTATAAGATTGTTAATGATTTTGCCTAAGCTTGTTATTCATGCAGGAAATTTATTAATTGTAATTTGTTTTAGAACCAATGCAAGTCTTCTTGATGTTTCATATAGGTATCGTAGACAAGGCTTAGGAAGTTAGTTCTGCTCATATGTGCATTGCAGATATTAGTGACTTGTATATTATAGTCATACTTCAGTACTCTTTGTTGCCCTGTTTGCATAGGAAGAAAGAAAAGACTTTAGTTACGTGTATTGATCCGAGTGTCATATAGCCCCAATTATAGCCCATTCCATCAATGTAATAATTGAGCCTCTTTAATATTATGGAAGCCTCAAATTCTGCAGCTTTAAATTTACTGAATATGCTTGTCACATAAAGTGGTTCATTTATAATTACTGTTGCTGAGAAAGTGTGTAGTCTGAGAATTAAAAAAGATGCACCATATGATAAATTTAGTGTCAACTTTATTTTTAATTCTATGTTGAATAAATTTTTTTATTGCTGTAAAGTGTATCACATATTTTGTATATTGATTAAAGATGTATAGCTAAAGTTTAAAAATTTGAATAATTTTTCCCCATATTTTAAAAATATTAACTGTGGCCTATTTATATATTTTCTCGAGTTGGTATACACAAATCAGTGATAAGTTAATTTAGTAAGTATGCCAGATATCGAACATCACACCTTCAATTTTTTTTTTAAATCCAAGTATGGTTTAGGAAAAAGTTAGGTACATGATATAATTATAAATGACAAGTCTTTCGAAGATAGCCTCAATTAATTTATTCATGCTTTCAGATTCTTAGGTTTATTAACTGGTATAAAGTAATTTAGATCTTGTAAATTATTTTATCAATTAACTTTTAAAATACAAACTTTTATAGCCTAATCTTATAGAATTTCCTAAAAATATCTTATCGTTGACTTTAACCTGTGTTGGGAACTGGCCGCCAAACTTATAAGACTGCATATTTAAAAAAAAATTATGGTGTATCTTTTAGAATTTTTATTCAAGTAAATGTTAAGTTTTATAAATAAATAGTTCCAAACCAGTAAAAAGGTATCCTACAATAGCTTTATATATAGATTCCGGCATATCACATTATCATAATACCTAAGGTTGAGACAGTGTTTCAAGAGGGATAGACATTGACTAAAAGCATTATCCCTTATAAAACCTGTAGTGCTTTGTTTAATGTCCGACTAAGTAAAATAATTTGTAATTAAGAAAAATCTAGTTTAAACAATATCTTATTTAACTGACTTTGGCATAATGTCATTATTTGTCAAAATAAACTCATAGCAAGTTGTGCCAAGGATATATAACCAAATCCCATTGGAATTTAAGAACAAATCATATTATATAATTATACAAAAATCTTGAATACTTCAAAATGAAGTAATTATGTTTTATGATTGCATACGAATTTTGATTGATCATAAATTAAACCTCTATTTAACTTTTTTGTTGAAAGGGGTAGAAGAAATTGGTAAACGCAGAAGTTGTAGATTTTTAATCCATTATTTTCTATGTATACTGGGTGTTTTTTCAAATTCTGGAAAGATTAACAAGATAGATTGTCTTGTTTTTAAAATACAGACAACTGTATTTTTGCCATGATAACTTTAATTCAGTTTATGTTGAGAGTTTGTATGAATTTTTTCTGAGCCCAGTCTGGAGTTAGCCTAACCCTGGATGTAATAATAATAGCTATATTTTAAAAAATGATATACTTTAAATCAATTTGTGTATTTAATCACAAATATTTGTAAAAGTTATGCATCTGTGTATATCTATGCTACTGGACATTGTGGATAGCTATATGATGTGGAGGATCCATGTTGAATGTTTTCAAAATGTATCTAATTATGTTAAAGTAGGAGCTTTGAGTCAGCCTAAAGAAAATAAAATTGGAGTACCATAAGGTACAGTGCTGGGTCCTGTGCTTTTAAACATATACCAACACTCTTTGTAATCTTGGCACGAGGGGGTAAAGTGGTTGCCTATGCCGATGCCGATGGCTCCATTTTGATTTTCCCCAGTAATACATGGGAAGAAGTGTAGGATTTATTAATTAAGGACATAAATAAGGTTAAATTATTTTTGGATAATTTTAAACTGACTCTTAATGTAAAGAAAACTAATTTATTCAATTACATCAATTAATCATCCAAATTTTAATTAAATTAGCATAGATTATTTGAGTGTACTATTACGGCTAGGAAATAAAGAAATAAAAAGTTTTAAGAAGTAAAAGTCTATTCATAAATAAGTCCGACACATTGTAAATGCATAATAAAACCTACTTCACCAAATGGTGAATGAGTCCTTATATAGCTTATTTTCAGAATAAATCTAAACCTAAGAATATATTAAACATAAATTTTATTTAAAACACAATACAGCAAATATTATCTTCTTATGATGTAATCAGTTTTCTCAACTCACAAAGGGGTTGTTTTCACTTGCCTCGCCCCTGGCAATAATTGAATCGGTGTAGTTGGTAAGAAGGCCAGATTTTAACCAATGACACAGTCCAAGATGATATCATTTTCTTATTTTCTAGAGCTTACATCTTGTTGGTATATAATGGCCATCCTTGGGCATACTAAAAATAAAGAAAATTCCTAATTACTTTCAAAAACATTTACACTTATTAAAAAAAAAAGAAATGAATGAAATAGATATGGCACTACTTTGAAAAATAATCAGGTACTGGTGAACTTATGTTATTTGAATTTTAAAAAGAAAATGAAAAAAAAAAACTACATATTATATTTAAATAATGAGCCCATATAATTAAAAAAAAAAGATCAAACTAAATCCTTAATTGTGGAAGTATATTCCAGCTTTTTCTTACACATGTTATAAATTTAATAAAGTATCACAAGGCTAACAACACTAACTGAATATTTTTAAATTAATCTAAAAAAACAATGTTTGTTTTAGTCTTAGGAAATATAATTATTCGATACTAAAGAGTTATTATTTTTTATTTTTAAATAGATTTTTTCTTAAATATAAACCATATACATATGGAAAACAAATAAATACGAACAAAAAGGTAACCACAACAACATAAAAAGACAAATTAAATAACAATAATAAAAGGAAACCCAGGGTTCATAAGTATTATTATTTGTGACATTTCACTTACCTAATTCCTTAGAATTAGAGGCTCACGTAAAAAATACAACTAATATAATTATACTTCTCCATAGAACACAAATGATGATTACCACTGCAATACATTAAAACACAAGGTGGCAAACCAGTAAAAGAACAAAGGACATTTAGCAGGTCTCGGAGTTTTAAAAAACATTCAAAAAGGATTATTCAAAAAAACAAAAAACGCAAATAAACAACTCCGGAACCCACTGTAGCAAAACGACGACTAATGGTTTGGTTTATAAATTAATATTTCTTATCAGTCTGTACAAATAAAAAAGGGACAATTATTAGGGCAATGGTTTGTTTACTAGGGCATGTCAAGAAGTACTTTCTCTATAACGATTCAAAATATGGTTATATTGCACACTTAAGCCTTGAGTATCAGTTCTGTGATTCACCGAATTATTTAATTGTATGTGTATCATTTCACTGATATTTCTTTTAATATAATGTTTTTCTCTGTCTAGTACGGTGGTACCTTGAAAATTAAAATTGTGGCCTGTAGAAAAGTGATGTTCCGATAATGCAGTTTTTTCTTTTTTATTGATGTTTATCACCCTACAGTCGTACTTGTGCTGGTATAACCTAGTCCTTAAATATTGCCTCGTAATTCCTATGTAACATTATCACAATTATGACATGGAATTTTATAAACCAAATTTGAGCTCAAATCAAGTGGTATTTGGTCCTTTAGTTTCGAAAACAGCACATTTGTTGTTCTTAAATTATAAAATGCTAATTTACAATTTTGATCCTTTTCCCGAATATTACGTTGAATCCTTTCCGACAATGAATTAATGTATGGAAATTTGAAGTATTTTAGTGTCCCTTTGTCGCTCTTTACTTGGCTAGTGATATTATAGTTGTTAATTACCCTGTTTACTAACGTTGTAGGGTAGTTATTATTTTTTAATATGCTCTTAATTTTCTCAATGTTAGAACTATGATACTGTGGGCTGCTTAGTTTAAAAGATCTATATAACACATGTTTTATGGTAGCTATTTTATGGGACATGGCATGTGATGAGAGGTAGTTAACCACTCTACCCGAGGAGGTTGGTTTTGTATACCAGTTTGTTAGTAGCGTTCCATCGAGGTTGCGTTGAACAATAACGTCAAGGAATGGTATACATTTGTCACTTTCCATTTGAATTGTAAATTTTAATTTATGGTGAAAGCTATTAAAATACTGTAACAGGTAATTTACTTTATTAGATGGGCAAGAGAGGATTGTATCATCGACATATAATTTTATTAAGGGTAAGTCAAAAGGTAATTTATTTGATATCTCCATAAACAACTCATTCATAACCAAACTGGCTAATACCGGGCTAGCAGGATTACCCATCGCTGATCCGTCCAATTGTAGGTAAACTTGGTTATCAAATGAAAAATAACTGCTATCAAACAAAAATTCAATAATGTATGTATGTTTTTAAATATTATTGAATTTTTTAGGTTTATTAACTGGTATAAAGTAATTTAGATCTTGTAAATTATTTTATCAATTAACTTTTAAAATACAAACTTTTATAGCCTAATCTTATAGAATTTCCTAAAAATATCTTATCGTTGACTTTAACCTGTGTTGGGAACTGGCCGCCAAACTTATAAGACTGCATATTTAAAAAAAAATTATCGTGTATCTTTTAGAATTTTTATTCAAGTAAATGTTAAGTTTTATAAATAAATAGTTCCAAACCAGTAAAAAGGTATCCTACAATAGCTTTATATATAGATTCCGGCATATCACAATTATCAGCTGTATATATAATGTATCATATTATAAGGCTAATAATACCTAAGGTTGAGACAGTGTTTCAAGAGGGATAGACACTGACTAAAAGCATTATCCCTTATAAAACCTGTAGTGCTTTGTTTAATGTCCGACTAAGTAAAATAATTTGTAATTAAGAAAAATCTAGTTTAAACAATATCTTATTTAACTGACTTTGGCATAATGTCATTATTTGTCAAAATAAACTCATAGCAAGTTGTGCCAAGGATATATAACCAAATCCCATTGGAATTTAAGAACAAATCATATTATATAATTATACAAAAATCTTGAATACTTCAAAATGAAGTAATTATGTTTTATGATTGCATACGAATTTTGATTGATCATAAATTAAACCTCCATTTAACTTTTTTGTTGAAAGGGGTAGAAGAAATTGGTAAACGCAGAAGTTGTAGATTTTTAATCCATTATTTTCTATGTATACTGGGTGTTTTTTCAAATTCTGGAAAGATTAACAAGATAGATTGTCTTGTTTTTAAAATACAGAGAACTGTATTTTTGCCATGATAACTTTAATTCAGTTTATGTAGAGAGTTTGTATGAATTTTTTCCAGTCTGGAGTTAGCCTAACCCTGGATGTAATAATAATAGCTATATTTTAAAAAATGATATACTTTAAATCAATTTGTGTATTTAATCACAAATATTTGTAAAAGTTATGCATCTGTGTATATCTATGCTACTGGACATTGTGGATAGCTATATGATGTGGAGGATCCATGTTGAATGTTTTCAAAATGTATCTAATTATGTTAAAGTAGGAGCTTTGAGTCAGCCTAAAGAAAATAAAATTGGAGTACCATAAGGTACAGTGCTGGGTCCTGTGCTTTTAAACATATACCAACACTCTTTGTAATCTTGGCACGAGGGGGTAAAGTGGTTGCCTATGCCGATGCCGATGGCTCCATTTTGATTTTCCCCAGTAATACATGGGAAGAAGTGTAGGATTTATTAATTAAGGACATAAATAAGGTTAAATTATTTTTGGATAATTTTAAACTGACTCTTAATGTAAAGAAAACTAATTTATTCAATTACATCAATTGATCATCCAAATTTTAATTAAATTAGCATAGATTATTTGAGTGTACTATTACGGCTAGGAAATAAAGAAATAAAAAGTTTTAAGAAGTAAAAGTCTATTCATAAATAAGTCCGACACATTGTAAATGCATAATAAAACCTACTTCACCAAATGGTGAATGAGTCCTTATATAGCTTATTTTCAGAATAAATCTAAACCTAAGAATATATTAAACATAAATTTTATTTAAAACACAATACAGCAAATATTATCTTCTTATGATGTAATCAGTTTTCTCAACTCACAAAGGGGTTGTTTTCACTTGCCTCGCCCCTGGCAATAATTGAATCGGTGTAGTTGGTAAGAAGGCCAGATTTTAACCAATGACACAGTCCAAGATGATATCATTTTCTTATTTTCTAGAGCTTACATCTTGTTGGTATATAATGGCCATCCTTGGGCATACTAAAAATAAAGAAAATTCCTAATTCCTTTCAAAAACATTTACACTTATTAAAAAAAAAAAGAAATGAATGAAATAGATATGGCACTACTTTGAAAAATAATCAGGTACTGGTGAACTTATGTTATTTGAATTTTAAAAAGAAAATGAAAAAAAAAACTACATATTATATTTAAATAATGAGCCCATATAATTAAAAAAAAAAGATCAAACTAAATCCTTAATTGTGGAAGTATATTCCAGCTTTTTCTTACACATGTTATAAATTTAATAAAGTATCACAAGGCTAACAACACTAACTGAATATTTTTAAATTAATCTAAAAAAACAATGTTTGTTTTAGTCTTAGGAAATATAATTATTCGATACTAAAGAGTTATTTTTTATTTTTAAATAGATTTTTTCTTAAATATAAACCATATACATATGGAAAACAAATAAATACGAACAAAAAGGTAACCACAACAACATAAAAAGACAAATTAAATAACAATAATAAAAGGAAACCCAGGGTTCATAAGTATTATTATTTGTGACATTTGACTTACCTAATTCCTTAGAATTAGAGGTTCACGTAAAAAATACAACTAATATAATTATACTTCTCCATAGAACACAAATGATGATTACCACTGCAATACATTAAAACACAAGGTGGCAAACAAGTAAAAGAACAAAGGACATTTAGCAGGTCTCGGAGTTTTAAAAAACATTCAAAAAGGATTATTCAGAAAAACAAAAAACGCAAATAAACAACTCCGGAACCCACTGCAGCAAAACGACGACTAATGGTTTGGTTTATAAATTAATATTTCTTATCAGTCTGTACAAATAAAAAAGGGACAATTATTAGGGCAATGGTTTGTTTACTAGGGCATGTCAAGAAGTACTTTCTCTATAACGATTCAAAATATGGTTATATTGCACACTTAAGCCTTGAGTATCAGTTCTGTGATTCACCGAATTATTTAATTGTATGTGTATCATTTCACTGATATTTCTTTTAATATAATGTTTTTCTCTGTCTAGTACGGTGGTACCTTGAAAATTAAAATTGTGGCCTGTAGAAAAGTGATGTTCCGATAATGCAGTTTTTTCTTTTTTATTGATGTTTATCACCCTACAGTCGTGCTTGTGCTGGTATAACCTAGTCCTTAAATATTGCCTCGTAATTCCTATGTAACATTATCACAATTATGACATGGAATTTTATAAACCAAATTTGAGCTCAAATCAAGTGGTATTGGGTCCTTTAGTTTCGAAAACAGCACATTTGTTGTTCTTAAATTATAAAATGCTAATTTACAATTTTGATCCTTTTCCCGAATATTACGTTGAATCCTTTCCGACAATGAATTAATGTATGGAAATTTGAAGTATTTTAGTGTCCCTTTGTCGCTCTTTACTTGGCTAGTGATATTATAGTTGTTAATTACCCTGTTTACTAACGTTGTAGGGTAGTTATTATTTTTTAATATGCTCTTAATTTTCTCAATGTTAGAACTATGATACTGTGGGCTGCTTAGTTTAAAAGATCTATATAACACATTTTTTATGGTAGCTATTTTATGGGACATGGCATGTGATGAGAGGTAGTTAACCACTCTACCCGAGGAGGTTGGTTTTGTATACCAGTTTGTTAGTAGCGTTCCATCGAGGTTGCGTTGAACAATAACGTCAAGGAATGGTATACATTTGTCACTTTCCATTTCCATTGTAAATTTTAATTTATGGTGAAAGCTATTAAAATACTGTAACAGGTAATTTACTTTATTAGATGGGCAAGAGAGGATTGTATCATCGACATATAATTTTATTAAGGGTAAGTCAAAAGGTAATTTATTTGATATCTCCATAAACAACTCATTCATAACCAAACTGGCTAATACCGGGCTAGCAGGATTACCCATCGCTGATCCGTCCAATTGTAGGTAAACTTGGTTATCAAATGAAAAATAACTGCTATCAAACAAAAATTCAATAATGTATGTATGTTTTTAAATATTATTGAATTTTTGTTTGTTAGCAGTTATTTTTCATTTGATAATGTATGTATGTTTTAAATACTACTTGATTTGAGCTCAAATTTGGTTTATAAAATTCCATGTCATAATTGTGATAAATGTTACATAGGCATTACGAGGCAATATTTAAGGACTAGGTTATACCAGCACAAGTACGACTGTAGGGTGATAAACATCAATAAAAAAGAAAAAACTGCATTATCGGAACATCACTTTTCTACAGGCCACAATTTTAATTTTCAAGGTACCACCGTACTGGACAGAGAAAAACATTATATTAAAAGAAATATCAGTGAAATGATACACATACAATTAAATAATTCGGTGAATCACAGAACTGATACTCAAGGCTTAAGTGTGCAATATAACCATATTTGGATCGTTATAGAGAAAGTACTTCTTGACATGCCCTAGTAAACAAACCATTGCCCTAATAATTGTCCCTTTTTTATTTGTACAGACTGATAAGAAATATTAATTTATAAACCAAAGCATTAGTCGTCGTTTTGCTGCAGTGGGTTCCGGAGTTGTTTATTTGCGTTTTTTGTTTTTCTGAATAATCCTTTTTGAATGTTTTTTAAAACTCCGAGACCTGCTAAATGTCCTTTGTTTTTTTACTTGTTTGCCACCTTGTGTTTTAATGTATTGCAGTGGTAATCATCATTTGTGTTCTATGGAGAAGTATAATTATATTAGTTGTATTTTTTACGTGAGCCTCTAATTCTAAGGAATTAGGTAAGTGAAATGTCACAAATAATAATACTTATGAACCCTGGGTTTCCTTTTATTATTGTTATTTAATTTGTCTTTTTATGTTGTTGTGGTTACCTTTTGTTCGTATTTATTTGTTTTCCATATGTATATGGTTTATATTTAAGAAAAAATTTATTTAAAAATAAAAAATAATAACTCTTTAGTATCGAATAATTATATTTCCTAAGACTAAAACAAACATTGTTTTTTTAGATTAATTTAAAAATATTCAGTTAGTGTTGTTAGCCTTGTGATACTTTATTAAATTTTTGTTTGTATCCTATGAGCGGCCATACTGTAATAAAAAAAAAATGATCTCTTTCAGCCTTGGAGAAGACGACAAATAAATCGTCGAAACGTCGGCCAATTTTTAAAAAACTGAGGTTTGATTTATGTCGTGTTTAGCGGCACCATCTTGAATTTAAATTGAGGGACGCTACTTTCACACGCCATGCGTAAAAAATTATATTTTATTCCACATTGAAAGTTTGACTTTATGAAGTCATCTTCAAACTAAGACATTTATATAATGAGTACTTACATATATGGGAATAAAATATTATTGTTTACTTTTTGTTGTTTATTATATTGATTTAGTAATTTTTATTTTTTTATTTCATCCTTGTTAGTTTTCTTTATACAAAGTTTCAAGTTGTAAGGCCTAAACTTAGGTTAAAATTTTAGACTCCCTGAGTACATTGCATATGAAATTTTGCCAGAATCACCATATTAACATGCATACTTTTTTCCTGGCAATATGGTGAACGCGATATTGATTGTCTTTCGCGCTCGTGTAAACGTGTATGGCATCATTCCGATATATTTAATATGTTTACTATGGGATCACTCCAGTAACATCCTGAATATTCCCTATTTCATCCAAACTGGTCATACAAGACAATCACATACCATTGCTCTTTCCATTCATTTAATATCTTAATTGAGCTCAATATTTTCACTTATATAAGCAAATTTAATTCAATATCTAAATCAGATTTGTCAATAAGATAGAATTTTTAGACAATAAAGAATTTAAGTTACATTAAAATTTCAATTATATTTGTGCCATAAATAAATTCTTATGCATCTCTCATAGAAAACCTTGTAGAGTGTAGCGGAAAATTTAAATGATTTTAATTATCATAACACTTCCTTTTTGTTTGTGTATTTTTTTCTGTTTTTGTATGAAACAATGTTTGCTTTTTTTTCAAATAAATAAAAATATATGAACAGAAAATAGCCATTAACATTTTTAGACTTAACAAATTGCAAAATCAAAGTGCAACCTATCAAATTCTGTGGAACTGTCTGAAATAATGTCTCGTGTCTTGTTGATCTGACAGAAACATGAAAGTTTATTTTACATGAGAGAAAAGGTGACTTAATAAAATTGTTAAGAATTTTAAATCAATTACACAAGTCCAGATGACACGGTACAAAATACTCTATTAGAACATACACATTGCTGAAAGGTCAAAGACATCTTAAAATAAATCCTAATAGTTTTATTGCCCTATTCGTGATATTATCTATATGTTTGGCGAAAGTAAATTTGGAATTCAATAGCACTCCCAAGTCTTCAACAGTATCAACTCTTTTCAAGATGCTTTCGTTCAGTGTATAAATAATGTATTTTTTAAACAACGGAAACTTAATTTCTAGAAACAGGGATATCTCCAATAATATCAACACAGGGGTAGGAATGATTTGGTTTTGACATCTCTTTATTTCATAAGGGTCCTCTAGTCGGATGTATAAAATTAATATATATCACCATTAAAAATAAAATGTATTCAAAGCATAAAAGTAAACCAAAAAATTCTTATTGAAAGAGAATTCTGTTTCCCTGATGATTATGTTAACTTTTATATACAGATTACGTCCTGCTTACGTGTAGAGCCTACTATGAATGAACTGTTCATTTAAATCACTCAAGAAATAGAGAAAATCAAAATACCTTAGGGTTTCCGAGGGGTATTCCAACATCGAAGACACAAGTGTTTAAAATTTTGTAAACATTAACAAAATAGGTTGCCTTTTTTGAAAATACTGACCCAAATAAATTTGTCCCAGGCCAAGTTTAGGGTAAGCACGGTCCTGTAAGAGAGTAATAGTTATCTTTTTAAAAATGATAAGTATATGGATCTCTTCATGTGAAATAAATCTTCAAAGCACTTTATTTTGCTACCTATTTAACAAATTTTTCTAAAAGTTATCTTTGCAAGAAGAAAATATTTTGAAAAGGAAAAATGCGTCATTATTATTAAAATATCTAATTATTGTGATATATGAATTACCTCAGCAGTTCTATATTTATTCCCAGATGGACCATGGAACCATTCCTCACTGCTCTGCCTGTCTACTCATAATTTTATATGCAAAGCTGATTTTTATTTTTTATGGTTGCCTGAGATTCATACCCCGATTTGCCAAGATGGAGCCCACTGTGGATGATACATCCATGAATTTACTTGGTTTTCCTAAAAATGCAAACACAACTATATATCAAAATCATGTTATCAACCAAATACAAATGTTTTTGTCGAGGTTTTTCTTTTAACTAACATTTAGTGTGCACTATACATTAAAAAACCGATATATTGTAGAAAATCCGAAGAGGAACATTTAAGAAAATAGATGTATACGCAAAAAAAGAATCTAGGTGGCCAATATGAAATTTGTACATTACAATATACTTTCTGCTGCCCTAATATTGATAGTCCCTTGAAATTGCTGGATCTAACTTTCTAGTAATCTCGTTCTTGAAATTGCATTTAAATGGGCAAAAAACTGAGAATTCAGGACAAATCGGGAACACAGTAAAAGCTTGCATATTATTTCTGCACGTTTCACAATCGAACCAACTAACAATTTTTAACATGTTAGTAAAACTTATTTTATTGTATCCTAACACTGATACGGTCGCAGTAGAATTAATACGTAGCTATTTGCTATTTTTATAAACTAGGTAATTCTTTGAGGACATTTAAAACTTATTATTCAGAAATATTAATAACATGTTATCAAACATAAATAAAAAAACAATATTACTAATATTGTCGAAAATATGTTATGTGTAATGTAGGTTTGGGCAAGTGAAGTTTAGGGCCAAATACATCGAACCAACGGATGTACACCCGGAATGAAAACACATTGTATTTTTCCATCCGTGAAGGACTAAAAATCAACATTTGTATATATATATATATATATATATATATATATATATATATATATATATATAAATATATATATATATATTATATATATATATATATATATATATATATATATATATATATATATATATATATATATATATATATATATATATATATATATATATATATATATATATATATATATATATATTGGTATATATATATATATTTGTATATATATATATATATATATATATATGTAGATTAGCAGAAATATATAATTTCTGCAGTTGCAAAACGGCCTACAAGAAGAATTGTTTTCGATTATGTCACATGGTACCCTCCTGCGATCATGATTTCTGGGCCTTTACCCCTCATCAGGCAGGCTTGTACCCAGGGAGATCGGAAATAACAGATGGCTCGATATGACAAAATCGAAAACGAAACGTCTATCATACTGGAACAGTACTACATGCTAAGTATAACACTTAGCGCCACCTATTGGGGCTCCGGTGGTTTCCGGCTGCAAACCCATAGGAATTTGGCAAAGTATGCACTAGCACCATCATGCGGAGAGTAGATACTAAAATCAATAAAAATGCGCTTTCACACACCTTTATCAAAAGTTCTTGGCCGGAAAAGATATATGTAGATTAGCAGAAATATATAATTTCTGCAGGTGCAAAACGGCCTACAAGAAGAATTGTTTTCGATTATGTCACAGGGTACCCTCCTGCGATCATGATTTCTGGGCCTTTACCCTCATCTATATATATATATATATATATATATATATATATATATATATATAATAATGATACAGCACTCCCAGTTTTAAGCAGAATAAGAAATATGTATATATATATATATATATATATATATATATATATATATATATATATATATATATTTGTATATATATATTTGTATATATATATTTGTATATATATATTTGTATATATATATATATATATATATATATATATATATATATATATATATATATATATATATATATATATATATGGGGCTGCTTCATATTTCTATAACAAAAGAAAATGTATTTAAAAATGGTAGACATTTGGTGTTGTTCACCGTTTGCTACAAAATCTAAACGCTCTTGATTTTTTTTTCTTTTTGAGAAGGTTGTTTAATTCTATTATTGCTACTCTGTATAATAAAAAAAACATGAAAAAGTTTGTAGTGTTTCCCCGTTTTTTTTTATTTTTTCTGTTTCTGGCAAGCTAGCCCTTTAGGGTTACCCCTGTATTCTGGACAAGCAGTATTTTATACACTACAAAAATAAAGTAAATTCGACGAAAGCAATGTAGGTATATGGAGCTACATTAAAAAGAAGAGTTTACTTGCTTTCTGCATAACCGGTACGCGATTTGGTGTACATAAGTAGAGTAGGTACCGAAATATTTATACAAAAAATGCGGTGTTGTCATATCTTGAAAAACAAGTCGCATCAGACATTATCACTTAACCCGGTGTACCAAATTTGGTATACTTAAGTACAGTAGGTACAGAATTATTAGACCGTGCCAGTACTTTTTACCAAAAATGTCCTATCTTGAAAAATAAGTAAAATGCAAACTTGATATTTTGGGACCGTATTAAAGTTGCCAAGAGTAATTAAAAGCAATAAAAATGAGTATAGAGTTACATTTAAAAAAACTTAGTTTATTTATTTTCTGCAAAACCAGTAAGCCAATATCATCGTCACATCAAACATTATCAAGTAACCCCTCGTGCCAGATTCAGTGTACATAAGTGCAGTAGGTACTGAAATATTGGACTGTTGCAGTATCTTTTTCCAAAAGTGGTGTGTTGTCATGAAAAGGATAATCAAACATTTGCTCGCGAAGAAGTGATTTGTAAATACCCACTCCGTCCAGTCTTGCGATATGGGGCCTCTTTTTATTTTATAGTTTGAATGTGTAATTCTAAAACAATATTTACTGTCCACTATTGACGGGACTCGTTATTTTTGATGTATTCACTTAAAATATCAATTATCTATACCAATAACTTCCACAACATTATCTCTTTAAAACCTTTACCTATGATAGCTGTGTTTCTATTTTGATTAAAAATATAATATCTACGCCATTGTCCCCCATTATATTTTAATGTCAACTATGAAATTTAAAATTTAGTACCCGCGGTTCATTGATCACTTACACGCACCACACAAACACACTTACGCTATACATACTCACACCCACACCACACAAACATTTGTGCTCATTGAGAAGATTGTTTTTTTATAATTAATATTTTATTACAGTTGGTTTAGCCTCCTGGAAGGTACCCGCTGGTTATTACACATGTCTGGACTCATTAAAGCAGCTGTCATCTTAACAACAGCTGTTGAAATAGACGGTAGACCTGTCTTGGTACATTGCTCAGATGGATGGGATAGAACACCACAGATAGTAGCTTTGGCTCAACTTCTTTTGGATCCTTATTACCGGACTACAGAAGGCTTCAGGTAGGAACAATATTCCTTTTTTTTAAATATTGGGAAAACAGCTGTAGATATTTTATTAGCATCATTAACATTCGAGGTGTCCTAATAGACCAGTTAAACTAAATAGTTTTTTTGGCAATTTAGATCAGAAATGTTGTAAATCCAGGATTTTTTCCTGATCATCTGCAGTGTAGCCAGTGAAATAAACTGAAATAGAGTATGAAAAAGATATATAATAAACGAGCCTTATTTTCTCGTAAAAAGAGTAATGCAGCGGGTCCGAATGAAGCAGTCTGAAAACTCTATTAGAAGTGTTATTAGTTTTGGTCCTAATTTGCATGAAGCCTTGCTTCAAATTTTTGATGACCTATTTTATATAACTCACCTTAGGTCAAAGTTCAATTGTTTTTGGAAAAATGATTACATTGCAAATATAATACAAAACGAATTGTGCTTTCACTAATTTTGAAAAATCTGCAGTATTACGTGTGCCAAAATGGAAACTCCGATTAATCCGATGTCATTATCAAAAATTAAGATAAAAAAGGACAATTTATTTTAATCTTTTCTAGTAACTTGACTGCTGCCATAGCCGATACTATTGATTTCTCAGCCTGCCATTTCGTTAACATTTAAGATATGTGTTTCAATTTTGTAGCATTAACACACTTTTATATAGAAGTATCCTTGAATTCGGCTTCCGGTTTAGCTGAAAATAAGTGTAAATTTGTATTTTTTTGGATTTTACGTGATTTTTCTAACTGTCGTATAATATGTCAACTCTCAGCTGTTTCCGTGGAAACGACAATTGATTTTTTTTGTATTTAATAGAGTTTAAAAAATCAAGTTGCCAACGACGGAACCAAATATTGTTGTTTAACGTGTTATGCACTAGCACTTAATCGGCATAGAGAAAATAGCACTACAGTCTATTTTTAATTATTCGTTCTTGGAAGTTTACAAAAGTCCAAAATTTCTTTGTTTTTCAGAAAATTCTGTAAAATATATTCAAGCGAAAGTCTCACTCCTCTATCTTAATTTTCTTTTTGCCTAACTGATTCTACAAAAAAAGAATACTTATATAAATTGTGTTAGTAGTTCTAAAAATAAAATTTTTCGAATAATTTAACATCAAGTAATTTAAAAAATCTTGTCGAACTTGCTAGAGATGTGGTGACAACTGATGCAGATGTAGCTGTAGCCTCCGAATGCAAATTATCCTAATAAAATAATAGAAGGTTTATTTCAGTAGTCTAAATTATATTGACAAATACATAATATTTACAATCTGACATATAATACATGGTAACCTTAATTATTATTAAAACTAGTTACAGCTTAATACACATGATGAAAGTAAATATACAGTGTTTCCACAGATGGAGTTCACTTCAGAAGAATTGGCAGACTTTGACTTATTTTCTTTTGTTTTTTGAGGTAGTGCCTTTCCGACGAAGTTATCTGATAATTTTATTTGAGAATATTGTTCAAAATTGTAAGCTATGTCTTTATACAAAATTTCAGAACAATCGGCCGAATCTGATTTTTTATAAATAATATAACATAATATAAAATGACAAAGTAAGGTAAGGTATTTGGAATATACCCGAGAGGTAATTTGCAATTATAAAAAAATGTTATTTCATTTTACAGGGTAAGTTATATGAAAATGCCAATAATAAAGTTAAGTTAGTAAATACTCGTAATAGAAAATGCTAAGAATAAATAATAGCGAATAAAATCGGGCAAAGTTAATATAATTTTTTTTATTACTAGTATAAAGAGATATAAACAAGAAATTACTAAAAAAATAAAACATTACCAACTAGACAATAAACTTAATGTTCTTAATCGTGATCCCCTCTAAATTTTCCATTCTTCTCCCAAATTCTTCATACACACTTTGAATCACACCCGCAGTAACTGAGGCAATAGCTGCAGTAATACACTTTTTTTTTGCTTCAAAATAACCCCACAAAAATAATCCATGTCTGGGTGATACGGGGATCTAGGCGGCCTATGTATGGGTCCAAAGCGGCCTGTCTCGTTATCAGGAAAATATTTGAAATATCATAGTTCTTCCCAATTCCCCTTCTTCTAAATTCTAGCTCATCATCATAAAAATTTGGCGAAAGGATAAATCATTTAAAAATTTAAAGATACAAATTTGAGTTTAGATTTTCTTCCATAAAGTATGGACCAATGACTCCACCAAATATTAACTTTTTAAAATTCTGATGAGAAATTATTCCATTTTTTCCAAAATGTAAACTCATCGCGGAATTATTTCCTTTTATGTAAAAACCTATTTTCCATGAAACAGTTACCCGTACACAAAGAGAATTCTAGTCAATGTAATTTTCTTCTTCATGTAATGTATGCATACATTTTGGTTTAACTGCATGCTATTTATTTTCAACTAGGATTTTGTTTATTTTTACTGGTGCAGAATCATTGTCCTAAGTTTTATTTCTTATTTTAACATTCTCCTATATTATCAAATTAACGCACAAATACGTTCACTTGTATACCTCGGGGAATCTCATATGAAACAGGTCAAGTGCAAACTTATAAAATCTTTCTTCAATACCCTAATACTTAAATAAATGCATTGATCTAAACATCTAGTACGAGATCCGACTGCGTGATTTGTAATTAAAACGTAATTTTAGAGATAATTATTCATAGAGGAATACGTTTCTGCCTGGGTGCGTGTCAAAATATGGCCGCAAGTACTTTTAAATAAAGATTTATTTAATTTTTTGAAAACAATTTCGTTCACTTGCTTGTAAGATATATTATAATTCATTTCAAAGAGACATATGTAAAGAAATTGAAAAGTTTGGGTTGCCGTTTCTCACTTGGTCGCAACCTTTTGGTAACCAGGTGTAAATAGCCATTACTTCGTTTAAAATTTATATATTCATAACGTGTTAATAAATTATATATCAAATTAAAGCTATTTTTTTCTCTACACGATGTCTATGTAGAAGTGCCCGCAAATAGGGGTTGCTGACTGTTAAAGACATACAAGATCGAAAGAGAGCACCTATAAATAGGGTGCTTAACGCAAAAAAATAATCATTAATAAATTATTTTTAGGTTGTATTCGAAATAATATGAAGATAATCAAATAAAAATTATTTTCAAGTCGAATATCATGTCCCCTTTACTTTTTATAAAATTACAACAAAAACGAGTTCTTATTAACAATTAAAAAAAACCTCGGTAATTAAGGAAAATTAAAATGTAAAGAACATTTTCGCTGGTAATATTTTAGAATCCATTCGATTTTACTTGAGTTTTCTTCAATCAGGTTGCTAATTAATTAAACATTTTTAAAATATGTCTTCAATCTAGATTTGTTTACTGGTTTGAAATCTTAGATGTGAATTTTATTATTCAGTAACAAAATTAAGACAATATAATAATATAATTTTATATTTTATTAATGTATGTGATATTTATATATGAATTTTTACTATTGTAAATTTTTAGTATTGTAATCGTGAAAAAATCACCCTCCGTGATTTTTTTCAGATCTTTACGTTTCGAGGTCCCTAGATGTCGAAAACATATTTTTTAGATTCATCGGTCTATCGACCTATCTGCCTGACTGTTGGCGGCATAACTAAAAAACTACTTACCCGATTGACTTCAAATTTTGGTCAAAAATTAAGGGTTACATGGGGAACTATTTATCTAATTTATCGAACATTTTACACATGAATCAAGTATTACGTAGGAATACGTAATCCAAGGTGATAGACGATTATAGTTTATGTACCTCTGTAATCTAAACCGATCATATAATCCTATCATCCGTCGTCTACCTACTTATATGTGACTAATATATTTAAAGTCGCCCAGGCAGAGCCCTGTGGCTGAGTGTGAGATTGAGTGAAGTGAGTGGAGTGTCCTCGTCCTTAAATGTATTTTTTTGCTTCGTAGGTAATCAACGGATTGTCGTGTATGAAATATGTGACTACTGAGTATGAATATTGTTTGGTTTAAAAGCCTTTTTCTTCTTTTCTCTGTTTTTGTGGCCGTATGTTACCCCAGCAAATCCAAAAAAAAATTCAATGTGGCGAAACAAAGTGGCAGCTTAATAAAATATTTAAATATTTAGCCTGAAAAAACGACCTAATGGACCGATTTCAAATTATCTGCGATAACTAGTTCTGGTATAGAGATAAACTAGTAAAACGGTGGTTCTAATTCAAGATGACGGAACAAAATGGCGGCCAAATAAAATATTTGTAATCGTGGAAAAAATTAATCTGTCAGGTTTTACATATTTTCAAATTTTAGCGTTCTTAGATGCCGAAAAATATGTTTTATCAATTCCGTCAGTCGTCAGTTCGCGGCATAGCTTAAAAACTACTCGTCAGATTGACTTCAAATTTTAGTCAAAAATGAAGAGTCATATGGGGATGATCTGGTAATATTTTGGTAAAAATCCAATATGGCAAAACAAAATGGCGGCTTAATGAAATGTTAAAAAAATATTATTAAAAAACCAGTTATCCAAGATGGCAAAACAAAATGGCGGCTTAATAAAATCTTTAAAAATTCGGGCTAAAAAAAACTACTTAATGGACTGATCAAATTTTGTGCGATAACTAATTGTGGTATAGAGATCAATTTGTAAAACTGTGGTACTAACTAACGAAATACAAAATGGCGATCAATTAAAATTATTTGTAATCGTGAAAAAAACCATCCTATCAGGTTTTACATATTTTCCGGTTTTAGCATCCTTCCGTTGGTCCGTCTGTTTTTCAGTTCTCGGTGTAGCTTAAAAACTACTCATTCGAGTGACTTCAAATTTTAGCCAAAATTAGGCGTCATATGGGAATGACCTGATTATATTTGGTAAAAATCCAATATGCCGGAACAAGATGGCGACCTAGTGAAATGTTAAAAAAACCATTACTAAAAAAAATAATTATCCAGTTTCTTCAAATTTTGCACTAAAATCAAGAATTAAATAGGAAGGAACTGGTAACATTTTGGTATGAATATAAGATAGCAAAACAAAATGGCGGCTTGATAAAATATTTAAAAAATCGGCCGGAAATAACTACTCATTAAATTCATTTCAAATTTTGGGTAAGTATTAAGTGTGATTTAGGGATAAACTGGTACGAATTCAACATGACGTAACAAATGGTGGTGTGTGTCAATGTAAAAGTGAATTTATTTTAAATTATGCCCAAAAGTCAAGTGTGGCATAGTCAGCAACTGGTAAAATAGGTTCGATGTATTTGGCCCGAAACTTCACTGGCCCAAATCGACCACACCCCTAAAAGTCACTGGCCGAAACAGTCGAAATCCCGACACTTAGGAATGCATGGAATGCGGCGTTGGCTTTAATTGTCGAAATACATAAATTTGCACGCCAATGACGGAAGAAACTTGTGTCACCGTTGCCAAACTGCATTATTGTTTGGATAAACTTTAGAGAACGAATCTACGGACTACCATAGTTAATTATTTATTAGTATGTTTGTATTTACATTTGATAACTTTGGTGAATCGTCAGAGAATTACCTAATTTATAAAAATAGCCTCGTATTATTCTACTACGAACGTATTTCATAGTTAGGAGTTACAATGATTAAATGATACAATCAAAAAGTTTTTTTATTATCTATGGAAGAAAAATTCTTGAGCATTGTTCGTTTGATTATGGATCCCGATATTCTCAATTTTTCGTCCATTTAAATGGGATTTCAAGGAGACTAGAAAGATAGATGCAACAATTATTATTTAAAACCACTATCAATATAAGACATCAGAATGTGTTTTGTACTGTTTACATATCATATTGGTAAGTCACCTAGATACTTTTTTTTATGTGTTCACATCTATATTCTTAAATGTCACTTTTCAGTTTTTTTACAATAGTTGGATTTTTAAATATAAACTAAATGTTAGTTAAAACAATAGCATTTGTAATTGGTTGATAACATGATAATATATATTTATATTTGTGTTTTTAGGAAAACCAAGTAAATTATTGGTCGTTAATCATCCAGAGTGGCCCTATCTCAGCAATATGGAATATGAATCCCAGGCAACAACAAAAAGAGGACCAGCTTTGGCTCTAAATTATGAGTGGACAAATTAAGCAGTATGAGAAATGGTTCTATCTAACAATAAATATTGGACTGCTGATGTAATTAATACATCAGAATAATCAGTTTGGCTTATACTTTAATAATAAGACTTTATTTCTTTTTAAAATGTTTTTCTTCTCACAGAGATGTTAATTTTTAGAAATATTTGATATTAGCACTGAAAGCCAATGTTATTAAGGAATTAAACAAAGTGCTTTGACAGATTTGTTAGTCAACCAGCTTTGTTAACATTTACAAAATTTAAAAATCCCCTTTCTTCAAAATTGAAAAACCGCATATTCTCTCCGTGGTAGTTTAGAAGATACTTTTCTATAATATAGACAAAGTTTTGGATTTGCACTAGACAGGTTGTGTGGTAAAATCCAGCCGGACACTTTTTTTAAATCTGTAATTTTGTATGTAATTGTATTTTAAATACATTGTTGCATTTTTCGTTGGCCCAGCTTATGCTGGTTTTTCTTTTTTTATAAATACTTATACTCTTTATTCACGTTTTTACAATAGTAGTATTACACATGTCATTTAAGATACCAATTTCAAAATTAATGTGATATTTAAAAAAATAAGTTATTACATTAAAACAATTAATATGAACCCAGGGTTATGCAATCAAGTATTAAAATATGAGTTGTGACAAGTGGAAGTCAGAACATAGAACTGCATATAGATTGCAGCCCTGTCTGTGCCTTGTGACTCATTTCATTCACACTCTGAACCTAGCTTCAAAATTAACTTGTCATATTTATTCAAAAAGAGACATAGCAAAAAATAATTTTTTATGATGGTGCTGGTAATCATATCAATTTATTGATATTGTGGACAACTGGTATAATTTGTAATTTTTTTAAAATCAAAGCTTATTAACTGATGATTCTGGAGTTGTCGGCAAACAAGTTACAAAATTGCATTAATCGACTAACTCAACTTAAACTTTATTCTTTAGGTTCAAGATTAAATTGATGGACTTTCGCCTCTCAAATAGCCTTATCAAGAAAGCTTTGCTGCAGAAAGAAGTATAAAATTGGGGCAAAACAAAACAATGAAATTTCGTGCTTTGGATGACTCTCAAAATAGCAAGAAATTGAAATATTTCACATAAATTAGGATATGTTTTAAATTTATTTTATTCATGTTTTAAAGAAGTTTTGAGGAACAGAATTATTATTGTTGAGTTATTTATTGAATACTTCATTTAACTGTGCTTGGGTTTTTGATTTTAGATATAATTGTACTTATTTGGACAAACATTTATGCTTGTTTGGAACTATTTGTTTAGGAAATTTAATATTATTTGAAATAAGTCTCTAAAAAATATATCCTATTTTTTTACAATACTATATTGAAAGCTTTATTATATCATAAAAATAAATAAAACCAATTTATTGTTTTCCTCAATGTTGTCTGAATCTCCCAGAGAACAATTAAAAAATTAACAAAAAAGATATAAGATAAGATATAAGATATATATATATATATATATATATATATATATATATATATATATATATATATATATATATATATATATATTGTTTATATATAATTAATTCTTTTTCTCTAACCATGTATAAATACTTTGTTAATTATTTTCTTGGGTATAGATTAACTCATTGAAAAATAAATCTATAATTTACATCGACGTTACGCTGATTATATTGAGCTTTCTCAAGATGGAAATTTATTTTCTAAAATAATAACATATTTAGTTAATAATGTAAAATTTAAAATATGGTGGTAATATATATAATATTAATTTGTTTTAGATATATTTTTCTTTTTATGGTCATTGTTTGTTTTAAATGTAATGTTTTTTGAGTCAATGTGTTTAACTATTTTAAATTTTACACTATTAACTATATATGTTTTTATGTTAGGAAATAACTTTCCATCTTGAGAAAGTTCAATATAACGAGCGAAACGTCCATATAAATTATAGATTTATTTTTCAATGAGTTAACCTATACCCAAAAAAAATAATTAACAAAATATTTATACATGGTAAAAGAAAAAAAATTATTATATGTATTCGTTTTTTTACCCATGTATAAACACTTTGTTAATTATTTTCTTAGGTATAGGTTAACTCATTATATGTGTATATATAAATATATATATATATATATATATATATATATATATATATATATATATATATATATATATATATATATATATATATATATATATATATATATATATATATATATATATATATATATATATATATATATATATATATATATATATATATATATATATATATATATATATATATATATATATATATATATATATGTTTTTGGAGTTTAAAAGGACTATGTAAAACTATTAATATCGTTCAAATAATTTCTGTATGTACAGTTTGTTTGTTTACGGAGGACACAGCTGTTATTTTGACAATTTAAGTGGCAATTCGTAATAGAGATGGTAACCGACATTTAAAGAAATGATTAGATATTTATTACTTTTTTGTCGTTAAACATGGATAAAACTAATTTTATGTTATTTGGTATTAGTCACAACAGTTTCCACACTATTTAGAATATAAAGCTTTATGACTCAACGTGACATGAAAAAACGAGTCCTAAGGGGGCAAAGAAAACATGGTTTCAAGAAATAATTTATAAGTGTTTATTGATAAAAATTTAAACTGGAAGAGTCCAGTACGATATATATCCGATAAAATCAGTAAAATGAAATTATAAATTGGAAGTACATTACTTTCCGCTACTTAAGTCTTGTTAAATATGCTCTAGTTGTACGACGAAGCAATTACTTTAATATCACTCTTAATAGTACAAAAGTGTATAATGACGATAATGCTTTTTAAAAATAAAAAAATATTCAACTCATTTACTTTTCCAAAACTAACTTTGAATCAACTCAAACTAAGACAAAAGACTAAGAGAAATTGAGAAATGCGTCTATTCGCGAAAATCCTAGTCAGTTCATGAAATTGTGTATAAATATAAGCTTCCAGAATCTGCCTAGTCTCCTCATGAAGAGTCCATAAAGTTTCGCCGTATTGCGTGTAACACAATCTATCATTAAAAATCCGCGAAATAACACTTTCCAGTTGTCGAATTGTGTTTGTTTTGATTTCATTGTAATGGGTAATTTGCCGCTATTTCTAGATATTATCAAAAAAAAAAACAATGATCAAAAGTTGTTTTTTGTAAGTAAGGAAAGCGTTTCCTTAGAATCATTATACCAGTTGTTTCTCTATGGCCAATTCTTTAAAGCAAACCTGCATCTCACAAAAGTGTCCATGTATTAGTAAATAAAAGAGATTTAATAAAACTTTTAGAATAGCGTTTGTTTTTTATAAAATTTATTTTTGATGTCTAACAATACTATTGGTATTATAAGGATCTGGTACATAATTGTACAGTCATACAGATACCAGGGTCATGGATAATGTGTTCAACATGGATCACTTTGTATAATTCTGCGTCTCACAAATATCATTTAAACATAAAAGACAATTTTTCTTGGGCACTTTACGAACCTGCAAGATTACAATTTGGGCATATTGTGTGATGCAAAATACGGCGAAGCGTTTTGGACTTTTCATGAAAATCTCAGGCAGATTCTGCAACTTTATGTTTTTACTCGATATCCCGACGATTCATGAAGTGACTAGGATCTTCGTCTTCACGAAAAGACGGGTTTCACTATAAGACTACGCTATGACATATACATAAATCTCATTATTATAGAGGTTATCTGGACGACTGGACCTTAGCATTAATATGAGAATTCTGGCTAGAAATAAGAATAAATATCAGCAGTTTTTTCGCCATGCAACGGCATATAAGTTATACAGGTCTAAGGATTTACAATGCGTTCCCTTCCATTATTAGATCTAAGCCTGCGGTCGCTAATTCGTCTATCGCGAGCTGATGCCAGTAACAAGCGATTGACGTTTTTAGTGATTCATACTCATGATTATTCACGAGTATTTAATAGGTATATTTCGAAATCGGTACACATTTTTAATAAACAAATAATTAATAAATTTAAAATACTATATTAATAAACATACAAGGAATGTGCTTAGAAAATATAATTTTTAAGATTTTTAACAAAATAACACTTGGCAATTCTTTGTAGCCGCAACCCTAATGATAATTAATTTGAACAATTTAGGTAAAATGAATTAATTAAAGTTTAGGTTGTCTTAAAATTGTAAGATTTTTTCACCAGTTTATGTAAATTTTGTAAAATTTATAAATTAAAACGTATGACTGTTTTTTTAATAAGCGTACGGTTACGGTTTACCTATTATAATATATTTAGCGAAATTAAATATTTATTTCAAATAATTTCAAGTTTTTTTTCGTGTTTTGGTAGCGTCATAACTTTGGCTAGGGCAATTCCTTTGACCCATGGTCGAAATCAGATAAAAGGTAAAGTTAAATAATTTGATTCGTATATCGTAGTCCAAGGTAAAAGAATAAAACTAAAGCGTCAATTATTCCAGCACCTCTGAAAACAAAGCAGCGTATTTTATCTAATACGCTGAGAATCGTTCTTTAACTCTCCCATCAGAGATAAATCCGAGTACATGCAAGGTGTTCCGTAAACAATAAGCCGTATTCATAGAGTGGTGTATGATAAAGTGCAATAGGTTTAAAATGTCTTAGGCGGGCCATCTACAGGACGTTAATGGTACGGTTTGTCGATGCCCGTCCCATACGCTCAAACTGAGTATATGATAATATACGCGACGCGGAGAAGCGGCAGGACATAACGCGAGTGGCACATGGTACTGTTATTTTCGTAGAAATTAGAAAAATCTAGGGAACCGGTGCAACTTTTGCTTTTATAGTCCCGCTCGCTCTAGCTGATTTTCGATGATTTGAGGTAAGCCTAGCATGCGATTTGATGAATAATGATGGTTTTATCGGCTAATCTGAGCTAAGCTATCGCTGACGGGACAGATTTACCCAACAATTTAGGTTTTGTTAATAAAAAAATCGTGTTTTAATATAGACCACTCCTAACCTAATCAATATGATTTAATTATGTTTAAATTCATTGGCCTGAACAGGGATTCGACACATATACGTGGCATCCAAACCCGAATATCCTACCAGGACCACCGAGATAGGTAGCCCACGCTTAACAATCAACAAAACTTGCCTATACTCCGCGGAAATCAACGGCGGACCAATAGTAAGCACATTAAATAACTTTCTGATTGGTGATTCGCCGGCAATTGAAATAATTATGGTTAGATTCGCTGTAAACAAAGATTTAAGAAAATCTATGATGTTAGGTAGATTTGCCCCGTTAGCATTAGGTTAGCTCAGGTTCATCCATAAAACCATCAATAAAGTTTAATGTTGATGACAATTATTATTCAAAGAAGAAAACGCAGTAATTATTCAATTGTAAAATGTAGTTAGGTAATATTTTATTTTATTAAATAAAAAACTAGACAGCATCGTGTTATCCCCCGGAGCGCGAAGGCATCATCTTCAAAGCTATAATAGATCATAAATTAGTAAGATATAGCTTTAAAGATGATGCCTCCGCGCTGTCGCGCTCCCTAATACATGTTGCTAACCTGGTAGCCTCCGTGATCTGTGCCTGCCCATCTGCTAACCCGGTAGCGTTATTTAACAAAATATTCTTAATAAACTGATTTAAAAACTGTCATAAAATTTTACAAAATCTGAAATTAAATATTTACTGCATTTTCTTTTTTTAATGATAATGGTTGCCAACATAAAGCAGAAAATCAAAAAATTCTCTATTGAAAATATCAATTGACAAATATAACTTTATTGATCTATCATCTGAATGTTGGGCAAAGTACACGGAATAAATATAGGGGTTTGTGATGTTGAGTGAAACAATATTATAAATTGGAAAATATGCTATTTCAGTTTTTTAATTATGTATTTAATTATAAAATTACTGAAGGATGGAGAAAAAAAAGTGTAAAATTGTGTTTTAAATGTTTTGAAATTTAATGTCTCCAGTGAGGACCAAAAAACGGTAAGATCGCCAAGAGTATGGTTAACTACATATTTAACGTTACTAGAAGCCTATTTACTTGGCTTAGCCGGTTAAGTCATGAGAGAAAGTGAGGAAAATATATGGGCTGAAAATGGACGACCTAAGTCTGACGACAGGGCGCTTTCGAATCGCCTCGTAGAAGGCAGACCTCTGTGCTTTTAACATAAGTGGTTCCCCGTGTACGATTTTGTCGCTTTGTTTGAAAACTAACGACTAACGCTAGAAAGGGAGCAGACGAGCAGACGTTGTGAACGCGTGAGGCCTATTTCTTCCTGCATTCTATCCTGTTCGTCTACTCAGTTCTACAGATAATATCAGCGTAATGGTCGCTATCAGTCAGCAGTAGGAAGAGGAGATAGCTTGAGAGAAAAAGGCATCTTGTGATACCAGTAATAGTCTTAAGAAGCACGTTGTGGAAGCCAAGATGTATTTCAAAAAGAAGGAATAATCTGAAAAGAGATTTGAAGGAATCGGGGTGCTTAGAACTCGCCATCCGGACAATCCACCGACAACGTCTTCAAACTGGAATAAGATGTAAATTATCTGGTCAGTTCTGACTAAGTCCTGGACGGAGATCAATCTAGTAAATGGATTAGTATTTGCGACAAAAACATAGCAAGTTAACTCTGGACAGTGAGCACAGCATCTCCTTCCAAACAAAACAAAGGAAAATTTGAAGTCAGCGAAAGGCTTTAGCGAGTTGCGAACAAATTTAGGCGACAAATAATTTTAATCTACTTTTTAACTTATTTTGAGAGTATTTCTGGCTAATTACAACAAAATTGGAAACAGTAAGTAGTATTTTATTAATAATTGAAGGTTATATTTTGAGACATTCAATTCTTTTGTTTAATCCTGATTCCTAATATATTTTATAAATTATCTATTTATTGTTTCAGATTATTAGCGTACAAAAGCTGCAAAACATATTCTAAAGATTTCCAGCATTAACGAGTTCTTTGGAAATTATAATAAAATCATCGAGGTAGAAAATACATTGGGAGTCTAATCATGTAAAACAATTAAAGTTTGTCACAGAATTAATGATTATTAGAGGAGAAATACATGCAAGCCTAAGGGATAAAAAAGTTTTGATGTAGGTTTACTTTTGTCATCTAATTTAATATTGACAATTGCCCTTTCAACACTAGAGTGAACATTTCTAAGTTTTGATCCAGGTGAAATCAGATGTGACATCAATACAGTTCATAGTAATATAAGCAATTTATTTAGTTAAACTCTGATTGCGTTTTAGTGAGATTTTTTTTATCTGTCTTTAAACATGGATCAGGTTTGTCAGTAAAGCCATAATAATGTAAAACAGGAAATGAACACTAAATTTTTTCCCCTGGCGAGAAACAAAGGAAACCATAATCACCCGTTTTTCAAAGCAACAGTGTTTAATATTTTGGAAATAAATATTTTTCACATTTCAGTTCAAGTTGGATGTCTGGAGATTCTGCATTGTCAACATGTGTCTGTCATAGAGGGATAAATCATATTGCTTCACTGGCTCTTTTTGGATGCTACAACGTACTACAACTACACATATCGGTGACTCACAAAAGAGTGTTTGTGGAAGAAATGTATCTGCCAAAACTATATTCTGTTCTTAAGAAGGGGGGAATGGAACTGAATAGCTAAAATAGGAAACAAATTTGTTGTTATATATTTTACTAAATATATGTATTGTTTATTTTTATAATGCTTTATTTTTTATTTTATTTCTAAAAATTTGGTAACATAAATGTCTCTAATGTGGGCTCCGCTTAAAATTAATAATCAAGTTCATTAATAGTTGTAGCTCTTTTAATTACATTATAAATACCAGTTCTCTTCTAACATTGTTGATCAAAGTGTATCTAAAGTAAATTGAGACAGCGGAAAATTTGGGTTACGCTCAATTTACTACACCACGAATATCAAATAAATTTATTTTAATTCAGAAATTTACAAAAGTAAGTTTAAATTTTTATCACGCCGCCCATGCTTCCCAAAAAAATCGGATATTTAGTTTTAATGTTGTCTCAATTTGCTTTAGACACACTATACCAGTTTCCTTTTAACACACTGTTAAATTATTAAGGTAGTATGTCCGTACAAAATTTCTATAAAAATATATTTAGTATTATTTCTTGAGGGGTGGTCAAATTCAAAATCATCCAAGTCTTACACAATTAAATACTTAGTTCCTTCTAAAAAATTAGATGTCTAAAATTTAAGTAAGTTGCAACTATTATATTTTTAAGGGATAGAGGTCTATAGAATCCAGTAATGCAGCATCTATAGAATATAACAAGCAGTGGCGTATTTAGGGAAGTCTAAACTAATTGGAACCAGAGGTGGTTCCGATAAACAAGGTTCAATATATATATACGTGTGTACAGACTATATACACAGGAAATACATCAATTAAGAAACCTAAGTTATTTAAAAGATATATGTTTTTAAATGAACGTATGCCCCATTACAAACACATTTTGCTTAGGTAGCTACTACTGTATTTAATTTAAAAAAAAAATTAAGCACTGTATAAAGAATCTGGGAAAAGATTTGTATTTGTTAAATAAACATTCCATTAAAAAAAATTAAGATTTAAAAAATCAAAATAAGCTTTATTATCAAATACACAAAACCTTATCGGCAAAGCTGCTAAATATGTTTAGTTTTTCTGTTACATCTTCCAGTTCTTCTTTTAAGATATAATTATCTGCCTTCGAGATGCTCCTGATGTCCTGCTTGTAATTTAGGACCATGAAGGTTTTATTTAATATTGCACCCTCAGATCTACAATCAGAAATACAAAACTAGATTATTTGAGCCTGTAGCAATGAATTGACCTGATGACATATGTAATGGATAGAGGTTTTATATTATATTACCTATTAGGCCCATTAGGCACTAGCTAAGGGCGCCAATACAAAAGGGCACCAAATCCCCAATGCAAAATCAACTTAAAGGAGGCACTAGTGGTACAGTTTAATGGATTTTTAAAAATATTTTAATTTTTGTCTCCCAGTTTTTTTATGAATAATTATATTTTTTAGAACTTTAAAACCATAACTCCTTAGTAAGAACAACGCACAACAATAATTTATGAACAGTTCTTTAGTATCAATAACTTGTCTATAATATCATTATCATGACTCCATGGACAGTTGTTGAAAGTTGCAATGGGCAATGCTCTTATTTTATTGCAGATGTGAAAAATATAACAAATTAAGTCGTTTCACCCCAAAAATGTTTGACTTGCGGCACATGACCCACGAAAAACATTTTTGGAGAGAAAGAATTCGAGGACATCTATCCGAATGTTGCCATTTTCAGTTCTGAAAGGCATTAAAAATTTTAACAACTAGTATGCTTCAAGAACGCATTAGTGGACTTGCTCTTTTCTGTACAGAGGAAAAGTTTACTAAAAGGGTTTCTTTTGAGAAGCTAATTAAATCATTTTCTTTTGCAAAGAGCAGAAAAAAGCATTTTTAAAATTAATAATGTTCGTGTTTCAAATTATTTCACTTGGTTTTATGTTCTTTTGCATGCAAAAATTGCTTCTGTTTTTTAAATAGGTACCTACACTTTGTTAAACTAAATTTGTTGTCAAGTTTTTTTATTGTTTTACTTTGCTACACATCAATAATAATTGGGAGCCATGAGTCTTGTGCTAAGGGTGCCGACAACGGTTAATCCGGCCCTGCCTATTACAATGCTTTTTAGAACCAACACTAAAAAACAAACCATAGAAGAAACCACTGCTCTACATTCCATTACAAAAATACTTCCTTCTGTCAATTCATTACAAAGTCATCAAATGAGTTCTTATATGAACTAACATACAATCAATTCAGAAAAGACTGCGTATGATGCAGACAAAGTTTGTGAAAAAAATTAACACCATTACTGGAAAAAAACCATAAGATGTGAAACCCCTTGCAAAGACTACTAACTAACCTGCAAGATTCCTAAAGAATCACTATATGAAATTTTGATATATCACTAACATATTGATTAACTTTATAAAGAACATTTATTTATTTTTGTTTGCATATTGTATACACTGAAATGTACCTACCAAAATTAGTTGGAATTGCAAATGTTTAATTGCCACAATAAACAGAAGAAACCGAGGGGTAAACCACAGTTGAAAATGTGTACACCATAATTCCACGTGTGGGTTAACCTTTCTTGGGAATGCAATATATATTAAACCTATATGTGTACCATGTATGTAAATCATCTTAGTTCTTTTGAAGTATTGCTATGAGGAATTCCAGGAGCCAATTTGCTTCCGGCATATGATTAACCAATTGCTTTAAGGCTGAACTGCACACAGCAAACAAAATATCAGCGACAAGGTCAAGTCACGTTCAAAGTAATATGAAAAGGTACTGACGTGTTGGAAAATACAAATATAACACTGAAAGAAACTGGGTCTAACAGAATAAATTACAATTATTATTTGAGCGGCGGCGCCTCGGATAATATTTAGGAATTTACTTGCTTATGGCTGTCCGTAGGATGAGGTCGTGGGAGGGGGGAGAAATTATTTTAATTTGTATAAAGTGAAGACTTTTTTTTTGGTTGTTGAACTTTATTATGTTAATTGAACATGTAAAACAGATAAAGGGAGGATCTATAGATCCCGTTCAGGAAGAGGGGGCGAATTACTATTTTCAACTGATCCAGTGCTTTCGTTTATACATAAAATTGTATTCGGTGCCCCTTTCGCCCCCTCTATATCCGCCAGTGAATTTATCAGCTTTGATTTCGATGTGCGGATCGTTATTCGTTATTCCCTCGTTCGATTTTCGTTTGATTTTCGATCTGCGATTTGCGAATTTATAATAAAATTTATCAGTGTTTCTGTGATTTTTACTTCCCTCGTAAAAGAGAGATACCTATTGTAATCATGAAAAAATTACCCTCCAAAATGTTTGCACTCTTCACCTAGAGGCCGTAAAACATATTTTCTTCATTCCGTGGGTCTGTCTGTTTGTTCGAAGCATAGCTAAAAAATTACTCACCCAATTGACTTGTTGACAAATGTTGGTCAAAAATTAAGGGTCAATGGAGATGACTTGGTAACATTTTGGTATAGTATTGCGGAAGAAAATGGCAGCTTAGCGTTAAAAAAATTGTTACTAAAAAAATAACTGACTAAACAAAATGGCGGGCTAATAAAATATTAAAAATATCAGCCTGGAAAAACTACTTATTGGATTGATTTCCAATTTTGTGCGAGAATTAAGTGTGATATAGAATGAACAGTTAAAATTGTGGTACGAATTCGGTACGCAACATAGCTAAAAGCTATTTACCCGGTTGACTTCAGGTAGTCAAAAACTAAGGATAATACGAAGATGACCTGATAACATTCTGGTATAATTCCAATATGGCCAAACAAAATGGCGCTTTAGTGAAATAATTTACCTCAAATTGTTACAAAATCAAGTGTGTGAACTGTTAAGATTTTGGTCCAAATCCAAGATAGAATTCAAACTTTATGCAAGCATTAAACGTGATTTAGACATAAACTGGTAAAATTGTGGTACAAATTCAAGATGGAGGAACAAAATGGCGGCCAAATAAAATTTAATAAACATATTCATATTTAACTGGCTTCGAACTTTGCACAAAAATTAAATGTAATATAGGGATGAACTGATCGAATTCAAGAAGATGGGACAAAATTGCGATCTTAAAAAAATGAGTGTAAAAAGTACTTATTCAATTTATATGAGATTTTGCTCAAAACACAAGGGTGGCACAGGTAGAAACTGTTTGGTACTCATCCAATATGGTGGAACAATAGAAATATTTGAAAAGACAGTATATGTGTTAATAAATAACTATGTGTGGAAATAAATTGGGTCACACTTTATTATTCCTATTAAAAGGAAAGATTTATAACGAGCAAATTTACGGGTAAAGGAAATTTACCGATTTTTATAATCATGCCACGCCACGTAAATATTACTGAAAGTTACGCCTGGAAGTAGACGAAAAAGTTTAAAACGAAAAATGATTATACTAAAGCAAGTACGTAATTAGATAATGTACATCAGGGTTACCGGTTTTCGGCGTAATTCCCCTATTAGTGTTGAGAGAGAATTGCGGTTTTACTTTTTTGTCAAATGAAACACGCCATAAACAAACTTTTCATAGCCCTCTTCGATTCTCAGATACAAGGTGAAGTTGAAATCATCGCAATTTGAGACCTCCCTCATTTTTCGATTATGCTTTACCTTATCGAAAAAATAAAAAGCTATATTATGTTATATAGTTTCTTACGGGTTTTTCAAAATTTAACCCTTATAGGGGTGAAATATGTCTATATATTGTTTACAATATCCCTTTACCTAAAAAATATTTAAAGACGATTCTTTCGTCAATGGCTGAAAATAATTATCCAAATATAAATTTCAGAATTTTTTAAAATTCGACTCTTAAACGGATCAAACGGAGTTATTTTTATTGCCCCATATAACAGCTAATATATTGTATTATTAACATAATATGTACGCTATATAGATTAAGTATTGAAGTCCCAAAATTTTTTTCTAAAAAATATAAGTTGGGCTTAATCGACGTTTTAGAGTCCCTAGAATACGAAAAATATATTTTTAGAACAAAATTTTATGATATTTGTTCGATTGTGTGCGACTGTGTATATGTAAACAAAATTTGCGCGAACCAACGATAATTTGAGAACGGTTAAACCAGTTCGCTTAAATTTTGAACCAAAAATAGTGTAGGTTAGTGTCTCGCGGGAATTAAATTTTGGGTGTCACGGACGTAGATTTTCGATATTTTTAGGGGTATAAAAATAAAAAAAACATAACAGGAGAACGCAACAGTCAAATTGAAAACTATGAATAGTTGGGTTTAATGTCCTGACATTGAAAAATTGTGTGTGTGTCAAAAATGACGAAACACGTCAATTTTTTTATATGCAAAATAATGTTTTGTCCATTATACACGTAGTCTTGTGAACAAGATACATTTTGCAAAAATCGGTGTAACATGTCAAACTTTTTTTTTTCCTTAGTAGATGTCTAGGCTTTGAAAGAAACCTCGTTAATAATTTTATTTTTTGACAATGCTGAATATTGCTGATTTTCTATAAAAACTTTTTGAAATCGGAGTCAACCTAATAAAGACAACAAATAGACATTATACTCATGGAACTAGATTCAAGACACGCATACATATATGTCTTGTTGCGCAGTAATAAAGAATTAGTTTGACGTTGAAATTTTTAAGATAGCATAAAACCTTTTTTTTTTTTTTTAGGTCAGTTTAATTTTTTTATATTGTTTTTTACATAACATAATAAATTAATCCTTTGCTTAGCATTTTGCTAGCTTAGAAAAAAAATGTTTCTTATGAATCCAAAGCTCTCCCGCGTAGTAGTCAATAACTGTAAAAAATAAAACTACTTAAAAAACATTGAGTCAAAAAATTATATTTTATTCCATCAAAGAAATTTGACTCCAACCAAGACCTAATTAGTGTTTAATGTCACGAACAAAATTTACAGTTTCTATTAGTTTGACGCCGACTTCATGAAGTTAAATTTCCAAGATTGTATTAAGTACTATTTTTTAGTTTTCAGTGTTTAATCGGTTTTATTTTTTCTGTAATTTTTTTTATTTATTCCTTTATTTAAAAAAGGTTCTATTTTAAATGTCAAGCTCAAGGTTCCTGAGGCCTGGGGTCCAATGAACTTAAAATTTTACCAGAATGACGTTAATTAATGATATATATATACATATATATATATATATATATATATATATATATATATATATATATATATATAAATATCAAGTACTTTCTTGGGATGAGGTTCGTGGATTGAACAAAGAAACTTTAATTGACGTTTCGCCTGTCCATTTCAGGCTTTTTCAAAATATTTAATTCTGCACATCTAAAAATTAAATACAAAAAGTGTATATATGTAAGTTAATAAATAAAAACAATTAGGTATAACGGCACGCACTAAAATTATTAAAACATTTATTTAAAATAGTACAGTACATACCTTGAGAAAGATGTTCTTTTACCTTGCTTGGCAGTGTGGAGGTAAGTGATACACTGGTTAAAGAATTCTATTGTTTTTTTTTTTTTATATATATCCTTTAGTTTTTTTGATTATATTAACAATGTAGAACTATTTGTGGATACGGGTTGTTTTAAAAGTATTTGTGTGAGTCTGACAGTATACAGTATGTATTTATGATTGATGGAAAATAGTTTATAACAATTGAATTAAATTAGATTGTGATATATTTGGCTGAGATTGTCAATGTCTTTCCGATCGTTTACTGTATTTTTTTCTTTTTTTATCTCGACCATTTCTTTGAATGTCAGTTTATGGTAATGTTGTTCTTTTGATAAGACCGTTGTACTCGAAAAATCAAATTCATGTTTCATGTCTCTTTCATGTTTATGTAGTGCTGTGGAAGCATTTTTTGTATATTTATGCCCATTTAGTCTATTTGATAGGTATTGTGTGGTCATGCCTATATATTTTTTGGGGCAGTTTAGGCAGGGAATGCTGTAAACTACGTTTGATTGTTTTTTAATTGGTGTCTGACTTTTTAGTGGTGTATATAAAGATTTAAGGGTATTGTTAGATTTGTGGCATACGGTTATGTCGTGTTTACCGAGAATGTGTTTAATCTTTTCAGAAAGACCTTCAGTGTATGGTAAAGATATGTATGTAGTTGTTTTATTGTTGTCATGATTATTTACAATATGTTTTGTGGCATTGTATAATTTTTGGGTTCTTCGCTTTATAATTCGTTCGATGGCTTTTAATGGGAAATGATTTTTTAAGAGAGTATTTTTAACTTTATTTAGAATGTCAACTCGGTATATAGGTGATGTTAGTGTTAGTGCACGGTCAACTAATCCTATCATCACGGAGTTTTTTTGACATTTTGGGTGACTGGAATTATAATTAAGGTAGCGGGAGGACCAGGTTTTTTTGGTGTACCACTTAGTTTTAATGCCATTTGTTTTGTGGTCTCTTATTAATGTTAAATCCAAAAAGTTTATAGCACCATCATTTTCTATTTCGGAAGTAAACTGCAATTTTGGATGAAAATTGTTAAAGAGGGAGATAATTTCCGTTGTTTTATTTTTTGGTATGGCTAATAAACAATCATCCACGTACCTTTTAAAAAATAATATTGGTACATTGGCTTTTTGTAACACTGTTTCTTCTAGATATTCCATTACTATTTGGGCTGCGGTGGAAGAGATGGGTGAACCCATTGCACATCCGTCAAGTTGTTGGTAGTAATCATCTTTGTATTGGAAATAGTTGTTCGAAAGAATGAGATCTATCCCTTCTATGAATTCTGTGCAAGTGAGTGTTGTGTGATTCTTTATCTGATTCCATTTTTCTTTAATGATTTGTTTTAAAAGTTTAGTCGGAATGTTTGTATATAAGGATATTACGTCTAGAGAGATGAGTTGGAAATTATTTGGTATTTTAAGGTTGTCTATAAACTTTTTAAATTCAAACGAATCTTTAATGTAATAATCATTTCTGCCTGTAATTTTTGATAAGCAATTTGATAAAAAACTTGAAAGTTTGTAGAATGGTGAGTGAATATAGGAAACAATGGGTCTCATAGGAATGTCGGGATTGTGAAGTTTAGGCATTCCATAGAATTTTGGTGGAACAGAATTATGTATTTTTAATGATTTGGCTTCTTTTTCGGATATGTGATTACGTTTTAACAGTTTTTCTATGAACGAGTTATTTTTGGATTGAAGAGATTTCGTCGAATCAAATCTATTTTTTTATATGTGTTTTTGTCATCAAGAAGTGCATTAATTTTGTTGTTGTAATCAATGGTATTCATTATTACAGTCTTGTTACAGAAATAACAACCTGTCTGAAGCACATCTCAAGAATATACAAGAAGATTGCTAATCAGAAAAATAGACGAATATTTCTATTGAGATGCAAAAGTACAAATATTTTTCCAAAATTTTTAAATTTACATACCACACATATATGTTTTACAAGTAAGTACCTTGAGAGCAAATTTTTCGATGTCATTAATAATACTAAATTAAAAATACTAAATCTCCTAATTACAGAAACAACAAAATCTATTAATAACCTTAGTCAAAGTTTACAAAATGGCAAAAATAAAATAAAAAATATTCTACCACACAAAACTGTGGATACATTCCTAAAACTTGAACAACAAAAAGCAGAAACTATTTTCAAACGAGTCAAACAAAAAAATAATAATAAATTTAATAATTTAATAAAACTATACAAACCAACAACGATAAAATCGATACCAATAACTGGCTAGAAAACATCTCAGATACGCATATCCCAAACGAAATTGCAGAAACACTAGCCCTAGGTGAAAAATTTTCTCTACCTGTTAGTGAAGAATACAATTTACCAACAATAGATTACATTGCTTCTATCGAGTCAGCTATTTACAATAAACCATCTGAACAAAAAGATAGTATCCGGTCAGAGATTGTTAATGTCATTACCAACCATAAAATTAAAATAAGACACAAAACTCAAAAAAAACTATCAAAGCAAGCAAAAAAATGTAAATATTTTTTAAAAACAAATCCACAGATAACAGTCTTAAAGCCAGACAAAAGTAACAAGACTGTAATAATGAATACCATTGATTACAACAACAAAATTAATGCACTTCTTGATGACAAAAACACATATAAAAAAATGAGATTTGATTCGACGAAATCTCTTCAATCCAAAAATAACTCGTTCATAGAAAAACTGTTAAAACGTAATCACATATCCGAAAAAGAAGCCAAATCATTAAAAATACATAATTCTGTTCCACCAAAATTCTATGGAATGCCTAAACTTCACAAACCCGACATTCCTATGAGACCCATTGTTTCCTATATTCAGTCACCATTCTACAAACTTTCAAGTTTTTTATCAAATTGCTTATCAAAAATTACAGGCAGAAATGATTATTACATTAAAGATTCGTTTGAATTTAAAAAGTTTATAGACAACCTTAAAATACCAAATAATTTCCAACTCATCTCTCTAGACGTAATATCCTTATATACAAACATTCCGACTAAACTTTTAAAACAAATCATTAAAGAAAAATGGAATCAGATAAAGAATCACACAACACTCACTTGCACAGAATTCATAGAAGGGATAGATCTCATTCTTTCGAACAACTATTTCCAATACAAAGATGATTACTACCAACAACTTGACGGATGTGCAATGGGTTCACCCATCTCTTCCACCGCAGCCCAAATAGTAATGGAATATCTAGAAGAAACAGTGTTACAAAAAGCCAATGTACCAATATTATTTTTTAAAAGGTACGTGGATGATTGTTTATTAGCCATACCAAAAAATAAAACAACGGAAATTATCTCCCTCTTTAACAATTTTCATCCAAAATTGCAGTTTACTTCCGAAATAGAAAATGATGGTGCTATAAACTTTTTGGATTTAACATTAATAAGAGACCACAAAACAAATGGCATTAAAACTAAGTGGTACACCAAAAAAACCTGGTCCTCCGGCTACCTTAATTATAATTCCAGTCACCCAAAATGTCAAAAAAACTCCGTGATGATAGGATTAGTTGACCGTGCACTAACACTAACATCACCTATATACCGAGTTGACATTCTAAATAAAGTTAAAAATACTCTCTTAAAAAATCATTTCCCATTAAAAGCCATCGAACGAATTATAAAGCGAAGAACCCAAAAATTATACAATGCCACAAAACATATTGTAAATAATCATGACAACAATAAAACAACTACATACATATCTTTACCATACACTGAAGGTCTTTCTGAAAAGATTAAACACATTCTCGGTAAACACGACATAACCGTATGCCACAAATCTAACAATACCCTTAAATCTTTATATACACCACTAAAAAGTCAGACACCAATTAAAAAACAATCAAACGTAGTTTACAGCATTCCCTGCCTAAACTGCCCCAAAAAATATATAGGCATGACCACACAATACCTATCAAATAGACTAAATGGGCATAAATATACAAAAAATGCTTCCACAGCACTACATAAACATGAAAGAGACATGAAACATGAATTTGATTTTTCGAGTACAACGGTCTTATCAAAAGAACAACATTACCATAAACTGACATTCAAAGAAATGGTCGAGATAAAAAAAGAAAAAAATACAGTAAACGATCGGAAAGACATTGACAATCTCAGCCAAATATATCACAATCTAATTTAATTCAATTGTTATAAACTATTTTCCATCAATCATAAATACATACTGTATACTGTCAGACTCACACAAATACTTTTAAAACAACCCGTATCCACAAATAGTTCTACATTGTTAATATAATCAAAAAAACTAAAGGATATATATAAAAAAAAAACAATAGAATTCTTTAACCAGTGTATCACTTACCTCCACACTGCCAAGCAAGGTAAAAGAACATCTTTCTCAAGGTATGTACTGTACTATTTTAAATAAATGTTTTAATAATTTTAGTGCGTGCCGTTATACCTAATTGTTTTTATTTATTAACTTACATATATACACTTTTTGTATTTAATTTTTAGATGTGCAGAATTAAATATTTTGAAAAAGCCTGAAATGGACAGGCGAAACGTCAATTAAAGTTTCTTTGTTCAATCCACGAACCTAATCCCAAGAAAGTACTTGATATTTATAAATTGTAAGGTTCAAGAAATATAAATATATATATATATATATATATATATATATATATATATATATATATATATATATATATATATATATATATATATATGTTGATTTTCACTCCTTCACGGATGGAAAAATACAATGTGTTTTCATTCCGGGTGTACATCCGTTCACTACTGTCGTTCTGAAAAGAACAGTTTTGCTGACGTTTCGCCAAAATCACATTTGGCATTTTCGAAGCTTCGAAAATGCAAATGTTTCTTTCTCGCGTCCATATATATATATATATATATATATATATATATATATATATATATATATATATAGAGTCTCTATTCGGACGCGGAACTAATTTTCGTTATATATACATATATATACATATATATATATATATATATATATATATACATATATATATATATATATATATATATATATAGAAGTAAAGTTCATTTTCTTAGAAACTACGAAAAATATGAAACATGATACTTCAGAACATATATTTTTTTAATTTCTACTCGTCCCCCACCACGCACCTCAGTTATGACATAGGAGAAGTTTTATGTCTAGAATAAACTTATCTGATATTATTAACATTCATTAAGATTTGTAATTACCTAGCGAAATAACCTGACCAGGAAAATTATTGCCTCCCATTAGATCAGGGCTCTACCTCCAGCTATGTCCAAATTACATTTTTTGATTAATTACAGTTACGTGCTCCAAATTTCAATATATATTAACGCATTTAAGTTTGTGCGAAAACTCTCTGGCAGAAAATAATTTAAAGTGGCGTCATTACTCCATTTTTACTTTTTTGAATATATTTTCTATGGAATAACCCCGGTACCACACTAAAAACTTCTTTAAAAAATCTATGTTGGCCACAATATCCCCGAAGTAATCGGTGTACTTAAAATCACATAAATCACAATAAAGCATATTAAAGTTACCGCGGGAAGGGATTCATAATGGCGCTATGCCGCCATTTTTTTTTTCAGTGCTTACTATATGACCAACCCAGTACTCTCCTGAATACTTCCTGAAAAATGTATTCAAATCGGTCAATGTATCACTAAGTGTAATCTAGGTTCATACATAAATAATCGGTAAAATTCTTTTACCCGGAACTTCCCTCATTATGATTTTTTGTTGGAAATAGTGAAGTATGAGTAAAATAGGACCCAATTCGGTTCAGTAAATAGTCACAGTATATATGTGTTGCATATATTGTCGTTTCAAACATTTTTATTGGGCGCCATTTTGTTCCATCATATTGCATTCCTACCAATATTTTACCAGTTTTTTTCTACCTATGCTACAATTGACTTCGGGGCATAATTTAAAATAAACTGAATAAGTAGTTTCCACATTGTCAAATACCGCCATTTTGTTACGTCATATTGAATTCGTACCAGTTTAACCCAATTCACATTTAATTTCCTTAAATTCGTACCACAACTGCACCAGTTTATCTCTATATCACACTTAATTCTTGCACAAAAATTAAAGTTCATTTAATAAATAGTATTTTCAGGCTGATTTTATAAATATTTTATTAGGCCGCTATTTTCTTTTGCTATCTTGAATTCATATCAAAATGTTACCAGTTCATTTCTATGTAAACAGATTTTTGGCGCAAAATTAGATAATTAGTTTTTTTAGTAATAATGTTACTAACATTGTTCAGTCATATCGGATTTTTACCAAAATATTACCACCTCATCCCCATATGACTCCTAATTTTTGATCAAAATTTGAAGTCAATCGTAAGTAGTCTTTAAGATATGCCGCGAACTGACAGCTATACAGACAGACCGACAGACGAGCCGGCGCCGGCGGAATTAATAAAACATATTTTTGGCATATAGAGACGCTAAATCGTGAAAATATGTAAAACCTGAGAGAGTGTTTTTTCACGATTACGAGCATTTTATTTGGCCGCCATTTTATTCGGTCTTCTTGAATTAGTACCACAATTTCACTAGATGATCCCTATACCAAAATTAATTATGGCACACAATTTGAAAGCAATCCATTTCAATTTCAAAATATTTCATTAGTCCGCCATTTTGTTCCGCCATCTTGGATTCGTACCAAAATTTTACCATTTGATTCCAACATACTACTTTAATGTGGGTGCAAAACTTGAGATAAATTGGATAAGTAGTTTTTAAAATTAATTTTTTTAACATTTCACTAGGGTGCCATTTTGTTTCGCCATATTGGATTTTTACCAAAATATTACTAGATCATCCCCAGATGACCCTTACTTTTTTGATCAAAATTTGAACTCAATCGGATAAGTGGTCTTTAAGCTATGTCGCGAACGGACAGACAAACAGACACTCCGACAGATGGACCGACGAAATTGATAAAACATATTTTTAGCATCTAGGGACACTAAAACGTGAAGATATGTAAAACCTGAAATCGTGAATTTTTCACGATTACAAACATTTTATTTGGCCGCCATTTTCTTCGGCCATCTTCAATTAGTACAACAATTTCAATAGTTGGTCTCTACACCACAATTATTTATTCAGCTGCCATTTTGTTTCGCTATCTTGGATTCGTCCAAAATGTTACCAGTTGATTCTAACATAATATTTTGATTTTTGTGCAAAATTTGAGGTAAATTGGATAAGCAGTCTTTTAATAATATATTTTTTTAATATTTCACTAGACTCACCATGTCAATCGGGTAAGTAGTTTTTTAGCTATGCCGCGAACAGACAGACAGACAGACCGACGGAATGTTATGGCATCTAGGGACGCTAAAATATCTTTACATTAATAATACGCCACAAATAAATAAAACTTAAAATTTTACATGAGACGTTCAAACAAGTGTTTTTCGAACTAATCCTAATAATTCCACTGAGTACCGGATCGCACTTCTTCCTTGCAGCCGGTTTGGGATATTGATTTTATTAAAATTCAAAAAATAGATTTAATGCTTATTTCTAGGTTAAGTCGATCACCGACGTAGTGGAATTATATTTATTTCCGTAATTTAAAAGACGTAGTGTAAATATATTTTTTTATGATAACATTCCACCTGTTTTTCATTTTGCATCATTTTTATATTTCTCCACAATTTTATTTTTAATTAATAGACATTTTCTTTTATTTTACTAAGTCGCTTGTTCATTACTTTTAAATATATTTATATATTTTTGGTCACAGTTTTTTCAGTGTATCATAATAACTCAATTTGAGACGTTTCCTTCACGTCAGAACTTGAAAAATTATGCTGTCTATAGGCAACATTTCGGTTAAAAACCGGCTCAAAAGGGTTCACGCGCTGCAGAAATACAAAGACATGAGTACAATTTAGCATCTCAAATTTTGCAGTCATGTAGACAAAGGATCAGTGCAGGGCGGTAAACAGCCATTTTGTGAAAAAAAACTTATATGGGTACGGTATCTGCGTCAAAAAATTATCGAAAATGGACAACTTTGCCACTAATTTTTTCATTCTAAATTCGAATTTTTCATAAAAAATCGCATTAGCGCCCAACTATACTTATTTCCCTATCAAAATCACATTGAAACTAATACATATCTCTTATAGTTTTAACACAATATTGCAGCGGCGGAAGGCTTGCAACTGATCCGTAATACACCCTTAAATTAGAATTTTTCTGAATATAAGTTGTATAATCCATTGCATACATTATAATTATTAAGTACCTTGTATAAGAGTAATTCATTTTTTCCTTCCTGGACTCACAGGGAATTCTAAAAACTTTCAAATGTTCTGCTCGCTCTTTATCCCATCCTGAATAAAACACATAACCATGTTGGAGTACTTTCTAAACCTAAAAATAATTAAAATAGGATAGAATAATGTCAAAAATTAGCAATCTCTTAAAGCATTAATCAATATGTGATTGATACAAATTGGTTATTAGGTAAGTATTGAATTAAATAAAAAATGCTAAAAAAATTACCTCAAAAGTTGAAATTATGTAGACAAGAAATTTGTACCTCCAAGAGCATACCTTTCCAAAACAAATTCAGATAAAAGATGTATAGGCTTCAAGGCTTTTATCTGTTTTTTCACTACTTAGTACTAAGCAATACAAATAGGACTCTATTATTCTATATACTAAATAAGATTGTCTCAGTGTAAGAGTCCAACAATTGAATTGGTTGCAACTTTATACATGTCTATATTCTAAAATGAACATAAGGTACTTGTATACCTTTCTTCAATCACTGAAGTTCAAAGGTTCAAAATAATGTCAATGCAGATTTCCAACAATATTTTTTTTTAATATTCACTCTCCATTATTTCAACTAAATAAAAAATTATCCCATTTATATCAAATGGCCTTATAATAAACAAAAATCTCACTTCAAACTCAGAATGCAAGCTTGACAATACAGGAGGCCTGTCTAAAAAATTTCCAGCCAGTAGCGTAATTTGGGAACCCCTCAAAGTAGTTTGGGTACACTAACGGTTTGGGCCATTGCAGTTTAGGGGGAAATACGCACTATCGTAAAATATTGGTAGGAAACAAAATGGCGACCAATAAAAATATTTGAAAAGATAGTGTATAGGTGTTACTAAATGACTAGGTATTGAACTAAATTGGGCCACACTTCACTATTCCTAATACAAGGAAAGATTCATAACGAGGGAAGTTCCAGGTAAAGGAAATTTACCGATTTTTTAAGTATTTATTCGTTGATTCTACTGCTTGCGCCTTAAGTTGAGCACTCTATTTATCGAGGTGTGCGCGATAGTTTTAAAACGACTTAAAGCTGGTATATTGCCTCTTTGTCTGATTGATGGTTTGGTACGCAATTATTATTATTTTAAGTATTTTTGCCAAATAGCAACCCCTATTAACGGGCACTATTACATAGGCAACCGTTTCCGATCGTGCAGAGAAAAAAAAACTTTAATTTGATATATAATTTATTAAGATACGTTACGAACGTAAAATTTAACGTGGTACTACCTGTTTACCCCTGGTTGCCAAAAGGTTGCAGCCAAGTTAGAAACGGCAACCCAAACTTTCAAGTTCTTTACACATCTCTTTGAAATGGATTATAATTTTTCTTACAATCAAGTGAGTAGTATAGAATAAGCGGATATGGGACAACTCGATGACCTCTTCAGCATCGGTAACACCTGTGTTAAGCAGAGGTGACACCTGGGTTTCACATATCTTAAGTTTAGGTGTCACTTTTACCTTGCAGACGGGCATAACTAGTGTTGACACATGTCTTGAGCTGACACCTGTCGTTTTCATATATGAACAGTTGTTAAAAATTAAGCGTTACCCTTCTAGAAGTAGACATGTGTCACCTAGTAAAAGACGTGTTTGTCAATGATCAGTGTGATCATGTGTGTGTTGATCAAAAAGGCCTTAGCTGTCGTTCGACATGTGGGCTCTCGATTAATGACCCCGGCGAACGCCAAATTGTTGCCTAAGATTAACTTGTGGTGCGTGTAATAATTAAAATATATTATACAGCAATCCCCAAGTAAAAAACACAAATAATAAAAGCGTAAACATAAAAAAACATCAATAAGCCGGTCTTAAAACATTGCATCAAACAGTTGAACTGAGTATTTTCCAACATTGGTTCGACCATAATTTATTAAAAACAAATCAGTTTACCTCGAATAACGACTACTTGGCACTCTAAAATTTAATTGTGACAGCAAAAAGTTGCTATCCAATAAACCACATAATAATTTATGGCGAAAACACAAAGTCATTAATGTTATACGAACGTCTAAGCCTATTAAACCTATTCACTTGAGGCGGTCTTGATACCTAACGTTGGATCTATCAGTGTTTAATTTATATAAGAGAAAATTTACAAATTTGCTTTGAACCCTTTCTAATGTTTTAATTGTACATGGTAATATGGCGCCAATATAACACAGGAATATTCTAATATAGTACGAATAAAAGCGAAGTACAGTGATTTCAGAGCTTGTATGTCCTTAAAGTCCCAACATTGACGTATTATGAACCGCACCACCTTAAAAGCCGTAGCTACAACATCAATGTGAATGAATATTGAACCTGAATTGGGTGTCAAAAATTACTCCCAAATCGTTTATGACAGTTTCTGTCTCAACCTCCTCGTTGTAAATATAGTACTGATGTTCGATGGTATGCCTTTTCCTAGAGAAAGAAATAACTTTACATTTAGAGGTATTGAGTTCCATTAGATTTTTAGAACACAAGATGTGTATAATATTGATACTGGATTGCAAGGCCAAACAAGAATCGACACTGACTAAGCTGCAATAAATCTTTAGATCATCTGCAAAAAACAAGTGCTGGCAATCCTTGAGATCAGATGATACATCATTTATATAAGCAAGGAATAGGATTGGGCCTAGATGGGAATCTTGTGGAACTCCAAATAATACACAAATTTGTTTGGATATACAGCCATTTATACAGGCAACTTGAGTTCGACCTCTGATATAGCTATTAATCCATGATAGCAGTGGATCAGCTATACCACCAAACAATTTAAGTTTATTAATTAGAAGATCATGACTGACCCTGTCAAAAGTCTTTCTAAAGTCAAAATAAATTGCGTCAACTTGGAAACAGTCATCGATCGCCGAACTTATAAAGTGAGCATATGTTTACAAGTTCAAGATCTGCCAGAAAGAAAACCATGCTGCTGTTGTGAAATTACTCCACGGAAGACGGCCAACAGCTGATCAGTCACTATAGACTCCAGAATTTTTGATAGGCAACTCAAATCCGATATTGGACGATAATTTCTTACGTCTGATCTATTGCCCGATTTAAAAAGGGGTATTACTTTAGCAGACTTCTGGAAATCTGCAGTGATATGGTGAACAAGCAGCTTATAGGATATGCCAAGGTCGGACAGCAGTTTTGTACAGATAAGGCAGGTATTCCATCAGGGCCAGCTCCCTTATCAGTGTTCAAGTTAATCATCTTTTTAAAAACTAGGTCTGTGGAGATACTAACAGAATTTAAATGAATATTACCATATATCGGGTAATCCCCAGTATGATTGACAGCGCCCCGATTGGTGCTAGTATAGACAAATTGAAAATAATCTGCAAAAAGGTCAGGGATATTTTTTGAATTTGTTGATGAAACTTCATTATAAACCATTTCTCTAGGATAACCAATTGTACTTCGCTTGGATTTTACATATTTCAGTACAATTTATAAAAGACTCATAATCTGACTGTATAGATAGTTTTGATTCAAATCGAATTCTTTTATACAAATACTCATTTACAACTTATTTAAATCTCCGGTACTTATCATAAGCTGTATTTTTATTTTTGATTAGTGTAATAGTTTTCTTTGAGTACTATGATGGAAATATAAATACACTTACAGTTTAATGGCACACATCTGTCAATAGCAATGTAAAGAATTGTGTAAAACATGTCTGCTGCCTCATCGACTCCAACATTAGGAATATTTGAAAATTCCCAGTCAACTGACTCAAAGTAAATATTGAGGCCTGCATAGTCTGCCTTATAAAAGTTTAAGTCAAGAGTGTCAGATTCTGATGGTAAGTCTCCATTAAAGTTATGGTAAATTACTAAATTTAAAGGAGGGTGGTGAGCATCTATATTATTCAATGGACTATTACTGATTGCAACTGATATAGAAGAAAAATTTGAGAAAATGAGGTCAAGTATTACATTATTATGATTCTTGTGGCAGTTAAGTTGAAGAAGATCATAGAAACTGATAAGATCATGTAAAGTCTGTTCAAATTGATTATTAGATACAAAGACACTCTTAGCTTTACTATTAAACAAATACATATAGTTATCCATATATTCACATAGCTGGCCGGTAGGACTTATTGGTTTATAACGTTGTGTACATTGGGGGCAATTATAATCACCCGTTAACATCAACTTAGAGTTTGGTAATCTATCCAATATATTATTAAGAGACTGCACATGCTCTTCATAAGTAGAAATTGGAGAGCTCGGTGCAATATATACAGTACAAAAAACATAACATTCACCACAATATTTAACAGCAACGTACAGTTCCTCCAGATTTTGATTTTTGGTCTGAAGCACGGAAGACTGAAAACTACACTTTACTGCTATTAGAACGCCTCCACCCCGTGTTTTGCTACCAAGCGTCTGGATTTTGCCCCTTCTATACACCATATAATCATTTAGAAAAAGTTCGTGGCTTGCAATACCATCAGTTAAACAAGTCTCCGTAATAATGATCACATCATAATTTGAGTTTATTACGTCATTGCAAAAATGTACAGTTTTTGTACGCAGACCTCGAATATTTTGGTAATAAACATTTATGTCTGTCAGAGAATAACTGAAGTTGTTTGCGGGTCCATAATTAATCAAAAATAAAAAGTTGTCATTTTACTTTAAGTTTTTTATAGACACATATAGATCGAACAGTTACGATCTGCTTTTCGTTAAAAACGAATGGGAATAAAATTATACATAAAACCATATAAACTTAAATTTGATTAAGTAATAAGATATGCACATAATTTTGTAATTTTATTTTCACGCCTGTTTTATTCAAGGTTGTTTGAAATGCAATGTAGTCTTTGGTTTTTACACCAAAGTCTCCGATCGTTGTAAACACCACTCCCACTTCCAAAGGGTGGGGATGTCGCATCGCCAGAACCGATGTAACATCAGTTGTGATGGCAACACTCGCCCAATAGTGAGTACTCCTTTCGAACAAATCTTGCATTTCTTCCTCATTCTTATTCGCAGTCACTACTCTCGAATTGATGACAGATGATATGAAGAAAGTTTTTCTGTGCATAGCCTCGAAATCTCGACACATTTCAGAACCAAATCAACCCACACGTTTGGGACTTATAGTTGGCGACACAATTGTGAATCCGGAGACCAAGACTATGCCCAGAGACTATAAGCAAATCTATGCGCCTGATAAGGCGCAAACTATGCCCTTCTATGCACACGACAGAGAGACACCGCCGAATGCGACGGATGTGTATAAAGTGTTACATCTTGGAAGCAATGAAAACTTTCAAGGTTTTATCCTTAACATTGACCTGCGAAAAGCCAGGTTTCGCAACCTGCTGCATGTCACTGATGATGTTATCTACGGGCATAGTTTTCGCCTTATCAGGCGCTTAGATTTGCTTATAATCTCTGGGCATAGTCTTGGTATCCGGATTCACAAGTGTGTCGCCAATTATGAGTCTCAAACGTATGGGTTGATTTGGTTCTGAAATATGTCGATATTTGGAGGTTGTGCACAGTCTGGGAGAGACACTTTCGGATGACGATTGGGATGACTAGAAGGCATGCCTTCCTGAGTACTGACCGTGTACCTGGGAGTTGCTGAAGAGAAGCTTTCTTCATATCATCTGTCATCAATTCGATAGTATTGACTGCGAACAAAAATGCGGAAGAAACGAAAGATTTGCTCGAAAGGAGTACTGACTATTGGGCGAGTGTAGCGATCACAACTGTTGTGTCATCGGTTCTGGCGATACGACATCCCCATCCTTTGGAAGTGGGTGTGGTGTTTACAACGATCGGAGACTTTGGTGTAAAAACCAAAGACTACATTGTATTTCAAACAACCTTAATAAGATATGCTAAAAGGGCTTAACTTTTAATGATATTGTTCGTAAAGATCTCTTTTATCCAAAGCCTCTTTTTCAGCTATTTACGCTTGTTTTTCTTAAATGGTTTAACAGAACACACCAATATTGATCATCCGCGCATGTGTCTTTGTTTATACGAATTTTCTCAACGATATAGAATTATAATTGCAATAAAATACCAATTAATTCGCAAATAGGATAGCCTACTATTGATAAGCATAGGACAGCTTACTATTGATAAATTTATTTAATTTCTTATACTATTAGTCGTTATTTTTTACTACTGAAAATGTAATATGTATTATATAATTTTATAGTGAAAATAAAATATAACTCTACAATCCTTAGATTTTATAACAAAATACTGTTTGTCAATATTTCGGAATAAGAACCCAAACGTGTTCAGGATTAATTTCATTTTTACATTTATTTAACGCCGATATATATATATATATATATATATATATATATATATATATATATATATATATATATATATATATATATATATATATATATATATATATATATATATATATATATATATATATATATATATATATATATATATATATATATATATATATATATATATATATATATATATATATATATATATATATATATATATATATATATATATATATATATATATATATATATATATATATATATATATATATATATATATATATATATATATATATATATATATATATGTGTTTTCATTCCGTATATATATATATATATATATATATATATATATATATATATATATATATATATATTATATATATATATATATATATATATATATATATATATATATATATATATATATATTTATATATATATATTTATATATATATATATATATATATATATATATGTATATATATATATATATATATATGTGTACATCCGTTCACTACTGTCGTTCTGAAAAGAACAGTTTTGCTGACGTTTCGCCAAAATGCCAAATGTGATTTTGGCGAAACGTCAGCAAAACTGTTCTTTTCAGAACGACAGTAGTGAACGGATGTACACCCGGAATGAAAACACATTGTATTTTTCCATCCGTGAAGGAGTAAAAAATTAACATATATATATATATATATATAATTACTTCGAAAATATTTCTTGGGTCTAGGTTTATGCATTGAAACAATAGTGGTTATATTTCGCTCGACGTTTCGCTTTTGATTAAAAGCATTTTCAAGAGCATTTATTTTAGCTAAAAAGAGAAAAAAAAAACAATATCAGGTCGATACAAACTGGTTTGTTAAAATTGCCGTTTTGTCAATTATAAAAACATTGATAAAGTAAAATTCTTCATTAATCCTAAAACATTTAGCAGCAGAACACTTTTCCAAAATGACTTTCACAATTTTACACATTAAAAAATATTAAAAAACTTATTTACATTATTGACGAAAAAAAACAAAAACATTTGTACAATTTGGTTTAAAGCCGTTAATTAAAAATAGGTAACCTACCTTGGAAAACAAAGCTTCATTTTTAACTCTATTATATTTAAGGCACCTATAGTATCAGCATCATAATGTCTAGGTCGGTTTTGGGTGACATTACTTGATCTTAATAATTGTAAAATGATACTGATATACAAGAAACGGTACAAAGTGATGGCGATAAGACAAGAAATTTTTATTATTTTGTTAGTTTTTTTTATAGGGATTGGAAGCTAATGTTATTATTTATACCAGGGCTACTATTTTCCACTTATGGTTAGAATATACGGGTGATGTTGACTGAGTACTATAGTTACGTTATTAAATTAAATTATAATAGATTTGACTTAAATTATTTATGTCTTGCTTATCGTTGACAGCGTTTGGTTCTTTCTTTATGTGGAACATCTCTTTTATAGCTAATTTATGATAGTTTGACTCCTGGCACAGAATTTCAGTCTCTACAAATCCAAACTCATGTTTTTCATTTTTTTCGTGCTTGTGCAGAGCAGTCGAAGCATTTTTTGTGTATTTGTGACCATTGAGACGGTTTTCTAAATATTGCGTTGTCATACCAATGTATTTTTTTGGACAGTTTATACACGGCACAGAATAAACAACATTAGATTTCTTTTTCTTGGGTATTTCGCTTTTTAATGAGGTGTATAGGGGTGTTAATAAATTTTGTGCCTTGTGGCTTACGATTATGTTATGCTTAAGCAATATATGTTTAATTTTTTCTGACAGGTCTTTAGTGTATGGTATGGCTACGTGTCTGTAATTTTCAGTAGAAATTGTTTTATTTTTATTTGTATTGTAGAATTTATAGGTACGGTTTTTGAAAATGCGTTTTATAAGACGAAGGGGGAAGTTGTTGTTTTTCAACGTTTCTTCAACTTTTTTTAATGCATCTGGTCGAAATTTAGGTGATGTTAAAGCGATTGCGCGATCTGTAAGGCCAATTATAACACTATTTTTTTGATTGTTTGGGTGATGCGAGTTATAGTTTAGGTATCGGCCTGACCAAGTCTTTTTTGTGTACCATTTTGTATCAATTTTATTGTTGTTACGAACTAGGGTTAAATCTAGAAAATTTATTTCATTATTTTGCTCAATTTCGGATGTAAATTGAAGTTTTGGATGAAAGTTATTGAATGCATTTAAAATGTTTATAATTTTATTGGCAGGTACGGCTGATAGACAATCATCAACGAAACGCTTGAAAAAAACAACATGAAAATCTAATTTATCTAAAACATGTTCTTCCAAATATTCCATTACTAACTGCGCAATGGTGGAAGATATTGGGGACCCCATGGCGCAACCATCTAATTGTTGATAAAAGTCACTTTTGTATTGAAAATAGTTGTTATTTAAGGTTAAATTTATTGCTTTTATGAAGTCATTGCACGACAGTTTGGTGTATTCTTCTAACAAATGCCATTTATTTTTAATGATTTCAGTCACAAGCTCGGTTGGAATATTCGTGTAAAGTGAAATAACATCTAGTGAAATCAGTTTATAATTTTCTGGAATTTTTACTGTGTCAATAAATTTTTTAAAGGAGAATGAACCCTTGATGTAAAAATTGTTTTTTCCTGTTATGTTGGATAAGCATTCAGATAAATATTTCGATAAGTTGTAAAATGGTGACTGAATACATGATACTATTGGACGTAAAGGTATTCCTGGTTTGTGTAACTTAGGGAGTCCGTACAATTTGGGCGGTACCGCATTATGAATTATTAATTTTTTTGCTTCAGTATCGTTAAGTATTTTTTTGTTCACTAACTTTTTTATAAAGTTGTTATTTTTGTTTTGAAAGGTATTTGTAGAATCTGATTTTAATTTCTTATATGTTTTCTTGTCGCTCAGGAGTTCATTCATTTTTTTATCGTACTCTGTTGTATTCATAATAACCGTTTTGTTGCTTTTATCAGGCTGCAAAATAGTTATTTGTGGATTAGTTTTAACAAATTGTTTCGCTTTGTTTAGATTTTTTTGTATTTGATTCTGCATTTTATTTGATTTTATTTTTTTATGGCGAAGCTTTGTTTTATGATTAGTCATAACATTAACAATATCAGCACGAATACTGTCCTTTATTTGTTCTGGTTTGTCATAAATTGCAGATTCTATACAAGCGATGTATTCTGAGTACGGTAGAGTATGTTCGTTTATGAGAGGTAAAGAAAATGTTTTTCCCAAAGCCAGGACCTCAGCTATGTCATCTGGAATTTGTGTATCTGAAATATTTTCTAACCACTCAGCGGTATTTATTTTGATGTTTGTTTTAGGTATATGCGAAATTATGACTTTTATCAACAATTAGATGGTTGCGCCATGGGGTCCCAATATCTTCCACCATTGCGCAGTTAGTAATGGAATATTTGGAAGAACATGTTTTAGATAAATTAGATTTTCATGTTGTTTTTTTCAAGCGTTTCGTTGATGATTGTCTATCAGCCGTACCTGCCAATAAAATTATAAACATTTTAAATGCATTCAATAACTTTCATCCAAAACTTCAATTTACATCCGAAATTGAGCAAAATAATGAAATAAATTTTCTAGATTTAACCCTAGTTCGTAACAACAATAAAATTGATACAAAATGGTACACAAAAAAGACTTGGTCAGGCCGATACCTAAACTATAACTCGCATCACCCAAACAATCAAAAAAATAGTGTTATAATTGGCCTTACAGATCGCGCAATCGCTTTAACATCACCTAAATTTCGACCAGATGCATTAAAAAAAGTTGAAGAAACGTTGAAAAACAACAACTTCCCCCTTCGTCTTATAAAACGCATTTTCAAAAACCGTACCTATAAATTCTACAATACAAATAAAAATAAAACAATTTCTACTGAAAATTACAGACACGTAGCCATACCATACACTAAAGACCTGTCAGAAAAAATTAAACATATATTGCTTAAGCATAACATAATCGTAAGCCACAAGGCACAAAATTTATTAACACCCCTATACACCTCATTAAAAAGCGAAATACCCAAGAAAAAGAAATCTAATGTTGTTTATTCTGTGCCGTGTATAAACTGTCCAAAAAAATACATTGGTATGACAACGCAATATTTAGAAAACCGTCTCAATGGTCACAAATACACAAAAAATGCTTCGACTGCTCTGCACAAGCACGAAAAAAATGAAAAACATGAGTTTGGATTTGTAGAGACTGAAATTCTGTGCCAGGAGTCAAACTATCATAAATTAGCTATAAAAGAGATGTTCCACATAAAGAAAGAACCAAACGCTGTCAACGATAAGCAAGACATAAATAATTTAAGTCAAATCTATTATAATTTAATTTAATAACGTAACTATAGTACTCAGTCAACATCACCCGTATATTCTAACCATAAGTGGAAAATAGTAGCCCTGGTATAAATAATAACATTAGCTTCCAATCCCTATAAAAAAAACTAACAAAATAATAAAAATTTCTTGTCTTATCGCCATCACTTTGTACCGTTTCTTGTATATCAGTATCATTTTACAATTATTAAGATCAAGTAATGTCACCCAAAACCGACCTAGACATTATGATGCTGATACTATAGGTGCCTTAAATATAATAGAGTTAAAAATGAAGCTTTGTTTTCCAAGGTAGGTTACCTATTTTTAATTAACGGCTTTAAACCAAATTGTACAAATGTTTTTGTTTTTTTTCGTCAATAATGTAAATAAGTTTTTTAATATTTTTTAATGTGTAAAATTGTGAAAGTCATTTTGGAAAAGTGTTCTGCTGCTAAATGTTTTAGGATTAATGAAGAATTTTACTTTATCAATGTTTTTATAATTGACAAAACGGCAATTTTAACAAACCAGTTTGTATCGACCTGATATTGTTTTTTTTTCTCTTTTTAGCTAAAATAAATGCTCTTGAAAATGCTTTTAATCAAAAGCGAAACGTCGAGCGAAATATAACCACTATTGTTTCAATGCATAAACCTAGACCCAAGAAATATTTTCGAAGTAATTATAAATAAAAGGTTTAAGAAACAAATATATATATATATATATATATATATATATATATATATATATATATATATACATCTATTTAATTTATTAAATATTATTATGAATTTTGACTTTTTGGTGATAATTTTTAAACGCGAACTTCATAGTGTCAACAGCATTTTCCCAAAAAACACCTTAAGAACATTTTAGTTTTTGTTTTCTGATGAAGAACTGGTATTGAATTGATTTTTTTTGCTTTGAGTAAAACTCATTTAGCCACGATTTGTCATGCTATTTTATTAATAAAGTATTTGATCATATTTTGAATCAATTAAAGCAGTCGTATGAGCATTTATTTAAGATTAACCTAATCTAGCCTCAATTAGAACCCAAAACCCACGTTAACTCAGGCATAGGTAAACAGGGACAGACACTTCTCGCCTTGGGGCACGGACGTTTTTTTTTACGTAGACAAGACAATTAACAGGTGAGCCCGGATAGGTGTATTGTACATACAAGAAAAAAAAACAGAGGAAACAAAGCTAACTAGTGTACTAATTTTAAATATTCTAACTCTAAACTCTTACGCTACATCTTTTAAAGTACTCCAAGAATATACTTTCTAATTTATTATTTTTGCATTTTTCATTAATATTGAGTGTGACATTGGCAGTAATTTTAATTGGCCTACTTCTGAAATCATATAGGATACAGCTTTTGTGTTGAGCTTGCAATTGAATAAACGGTGATTTAGATCGTCGTAGCTTTCATTATCACAAGAACATACGAAGACTATTGTTGAGACTCATTTTGAAAATGTGACTATTGACATTTGCATACCCAACTAGGAATCGAAAATAAGATACACATAAATGTCTTGGAATATTTATATAGAGAATCAAAGCCTTTTGGTTAAGTTCAAGGTATATTGTTGTATATGTAGTTTGGGTATTATTAGAATATTCTTGATAATTTCTTTCCCAATCTTGATAGTTTTTACTTCTAATATGCGTGAATGCCAGCAACACCAGTGTGACTCTTCACCCATATAAAAATTATTTCCACTTCATTAGAATAAAGTTTTAAAAGGTAATTTAGGATTTTTGCGACAATTGGATGTTTATAATTTGAATTGTTTTTAATGGATAACAGTAAAGATTGCGAATCCGACACAATTGTAACCTTTTTTATGTGAGTATTAATGTAAATATGCTCTAGTGATTTTAACATTGCAAACGCCTCAGCTGTATGGATTGATGCCATGTCATTTAAATTGTTGAATCATGTTGTCTTGAGGAATACTGAATGCACAACCTACATCTTTTTCACCTTTGGAGCCGTCCGTGAAAACTTTACAAAAGCCTTTATAATTATCTAAAACACTTTTCATTATTATTAAGTTTAAGGATTGAAAATCTGTAAATTGAAGCAAGACAACTTGTGTTTTTATTTGAGTTATTTCTAGAGGAGCTTCAAACACAAAATGGTAATCATTTTTAATTACAAAATCATGCTGTCTGCTAGTAGATGTAAATGCTTCGGCTAATGGTGGGCCATTTTTATTTGACCAAAATGATAAGGTGAGATTAGAAATACTTAATTTGTAAATTTTACCAGAGCATTATTTCTAATTTTCATATTTCTAATTACAAATTTTTCGGCCAGGATTTTACATCGAATATATAAAGGTGGTTCATTACATTACGCTACAAGCTTGTGTAAAAGTCGAGCGCATGGCTCTCAGTATAAGTCTGAGTGCCCTAAATTGAACACAGTCTACTTTATGAAGTCGTGGTTTCGTTGCATAGCCATAGAAAACCGGACCGTTGTCAAGTATGGATCTAGTAAATGCTTAAAACATTAAAACTGTTCTTTGGTCGGTACCCCATGACTTGGATACCACCGCCCGTAGTATGTTTATACTTTTCTCTGCCTTTTTTGTAATATAATTAATGTTTGTCCCATTTTAACTTTTGATCCAAAATCACCTCTAAATATTTTGATTGACTGATTGAACCCATGGAACATCTGTTCCATTTAGATTAACAAATTCCTCTTTTACAATGCTATGTCTTGAAAAGGTAAGCATTGCAGATTTTTGGTTGGAAATATAAATCCATTTTCCTGAAAGTACAAGTTGCATATATACATAGTTCGACTGAGATTTGCTTGACAGTCTTTGAATTTTTTATGACTGCTATATTGACAAAAATCATCAGCGAATTATAATCATCAAAATCCGGCGTATATAAGTTAAAAAGGAAGGGCCTTAATACCGAGCCTTGAGGTAACCCCGAAGATACAGTCCTGGTTTCGCTGAGATTTGTTCCAGTTCTAAGTGATATTTAGAGATCTTTAAATAACCAAACCAATTGGCATGTGAATTCTAGTTAATTTGTTAATTAATATGTTTAGATTTACATTTTCATATGCACAGGAAATGTCCAAAAATAAAGCAGAAAGGTAGTCGTTAATTAAATGAGTAAAACACTCGTTAACGCCTTTCCCTTTTCTGAAACCGAACTGACAATCCGGAATCAGTTTTTGTGATTCCCAGCACCATTCTAAACGTCGTTTAAGTATTCTTTCAAAGGTTTTTAGAATATACGAAGACAAGGATATGGGTCTAAATTCGTTAGGCTTACCCAGTTTATTGATGGGAACAATAATGGAATGTTTAGCATTGGGTAAATGCTACACACAATAGTTTTTTTTTGCAGATACAGGTAGATTTTCACTAGTAATCTCCCGAGTGCTTGAATTATTGCCTGAAATTATTTGTGAGTGGACGAATTTTCTTAAAACATTCGTCACCGAGGAAATAATTTCCGGTTTTAATTCATGCACGTGGAAGATTAGGTAAGAAAATTTCACACCAAAATTTATTTTTAATTTTCATCTCGATTTTCGTGTAGCTTCATGGCAAACGACATATTGTTTAGTAGGCTGTGAATGTTGTTGAAAAGTCAGGATGACAGACCATGATTTAGTTTACAGTGGTCTAGTTATCCGTGTATTATATAGTATAGTTTTGGTTCTTATAAAAAAACATTTTTTTTTAGGTTTAAAATTAAACTTTTCCTAAAACTTTAGTAAAGTAAAATTTTTTGCACTATTTTTAAAACATACTAAAATTTTATTTTTATTTAAGCTTAATTTACTAAAATTCAAGGAAGTATATTTTATTAAGTAAAACTTGCCAATTTAATTAACTACCACCTACCTACTAGGTTTAGGTCTTCTAGGAGTTTTTGTTACTTAGAAAAAAACCAATTTCCGTAAACTTTACTAACGAGAAGTATACTTTATCAGATTCAGGACATTTTAAAGTTAAAATTTTGTTCTTGTTAATATCACTAAACTTGACGGAACTGCATGAATTTTATCCTGAGAGTAAATTATGTAGGTATTATGTACAATGTTTAAATTATCATATTAATTAAGAATGACAGTGACATTTACACCGCGCAACTTATGTGAAGATTTTTTTAAAATGGTTAAGTTTTGTAAGAAAATTAACGATATTAAAATAAATCACAGAACATTGCCTTGTCTAATAAAAGTAGTAGAAAAGGCCACTCTCTACTCTTTCCAAAAAAGTCTCTTTGCGGATGTCAAGAAAATAGTTTATCATGAATCTTCTTTCTTGGACCGATTATCCCGAAGTAAGCGGAACAAGATAGTGTACAAATATTATATCTACTTCCTGAAATATAAACATTTATGGGAATCTGATGAGTTGTATACACCTGAAACACCTCCTGACTACCCATTAAGAAATGCAAGAATTTTAGAAATATTTTGATGCCTTAGCTGGTAGATTAGAATAATTCGTTGTTTATCTAAAGTAAATTCGTAATATATGTTATCGACCATATAAAGTTTTATTATTGAAAGCCTAAACTTTGGAATAAAATATCTAAACAATAATGCAATAATGTAAATTTTCTGTCTTATCATATGACATCTGTGAAAAAGATTTCCAATGTAATCACCTCCATCTTACCCTGGACGCAAAACATTTCCGGAAATCCGACCGTTGCTATGGTAACGTTGAAAAATAAAGGCATCTGATTGGCTATAAAGTACAGGTGTGAAATTTTCTTTGTAATGCTATCAGAACCCGGACTAGTATCTTTAGATTTCTTAATATTAAATTCTAACTCAGGAAAGGATACTACTGTATACAATGGATGGTTGTTATTTGAATGAATAGGTGGGATATCTTGTGCAACATAATGTGTGCAAACTTGTTTAAAAATACTTCGGATAACTCTTTGGAAGTAGGGAATGATATATTATTGTTACAACTATTTTTTTACACGATTAACTCTCTTCCATATAACAGAACATGACGTTTGCGCATTTAAACTATTGCAGAATTGTTTCCAGTTCTGTTTTGCTTTATTTTTAAAAAATAATTTACTTTCGCCTGTACAGTTTTATAATCTAAGAAGTTTTGTAAAGTATTTTTTGTTCGAAATATTTTAAACTTCTCTTTTCGACGTAGATATTAATTGACATTCTTCACCCCACCAAGGCGTAAAACATTTTGTAACATTACTTTTCCTTTTTTTAAACAATTTATTTGAGGTATCGCCTATATCTTTACTAATTAAATTAATAATTGAATTTGCTTCATTTGGTGCGTCAGAATAAGAGTTTATTATTTCATCGATTTTATTGGAATGAGCAGCCCAGTTCGCGTTTTTTAAAACCCATCCTATAGGATTGTAGATTTGAGATTGATTCTCAGTATTTTTATTAAACACAACTTGTATGGTATAATGGTCTGACCCATATGTATCAATTTCCTCTTGCCAAGAGGAAATTGATTGTAAATTAGAATAGAGGATCGTTAAATCAATTGCAGACCCATTACTACCATGTAGGATTACATTTCTAATAATCAAGTTTTGAAAGTTATCCAAGGCATTTAATAGCGTGGCACCTGCGTTATCATTTTTTTCACACTCACACATAGTGCTATGTGCATTGAAATCACCTGCAATTATGCAGTAATCATTAACCTGTAGAAAAGAAAACCTTTTTCGTAATCTTGAACGTTTAACTGTACTGTGGGAAGTTTATATACTGACACTATGGAAATTTGCTTATATCATAATTTATATTCGCACTACAAACTTCCAATTTGTTGTTTGTGATTGTGAAGTTTCAAACGTTAAAAGATATATGTTTTTTAATAAATATCGCAACACCTTCTTTACCATTTACCTTATCTTTTCTTATTATATTATATCCCTTAAACACTATATTATAGTTCGGCTTATACCACGTTTCACTCCTCGCAGACGTGCAAATAACGCAGATACTTTCATTGTTTGAAAGGTTCAAAAGAGGTATGCAATTTCCCAATATACACAATATATTTTTTAGGGATAAACTAAAATGAATCACCTTTTTTTTAGAATTCCAGTCCTCTTTTTCTTCGAGCATGGATTAAAGAAATCCTAGTTTAAAACACTAAAAAATACAATTGATATAGCAACTGAAGACAAATTAAGAGGCATCAATGTAGGACTTTAATAAAATAAAAACATGACAAGGCTTAAGTTTCTGTTTTTGAATATGACCCAATTTAGGACTATGCGGACTACCGGTTTAAAGCCTGAGTGACATTTTGGTCCCTTGTGGTCGACATTTATTCTCTATAAGAATAAACTGGTCACTAAAATTATAAGGCATAATAATATTTAAAATACAATGATTCCCGTGAAAATCGCCATTGATAGTCTCTTTTGTAATAAATAAACCTATATTTTCTTTTATCGTGATGCCACTGCCATATTGGTATTCCTGCATTAACAAATATTCTTTTTCGGGCCATATTTGTCTCAATAAATCTTTTATATAGACGTTACCAGACTGTTAATTGGGCCTGTTAGTTAGTGTATTATATACTTAGTCATATGTAGAGGGTTTTTTTCTCATATCCGATTTTTTTTTGTTTGACTTTAAAAAATAGAAATATTTGTTTTATATAAAAATTGTAGGGTTGATTACGTAGTTTGCATAAAATCAATGATTAAGTATTCAGAATGAATGAAGATAGCATCCATTTTTTTAAAACCTTGTCTATTATATGTCAATGTCATGGGTCTATTCTTGCTGATTATAAATATACTAGAATTAATATATTTATCTGTAAAGGCATCCGAGAAATTTGAGAAAAACTCTTCCATAAGAAGCAATGTGTCAGGCTGTTGCACAGTGGACTCAATGGAAATACATTGCTTCTTACCACAGATTTTTCCCAGTCCCATTTGATGGACATCCATCTAATATAGAGGTGCTCCATTTGAAATAATGTATTTTGGATCTGCTACACATTTTTGAGACATTCCGTATACATAATTATTGATTTTTTATAAATTTGGGGTGGCGAATTATGTGAAAAAACTGTACATATGATTAACGTTTATGTGTCGTAGTTCACTTTTCTAGATAAAAGAAAGAGTGCATATCGATAACATTTCCGTAAAGCCAATTTACCGATTTGTTTTCCACAAAATCCAACGCGTACATTGGTTGAAAATGAAAATCATTTAGACTGAACTACTGCAAATCAGTCAAGCTCTTTATTTGCGGACGAAACAAGATCAAATTTGTATCATTCGAAGTACCAATTAATAGTCTAGTAACGTCCGAATACAAGATTTCTTGAGAACCATGGCCACAGAAGAGACGTTTGTTAATGGAGGAATATCGGTATCTGATGGGATTATGACCAATGAAAAGATGTATTTATTAAAGAGGGGGCCGTCAATGCCGATGTTTACTGGAATGAGTGAATTCAAATTCAATGTCAATTTTTTTTTTTTTTTAACAGTGTGGGACTAGGTAAAGCCCCTACTCACTAAACCCCTCCGTGTTCTTACCCGACAGCGTTTGCCCGGATCTATCGCAAAATTTCAAACAGATGTCGGTATGATTTTTTGTTTACTAATTGTCCTATTTTAGCCAATTAGTAAATTGTCAAAGCCGAGTTATTTGTCAAGATCTGGTAAGGTTTCAAATCCAGGTAAGTAGTATAGGTCTGTGTTGAGTATATACAATGTGTCCCAAATTTGGCTTATATGCATTGCTATCTCGTAAACCGCTATAGCTACAGGGTGGGTTAAATTAGGAAAGTTTTAGAGAATTTTATTACAAATTTGATGACGTTTTGAAGTTTAGGATATCTTTTGTGGTTTTCAAGGTAATTGGGAAAAATCAAAATGGTGCATTTTCAACTTTTGCCCGTAGCTTCTAAACGACTCGTATTATGGTTTTATGGTTTATACATTATTAGGGCACTTTTATTAGAGGAACATTATGCAGGTAAAAGGAAGTTTCTAGCTTCAATTGTTTTTGAGATATTGGCATCAACTTTTTATTTTCTTACCGACGCCATATTGGATTATTGTATTTTTGGAAAGATCTTTTCAAGAGCTTTCCATTGATGTATAACAAGGTAAGATTATTAATTTTCTTGAGCTCTAAAAACCAAAATAATTGTTTTTTTTTAAGTAGGCTTTGATTACGCATGGCGGCCATAATGAAACAAAAGAATGCCGTATGTCAACAATCATTTTGTGTTCCTGAATAGTACTTGTTATCATTTTCTCATTGTGCCGAGTTTTTACAAAGTTTATTTGAGTTTCTTATACTACTTAAAATGGAGGGTAATTATTCCAAACTTTATTTTAAAGCAAATAGAAATACACAAGCAGCTGCGCGTTCATACGAAGAACAATTTCCAGACGGACATCAACCAAGCCAAAGGCATTTCAGATTTCTAATTGTAAACTTGTTAGCTTATGGGTAAAAATATTAATTCAACCATCGATGTTTCAGATTTTCAACTAAGATATTATACTAACAGTGAATACCTAGTGACTAAAATGTAACTATCACACTATAAATACCTAAACTAAATTTAAATTAACACATAAAAAAAATATAAGTTACACCACATGCCTCCCTCCATTTTCCACACATTTTTGACATTTCTCCAATACCTTCCGTGTAACCCTTCTTAAGGTGTTCCTGTTAATATTAGCAAAAACATCTCGGACTCTGTCTTCTAGCTCTCTGAGACTTTCTGGCGGAGAAAATTCGTAGACCTCATTTTTTGCGTATCCCCATAAATAAAAATCGGGAGGAGTAATATCCGGTGACCTTGCCGGCCAAGCAACAGGGCCATTATTAGCGATAATATTTTCCCCGAAAGTATTTCTGAGGACCGCCATCACCTCTCTGGTACCGTGAGCCGGACAGCCATCTTGTAGGAACCAAATATTTTGCAGGTCGTTTGGGGGAACAGAATTTATAACTTCTGGAATAATTTGTTCCCGTAATAGTTGCAAATATCTGTTACCCGATAAATTTTCTTGGAAAATGAACGGCCCAATCAAACGGTTATCTAAAATACAAATTGTTATGAGTGATTTAAAGCAGAAGTGCATTGTTTGGAATTACCTATAATGCCACACCACACATTGAACCCAAATTTTGTTTGTAAACGTCTTTCTTCTAAATTATGAGGATTCTCGGTGCCCCAGTAATGAGTATTATGTTTATTGAAAATTGCACAGTTTGTAAATCGTGTTTCATCTGTCCAAAGTACTTTAGAATGAAAGTTGGGTATTTGCTGGCATTTGTTGATGAACCATTCACTAAACGTGATTCTTCTAGCAAAATCATTTACCTGAAGACCCTGTACAATAGTAGGTTTATAGGGATGAAAGTGAAGTTTTTTCAAGACTCGTTGGACGGTTGATTTGGGAATTGCCGTTTGTTCTTCAATCTTTCTTACTGAGGTTGTTGGGTTCTCCCTGACACTTTCTATTATAGCTGCGTTTCTTGCTTCATTATCTATTGAATAGGTCTTTGGTTTCGGTTTCAAAAAAGACCCGTAGGCTAACAGGTTAACAATTAGAAATCTGAAATGCCTTTGGCTTGGTTGATGTCGGTCTGGAAATTGTTCTTCGTATGAACGCGCAGCTGCTTGTATATTTCTATTTGCTTTAAAATAAAGTTCTATCATATCCAAATTCTCTTCGTTGGAATAATTACCCTCCATTTTAAGTAGTATAAGAAACTCAAATAAACTTTGTAAAAACTCGGCACAATGAGAAAATGATAACAAGTACTATTCAGGAACACAAAATGATTGTTGACATGCGGCATTCTTTTGTTTCATTATGGCCGCCATGCGTAATCAAAGCCTACTTAAAAAAAAACAATTATTTTGGTTTTTAGAGCTCAAGAAAAATAATAATCTTACCTTGTTATACATCATTGTAAAGCTCTTAAAAAGATCTTTCCAATAATACACTAATCCATTATGGCGTCGGTAAGAAAATAAAAAGTTGATGCCAATATCTCAAAAACAATTGAAGCTAGAAACTTCGTTTTACCTGCATAATGTTCCTCTAATAAAAGTGCCCTAATAATGTATAAACCATAAAACCATAATACGAGTCGTTTAGAAGCTACGGGCAAAAGTTGAAAATGCACCATTTTGATTTTTCCCAATTATCTTGAAAACCACAAAAGATATCCTAAACTTCAAAACGTCATCAAATTTGTAATAAAATTCTCTAAAACTTTCCTAATTTAACCCACCCTGCAGCTATAGCGGTTTACGAGATAGCAATGCATGTAAGCCAAATTTGGGACACATTGTATATATATGATCAAGAAGATAATAGGTTATTATTTTATATTGTCAAAATCGGGTATGGTTTCAAGCTTGGGTAAGTGGTATATGCCTATGCTGTGGTGAGTCTATATGATCAAGAATATAATAGGTTGTTATTTACTAAATTCTGAAAAAGATTGTATTGATGATACTTCCTAGCAATACAAAAATGCGAAACTTGTGATAGGTTTTAATTTCATAACTACCTATTTATTAGTTTCCTTTTTTTGTTTTTATTTAATAAATTATGATTTTGTTTAGAGCAATAATTATTAAGAAATGTATTTGAAATGCTACTAAAAGAGATTTTTGAAACATTAATTTTTAGGTGGCTTTTACAACTTTCAAAAGGAGTTAAAAATGTATTTTTATTAAAATAACTTAAAAACAACTTACAAAGAAAAGATTTTTTGTTGTAAATATCCAAAAAATTATCTTCAAATTCATCAATTAGCTTTTTAAATATAATATATGCAGTTGAAACTACATCTACTACGTGTTATTGAGGATATAATAGAGCACCTCGACTTAAGGAATTAATTAAGTTATAAGAATCCTCTACAACACAAGGTTCATTGGGAGTTAAGTTTTCTTTGCAAAAAGTACAACTAATTTTTTTAAAAACAATATAGCAGCAATATCCGCTTAAATAGGTTATTACTGGGAGTTCTGATTGTATAGCTTCGGTATCAGAGTGTGTAACTATGATTTTAGGTAATAAATTATTAACATGGTCAAAATTTAAATTGGTGTCTAATGAGTGTGTTTCACATTCAGGAGGTTCGAAGAACTGATTTATATTAATTTTCCCATAATGTCTAGATTTTAGAGATAATATAGACTGAATTCTAAGTCTTTTTTTCTAATTCATATAGCTGTCGAACTGAGATATGATAATGACCACCAGCTAATTGCCTATATTTTCCAAAACGCCCTTCCACTGGGTCTGTCTGAAATTTGCCCATTAATACATTATTCATATTAAGCTCAGTTAAACAGTATTCAGTAACTTCAAGAATCCCATGAATAGTATGGATTAATGCAGTGTGGGTTTGTCGAGTCAGTGTATTTGTAAAATTAGTTGGATTCCAAGTATCTCAATTTTGCATTTGTAGCAAAAAACAAAATTTAGGATCATCATTGGGGGCTGTTAGTATTTGTTTCGTAAAAGGTTCCTGATATTTATCTTACAAATGTTTTCCCTTAAGGAGAGTTTTTACGTTCACAATTTTGGCACCATGTCAATATAATACTAATAAAGTATCCTGTGAATATGACAAATTTTTAACAAAACCTTTTAGAGCCTCTATAATAAAGAGATTAAAGATTTTAAGATCTAATTTTACATTTTGTCTTTCAAGAGATGATGGAAATAGAGCCTTTAAACAAAGTGAATAACCATGCTTCAATAGTTTGTCTTGTTCTAGTTCGTATAGGTTTTTGATCAAAGAAAAGGAAGCACATTTTTTTTGGCCTGTCTCAAAATCGGGATAAGAAAATGTTTGGTCAGGTTTTGAATTAAGCCAGTTGTTAAAGATACATTTCAGTAAACTTACTGGGTCAATAGGACGTGGGAATACTATACTGAGTTGATTAAGGGGTGAAAAATTACTCATTGCTTTACTGTTTACTGCATTATTGTCACTAACTGTACAAAATACTATGTATCCAATTTCTTCTAAACTTTCTATAATGGTCTTGATAAAAGTATATAATATTTCTGAATTAAGTTTAGCTACAGGAGATATATGAATGACTTCTGTAAGGCTTGAGCAAAGACTAGTGATCATAAATGCTACTACAGATGATGCTAAGGTATCTTTATTATTTACTGATGTTCCTACGGTATTGCCTGCCTTGTAAATAGGGTTCGATGTCAATTTCATCAAAAATTAAAGTAACATATTTTTCTTTATCTGTTAAATATTGAAAAATGTTACGACCATAGGTTAAAAAAAATTTCTTTTATCGAAAATGAGGATCTGTTAAAAATCTATTACAAATAGATTTTACTATGTTAGGATGAGGTAAGATAATAGGATCATAACTTCACAAATGTTTATAGCAATGAGGGCATATTGTAAACAAAATTGAACATAACACAATGGTGCTTGGTGAATATCGATACCTTTCTTTTGAAGTACTTAACAAAGTTAACTGTTCTGAGAGAAAATTTAGATTTTGAATGAGTTCGTCAGAACCTTTTAGGTTTAACAGAATATCAGTAACAAATTAAATTTTTTTTTATATTGTCATTGTCAGACTCAACTTTATCTGTATTGGGGGGTTTCTGTGGGAGTTTCACTAGCACTGGGGAGTTGACTTGACTCGGTATGGTGTAAATCACGAGTTTCACTAGGATCAGGAATGTCGCTATCAAGATTTATGCGTATTGACATCATCATATTGTCAATTGTGTCAATTAAACTTTCTATTTCATCCAAACCTGTAGATAAAAATGGTGATTTTAAATTTGTTATTGAAACACAGATTGACCATATATAAATGTTTCTAATTTTAATATAAATGTTTCTAATTTTAAATCAACAATTGCCCAAGTTATTAGGGGACCAGGAGTATATTCAAGTTATAATAAAGTTATTTTATCTGTATCCTTTACCGAAAACCACCCTTTTCTTAAATTAAAATTTCGAAATACTTTTAAAAACCCTTCAAAACTTTGAAAACATGTAGCCTCTCTATGTAAATTAAACTCCTCTTTACTTTGCCCTATGGCTTGCAAAAGATGTAGTTCATCAAGATTCTTATTTTTTTCATCTTTACTTTTGCGGTCAAGAACATTTTTTGACAAATAATTGGGGCAATTTGGGAAAACCGTTGGTACAGAATTTTCTTTTAATCGGGGTTTTTTTAAATGTACTGAAATAATTTTGCCTGTTCTCGGATCCTATTCTGAAATATCCCAAATTATACTACCTTTAGAAAAATGTAGCTCACTCACTTTAGTGTTTTTATTGGGCATTACATCATCCCATGGAATTGCTCGTAGCCATTTTTTTGCAAATCACTGTCTTTCGAGAAACTATACACGTGAACTTTTGGTCCGGTTTTGTCATTACCCCGGCAGTTGGGCGCACAACACTTAAGCGGCATGTTTACGTGAATTTAAACGAACAAAAACTAATAAATATAATTAAATTTTAACCAAAAATGGAGACAAACCTACTCTATTTACTCTAATTCATGAACGACATCATAACAATGACACTTTTGTTTTCGGTTAGCAAGTGCCGGTTGTCGGCCAGTACGTCTAATGGCCAGTTATCACGATACCAAATAAGCAAAACTGCATTGGTCTATGCTTTAATGCATTTCTTACGGGAGGCGACTGCAGGCTTCAGTTTCAGCTGGTAGGCCTCGTTGTTTAGTAGGTATTGATTTTACTTATAATTTTTGTGTAGAGTTGCCAACCCTCCCGTTTTAAGCGGGTATCTCCCGCTTTTTATGTATATCTCCCGCCTCCCACCGAACGGTTTAAAATTCCCGCTTTTAGGAGAACTAAGCATTAGTTGTTACAATGAATAAAAAAAAATCACAGATCTTGCACCTTACGCAGGTATATCCTACGTATTCAAAATACCTGACACAACTTTTAAATTATAAAGTTTTATTTTTTAAAGGTTATAATCTTTTATGAATATTAAATAGGTACATTTTATTATCACATGGGTCAAGAAATGGATCAAATTAAACTAATAAGTATAATATATAATGCTTTTTTTTTTTAATTTAAAACAAATATTACAATCTATAAAACAAAACCGTGGCAGTCTAGAACCTTAAGCTTAGATATTAAAATATTGTAGTATTTAATAAATTGCTCACATTTTATATTATATAAAAAAAAGATTAAATACAACGAGGCAGTCTAGAAACTTAAGCTTGGGTATTAAAATATTGTAATATTAATAAATTGCTTGTATTTCATATTATATAAAAAATCTATAAAAACAACGCGAGAATCTAGAAACTACCCTTATTTTATAATATATAAAAAAGAGGATTACAATACTCGAAATTTTGTTGCTCACATTCACAAAACAATAGACTATTTTATTTCTATATAAAATTGGTTCATCTATGCATGGGCAATCCGATGACCTCATATTATAACGTTATCTTATTTATATACGTCCGCAATCATAATCTATAGGTATTATTTTACTATACGTTATCCCAGTTTCGGTGTCGGGATTTTGCCTTGACGAGGTTACGACTTGTAGTGTTAAGTTTGCATAAAAGTGATTTTCAATACTAACATCTAACGACCAATAACACCTTGATGAAAAAGTACGTTTAGGTGACTTCATAAGTGACGCGGCTAGGAATGGGCATTTTATTGTTGGCCGTAGTAGGACGAGGACATTTTTTTGTCCCTTATTTATTTTGCAGGACGTACCCTCCTTACTGAGGTGAATATATCTATTAATATAACTTTAATTTTTCGAATAGTTTTTATCTACCGACTATCGACAGCTAAAATCTATTATCTCCCATTTCTAGTCACAACCCGCCAGTAAACCTCCCGCTTTTGCTTTTTGCAAATTTGGCAACTCTAATTTAGTGACCAGCTCATTCTTATAGACAATAACGATCGACTACCAGGGCCCAAATTATTACTCAAGTATCAGAGCTGTCATCCACTTTAATCTTAAAGTGAATTATATTTAAACATAAAAACATAAGTCTTGTCATTTTGTATTTGGGTTTGTATTTTATTTCGACGTTGCCAAATTATCCAAAAAATGCCTAAATTAAGAAAAAAACATGGTCCTCCATATTCCCTTGATTTACATGTTTAAAAGCGCTACGATGTTATGCGTACTGTCGCCGAAGAGTTGCTGCCCAAAAACCATGGTATCGGCCTCTTTTATAGATACATTTAATTACACCGCAACCCGAAAAAACACAAAAATCATAAGAAATTATTTTGATGTATATTGTAATTATTTCTGTATGTATTAAACGGTATAACTTAGTGGCTGCAATCTAAATTGTTATAATGACAAAAAAGGGCGTCAAACGGTAGATACGGTAATATTATTTTATGATGTAACTAGTTTAGATCATAAAAATAAAATAAAATGACACAACTTAAATTACCAGAAAAATTGTAAATCCTTTAATACACAAAACACTACCTAATTAAGTGTTTAAAATATCTACCGTTCTCTCGAATACATAGTTTTACACGTCTCTTGAATGCATTACTTAAATTTCCACGCATGCCAACACTAATATTTTGAAAATTCTTAACTTCCTTTGTCGTGGTGCATACTTTAGCTTTAAATATTCGCTAAATAGTTCTTCGTTCAACATTAACCTGCCGAGAAATTGGTTGTGGTTCAACATACGGATTTTCGTTGACTGCTAAAAGTACATTTAATTAATTTTCTTTAGTTTGAGAAAGTCTTTTCTCGATTATTTTTGTTGTATGCCACACTGTCATATTTTTGGAAACGTCCCAGAAGCGTCTCAAATACCCTTCTATCAAGTTCGCGTCGCTCGGGAACCGTTGTTGATACAATTTTTTCGCTAATATCATATCACTCGGTTCCAAAGCAAAAAACATATCAACCATCTAGTTATAAATTCATTATTTAAATTTGGGACTAAACTATTTTATAAAATATTTACAACAATAATTTTTATTAGAGATAGATACATTGGAGAAAAACAATATTACTTTGACATATTTTTTTTCTTTAATAAATATGGCTAATTAGATAAAAACGAAACAATTCTTACAAACTAATATACCGCAAAAACTAGCAGAGCTAGGTATAAGAACATCTTAATAAAAGTGAATAACGGACCACGATAGTATAAGAAAAATTAGTTTCAATTGCCAAGTTGGTATATTTACAGCAAACACCCTGCATAGGATTATTAGGTATGCGGTTATCTAAACTCTCAATTAGACATTTATCTTCTTTGGTATAACTTTTTTATTAAGAGCGTTGAAGGTTGGAAATTATAGCAGGTTATAGAAGACCATGTTTTTTTTTCTTAATTTAGGCATTTTTTGAATAATTTGGCAAGATAAAATACAAAACCAAATATAGTGTCATATAAAGAATTTCTTGTGGAATTTAAATATGTAAATATATATATATATATATATATATATATATATATATATATATATATATATTAAAGAGAAGGGTAGTCTTGACCGACTAGTTCAACAACAAGTAACCTAATTATTGGGGTATCGGTCCTAATTTAGGGCTAGATTTGAATTGCTTTTAAGCTACGCCAAGCTTTCGGTAATGATTATTACCTTCTTCAGGGTGCTTTGCAATTAGTATCGATAACTTCTTGCGAAAAACAAACACACTTTGACCTTAACATTAAAATTAGATTTTATATATATATATATATATATATATATATATATATATATATATATATATATATATATATATATATATATATATATATATATATATATATATATATATATATATATATATATATATATATATATATATATATATATATATATATATATATATATATATATATATATATATATATATATATATATATATATATATATATATATATATATATATATATATATATATATATATAGGGTGTCCGATTTTATTTTTCGTAAAATACTATAAATAGTTAGAAATATTTTTAAATTGTACACGTATATAAAACGAAACGAAGGAGATATGGTACTTATCTGAATAATTAATAAGACAAGTCAAAAGTTTTACCGTGTTTTTTTCAAGCGGTTTAGCGAAAAACATCCAAAAAGTTTAATTTGCGTGAGGTCAAAAAGGCATTAGCAGTTTTTCATTTTTATGATTTAACAAAAACATATGCATACATATATTTCAAAACTACTACAACACGTTCAGGTTGTTAAAAACATTGTTTAATACCAGTGAGAGCTCGTCAGGGGCGGCAGGGTCGGCCGGGCAGTACCAGAAAATATACAGGGAAAATTCTATTTTTAAAAAAATTAATATTTTTCAAAAATAGTTTTGCAAACATCCTGCAACGCACAAAACCAAAATGTAGTTTATTATTTCCTGGACACATAGCAAAATAGGTAGGTATCCCTATTATAATTGCTTGACTAACATACAAATAACGCCATTAACGGCAGACCGCGGGCCACCGTCTACAGATATTCTAATATATTTATTACAGACGGTGCGGTTCGGCCAGCCGATTCCATCATCTTAGTGTGGTTAGAACTCTTGTATTTTGATCTTAGATGCAATACTTCATCTTCCAGTTCACAGGGTACGTAGTACGTTCGCCTACTATTACCTCGGCTATAACGTTCGTCGTAGCTTATATATCACCCAACACTGGTCCGTCTCGATGTGGCCGTATCCCCGGAATTTTTCTCATGCATATTACGATTTTACAGGTATTAATTGTAATTATTATAAAATGGGGCTACTTATTTTAAAATTAACTTTAGTTAGTTCTTTGCTTTAGTCATGACTAATGATGATTAATATATTATATTAGCAAGTTTTACTTCATATTAAATGTTTAAATGTGGTGACGAAATAAGTGCAAGTGAATATTTTAAAATATCATTTGCAATTTGTTTTATAAATCGGCCGGCCCTGGTTCTTTCTGGACAATGTGATTTTTTGGTTGTGTATGTAGCTTCCACTTTGTTTGGCATCTATTTTATTTTCTTCTTGAGGCAAGATACATTAAAATATCAAAAAATTAAATTTTCTGGTTTACAAATGTATACTCTAGCCTAGATCTGCTATATATAGGTTGATAACTACCTAATTATCATTGAAGAAATAAACGCAAAAAAATAAAAGACTAGTATTTGATCATATTTGGACGCTGCACTAATTAACACCACATTGGCCTCAAGGACGATTTTAGGAAACCTTTCTGGGGGGGGGGGGGGGAGTAATTTAAAAAAAAAAGTGTGTTAATATATTTTATTATAAATGGTATGAGAACAACATAAATAACTTTTTTTTTTCATACTTGTGGCATAAGTGAAAAAGCCTCGAATAAATAGTTATAGAATAACGTCCTGCAGCAAATTTATTAATTACATTGTTTATATTTACATCAATACTCTATCTATGGATATGCAAGAGACCCAATCCAACCGGTCGCTCTTGTGCTATAGTGTTTCGTAGGCAAGTTTTTAATCGTAATTTCCACGTAATGGATGTAAATTACACATGATGTTTGACCGGTCTTTGCCGGGGGAAGGGACGGGTAATTACCTCATTACCCCTTCACTGTAAAACCGCTTTTGATTGGCCTTGAGTCTCGGCCGACCCTAAATTTTAGAGTACGAGCCGTCACTGTTTAATACCTCTAATACTTTAAGCGACGATAAACGCAATTCATGCTAGACGTCCCTATTTGTACACAATCAACAACCGGATTTGACATTTTTGACAATAAAGCACTGTTATGTGAGTGTATTATTTTTTATCGAGGACATAATCGGACAAGCTTTATCTTTCTCTGATGCACGGTTTTAAATCTGCAACTTTTCTCTAAATGTATTTTACACATACATTAGTAACTAATAAAATCAATGCGCATAAGCAATTACTTATGGAATACATGACGCACGTACGTAAAAAAAAACGTGGTGAATCTAGAAAATATGTGAGGTAACACATTAATTTTTGCATACAAAACCACTAAATAGGACTTAACATATCGAAACTGCTACTGGTTTCGACTGAAAAATTATACGTCTAAATATAACTAATTACCTTGCCCGACAAAGCCACCTTTTCCGCACAGCACGCAGATTTTTCTCAAACGGTTTACTGAAAAACGCCAATATTGGTCATCTGCGCAAGCGTCAAAAAGGCATTAATAGTTTTTCGTATATTCGTATGATTTATCAAAAAACATATGCAATTATATATAAAATAAAATGTTATCAATTAGTTAATGAATGGGTGTTAAAAGGTGAGCTTCGAATTAATAAGCGTATCTCTGTATTAAAATAAAACGATATCAATTAATTCGAAATGGGGTCAGGAGAAATGTTGAAAAGAAAATATTCATATCGAGTAATTTCTACGAGATAGAAAATAATTTGTGCACAAAGAGGTTTGAACCCACATCTCGTCTGACTGATAAATATGGGTTCGATTTACTTTATAACGCGATAGCAAATCGAATCACCATACACAGTTTAATTATTGTATAAAATAATCCAATTTATATGACTCAATAATAAACCTATGTAATTTTAAATAAAACATTAACAATTAATTCGTAAATGGGGTTAAACCAAAGTCGTGAGCTTCCCATTTGATGAGTTTATTTAATTTCATATACTATTAGTCGCTATTTTCTCTAAAAGAATCTCTCGCTGTCTCTCACTCCTCTTTTTACTATCCTTATAAATAGAGTGTGATTAGTCTAACCTAGGCTTAATTCTAGGGTGGTGTTAAAACAAAATACTGTAACTGTTTAAATAATGTTATTTATTTTTTGTTGATCAATAACACTTTATATGAAAAAACACAAAAATCATAAGAAATTATTTTGATGTATATTGTAATTATTTCTGTATGTATTAAACGGTATAACTTAGTGGCTGCAATCTAAATTGTTATAATGACAAAAAAGGGCGTCAAACGGTAGATACGGTAATATTATTTTATGATGTAACTAGTTTAGATCATAAAAATAAAATAAAATGACACAACTTAAATTACCAGAAAAATTGTAAATCCTTTAATACACAAAACACTACCTAATTAAGTGTTTAAAATATCTACCGTTCTCTCGAATACATAGTTTTACACGTCTCTTGAATGCATTACTTAAATTTCCACGCATGCCAACACTAATATTTTGAAAATTCTTAACTTCCTTTGTCGTGGTGCATACTTTAGCTTTAAATATTCGCTAAATAGTTCTTCGTTCAACATTAACCTGCCGAGAAATTGGTTGTGGTTCAACATACGGATTTTCGTTGACTGCTAAAAGTACATTTAATTAATTTTCTTTAGTTTGAGAAAGTCTTTTCTCGATTATTTTTGTTGTATGCCACACTGTCATATTTTTGGAAACGTCCCAGAAGCGTCTCAAATACCCTTCTATCAAGTTCGCGTCGCTCGGGAACCGTTGTTGATACAATTTTTTCGCTAATATCATATCACTCGGTTCCAAAGCAAAAAACATATCAACCATCTAGTTATAAATTCATTATTTAAATTTGGGACTAAACTATTTTATAAAATATTTACAACAATAATTTTTATTAGAGATAGATACATTGGAGGAAAACAATATTACTTTGACATATTTTTTTTCTTTAATAAATATGGCTAATTAGATAAAAACGAAACAATTCTTACAAACTAATATACCGCAAAAACTAGCAGAGCTAGATATAAGAACATCTTAATAAAAGTGAATAACGGAACACGATAGTATAAGAAAAATTAGTTTCAATTGCCAAGTTGGTATATTTACAGCAAACACCCTGCACAGGATTATTAGGTATGCGGTTATCTAAACTCTCAATTAGACATTTATCTTCTTTGGTATAACTTTTTTATTAAGAGCGTTGAAGGTTGGAAATTATAGCAGGTTATAGAAGACCATGTTTTTTTTTTCTTAATTTAGGCATTTTTTGAATAATTTGGCAAGATAAAATACAAAACCAAATATAGTGTCATATAAAGAATTTCTTGTGGAATTTAAATATGTAAATATATATATATATATATATATATATATATATATATATATATATATATAGAGAAGGGTAGTCTTGACCGACTAGTTCAACAACAAGTAACCTAATTATTGGGGTATCGGTCCTAATTTAGGGCTAGATTTGAATTGCTTTTAAGCTACGCCAAGCTTTCGGTAATGATTATTACCTTCTTCAGGGTGCTTTGCAATTAGTATCGATAACTTCTTGCGAAAAACAAACACACTTTGACCTTAACATTAAAATTAGATTTTACCTATATTATATATATATATATATATATATATATATATATATATATATATATATATATATATATATATATATATATATATATATATATATATATATATATATATATATATATATATATATATATATATATATATATATATATATATATATATATATATATATATATATATATATATATATATATATATATATATATATATATATATATATATATATATATATATATATATATATATATATATATATATATATAAATAGTTATAAAATTGTACACGTATATAAAACGAAACGAAGGAGATATGGTACTTATCTGAATAATGTATATATATGTATATATATATATATATATATATATATATATATATATATATATATATATATATATATATATATATATATATATATATATATATATATATATATATATATATATATATATATATATATATATATATATATATATATATATATATATATATATATATATATATATATATATATATATATAGGGTGTCCGATTTTATTTTTCGTAAAATACTATAAATAGTTAGAAATATTTTTAAATTGTACACGTATATAAAACGAAACGAAGGAGATATGGTACTTATCTGAATAATTAATAAGACAAGTCAAAAGTTTTACCGTGTTTTTTTCAAGCGGTTTAGCGAAAAACATCCAAAAAGTTTAATTTGCGTGAGGTCAAAAAGGCATTAGCAGTTTTTCATTTTTATGATTTAACAAAAACATATGCATACATATATTTCAAAGCTACTACAACACGTTCAGGTTGTTAAAAACATTGTTTAATACCAGTGACAGCTCGTCAGGGGCGGCAGGGTCGGCCGGGCAGTACCAGAAAATATACAGGGAAAATTCTATTTTTAAAAAAATTAATATTTTTCAAAAATAGTTTTGCAAACATCCTGCAACGCACAAAACCAAAATGTAGTTTATTATTTCCTGGACACATAGCAAAATAGGTAGGTATCCCTATTATAATTGCTTGACTAACATACAAATAACGCCATTAACGGCAGACCGCGGGCCACCGTCTACAGATATTCTAATATATTTATTACAGACGGTGCGGTTCGGCCAGCCGATTCCATCATCTTAGTGTGGTTAGAACTCTTGTATTTTGATCTTAGATGCAATACTTCATCTTCCAGTTCACAGGGTACGTAGTACGTTCGCCTACTATTACCTCGGCTATAACGTTCGTCGTAGCTTATATATCACCCAACACTGGTCCGTCTCGATGTGACCGTATCCCCGGAATTTTTCTCATGCATATTACGATTTTACAGGTATTAATTGTAATTATTATAAAATGGGGCTACTTATTTTAAAATTAACTTTAGTTAGTTCTTTGCTTTAGTCATGACTAATGATGATTAATATATTATATTAGCAAGTTTTACTTCATCTTAAATGTTTAAATGTGGTGACGAAATAAGTGCAAGTGAATATTTTAAAATATCATTTGCAATTTGTTTTATAAATCGGCCGGCCCTGGTTCTTTCTGGACAATGTGATTTTTTGGTTGTGTATGTAGCTTCCACTTTGTTTGGCATCTATTTTATTTTCTTCTTGAGGCAAGATACATTAAAATATCAAAAAATTAAATTTTCTGGTTTACAAATGTATACTCTAGCCTAGATCTGCTATATATAGGTTGATAACTACCTAATTATCATTGAAGAAATAAACGCAAAAAAATAAAAGACTAGTATTTGATCATATTTGGACGCTGCACTAATTAACACCACATTGGCCTCAAGGACGATTTTAGGAAACCTTTCTGGGGGGGGGGGGGGAGTAATTTAAAAAAAAAAGTGTGTTAATATATTTTATTATAAATGGTATGAGAACAACATAAATAACTTTTTTTTTTCATACTTGTGGCATAAGTGAAAAAGCCTCGAATAAATAGTTATAGAATAACGTCCTGCAGCAAATTTATTAATTACATTGTTTATATTTACATCAATACTCTATCTATGGATATGCAAGAGACCCAATCCAACCGGTCGCTCTTGTGCTATAGTGTTTCGTAGGCAAGTTTTTAATCGTAATTTCCACGTAATGGATGTAAATTACACATGATGTTTGACCGGTCTTTGCCGGGGGGGAAGGGACGGGTAATTACCTCATTACCCCTTCACTGTAAAACCGCTTTTGATTGGCCTTGAGTCTCGGCCGACCCTAAATTTTAGAGTACGAGCCGTCACTGTTTAATACCTCTAATACTTTAAGCGACGATAAACGCAATTCATGCTAGACGTCCCTATTTGTACACAATCAACAACCGGATTTGACATTTTTGACAATAAAGCACTGTTATGTGAGTGTATTATTTTTTATCGAGGACATAATCGGACAAGCTTTATCTTTCTCTGATGCACGGTTTTAAATCTGCAACTTTTCTCTAAATGTATTTTACACATACATTAGTAACTAATAAAATCAATGCGCATAAGCAATTACTTATGGAATACATGACGCACGTACGTAAAAAAAAACGTGGTGAATCTAGAAAATATGTGAGGTAACACATTAATTTTTGCATACAAAACCACTAAATAGGACTTAACATATCGAAACTGCTACTGGTTTCGACTGAAAAATTATACGTCAAAATATAACTAATTACCTTGCCCGACAAAGCCACCTTTTCCGCACAGCACGCAGATTTGTCTCAAACGGTTTACTGAAAAACGCCAATATTGGTCATCTGAGCAAGCGTCAAAACGGCATTAATAGTTTTTCGTATATTCGTATGATTTATCAAAAAACATATGCAATTATATATAAAATAAAATGTTATCAATTAGTTAATGAATGGGTGTTAAAAGGTGAGCTTCGAATTAATAAGCGTATCTCTGTATTAAAATAAAACGATATCAATTAATTCGAAATGGGGTCAGGAGAAATGTTGAAAAGAAAATATTCATATCGAGTAATTTCTACGAGATAGAAAATAATTTGTGCACAAAGAGGTTTGAACCCACATCTCGTCTGACTGATAAATATGGGTTCGATTTACTTTATAACGCGATAGCAAATCGAATCACCATACACAGTTTAATTATTGTATAAAATAATCCAATTTATATGACTCAATAATAAACCTATGTAATTTTAAATAAAACATTAACAATTAATTCGTAAATGGGGTTAAACCAAAGTCGTGAGCTTCCCATTTGATGAGTTTATTTAATTTCATATACTATTAGTCGCTATTTTCTCTAAAAGAATCTCTCGCTGTCTCTCACTCCTCTTTTTACTATCCTTATAAATAGAGTGTGATTAGTCTAACCTAGGCTTAATTCTAGGGTGGTGTTAAAACAAAATACTGTAACTGTTTAAATAATGTTATTTATTTTTTGTTGATCAATAACACTTTATATGTGTGTAAAGTTTTTGAACTAAAATATATTAACCTAGCCTAGCCTCGTTTGATGAAGCAGCAGCGCAAGCCACAGTTCTTAGGCTGTCTCTTCCAAATACATGTATTTTGTATGGCAATTTATGTAATACTGAAAATGTAATTTGTGAAGTACAAGGTGAAAATAAAATGCTCTAGCTGTTTAAATAATTTTATTGAAAATATTTTTTTCAATAAAACATAAACAAGTGTTACAATATCTTAATATTATAATTTTCTATTTCCTACTCAACAAACATGTTACAGAGTTGGTTTATGCCCTATAACTTTTATTTTACAATCTATAATTTATACGTTTTAGCATATTCTAGTGATATAATTTAATTACATAAAAAATTAGTCAGCAGCAGATAATTCCCTTTTCATTTTAATAAAAAATTAACATTACAGTTTGAAACGGCTAACATGTAATAAGAGACAAAATCTACTCACTAGTTGAATCAGTAATCAATGGCTGAGGATTGCCACTTTACATCATAATCATTAATTTCCAAATCTCCAGCGTACAGGTATACTAAAATACATTTATCTAAGTTTCTCACATATTAAAAAAGGTCCTTAAAATGTTTTTTATTTAATCGATTTAACACTGAACCGCTTGCAACTCATTATTTATAATTGATGATTGATCTTTGATTACACACCTCTCGCAATGATGGATTTTATAATGTGTTATAAGTATTAAGGAAACAGTTGAGCTCATATGTAAACTAAAAACAACTTCTTTTTATAAGCGTTCAAACCAAACTAAAATTTTAAAACATCGTTTTTCCTCACTAGATAGCTAATTATTTGTATACATTTTATCTCTTTGTGACCTTATAGTTGAACTGGCGCCATTGATAAAAATTCAACTTTTTGAAAACATGTTTACCATTGATAACAACCATAATTTACTATATTAATGTATGCAATTATATAGATTTTACAGACCAGTTGAGACTGGTAACAATCATTTGAGTGTTAATAAAACCAGCTAAGTTTCTGATTTTCAATACTTCAGTATAATATTACTTACAATAAATTTAACAATTTGTTTTATAGTTAGAGCGGAACTTAACATAATAACATACTTTAACAATGATAGCATATTTAATACTAAGACAAAGGCATTATTTTTTCGTTGCAATAAATTGTTTCATTTGAATGCATTGACTGTGAAATACTACAAAAACAAAAGAATTTTTTGCAAGAGATGCACCAGCGTGGTCAGTGGTATTCTCCTAGTTGTTTGTAATGATATGGAGAATCTGTTTGTCTGTTTCCATTGACTTTTATTGTTTCACTCATTTTGAGGCAGCTTAGTTAGAACAAAAAAAATGGTTTTAGAAATGACAAAAAGTAGAAAGTAGTATAATTTTCCATGGTGTATCATTAAATCCCCATCGTAAGGTATCAGTATAGACATAATTTACAATTCTTTTGTCTTCGTATTAATGCAATTTTTATTTCAGAAACCGTATAAACTTCATGTTTTTTAGAAGTAAGATGTTGAAGAACTTCAGTTTTTGTTTTGTTAAATAAGCACTGAAAATAATCATCAAACGTAATTTCTTTTAACTTTAACACCTTTTGTTTTCTTTATGATAGTTTCACTGCTATCCAGTTCGAATACATTTTAGAACGCAATCCAGGAAATTGTGTCATTATTGTACTGTGGTTTTAATCTTTCATTAACCCTAAAACTTTTTTTAGTTGTGGAATTTTAAAAACAATGTCTGGTGGATATTCAGAAGTATCGAATTTATGTATGTCTTCTCTTATGTGGCTGTATATGTCGTCAACATGATAATGATATATGAGACTATCAGTATCAGTGTTTTGCGTTTTCTTCAAATTTCTTTTTGATTTAGTTATAATGAAAGTCATATAAAATGGTTATAGGAATATCTAAAATAGCCATACCTACAAAAAGCGGTTTGTTGAAGCTTTAAGTTTTCTCATTTCAATTAGTACCATATTCTTATCAAAAATTGTTCAGCTATGAAGATTCGGTTGCTAAACATAATATTTTGCACCATATCTCCCGGACTTAACATCTCTTACTACGTACTCGTACTTTTTAACATTTTCTATGGTCTTGCCAAAAACAGTATTAATATATTGCTTATATAAATTTTTATCAAAATCCTTTATACCAATGTTACGTAAATGTATATTTAATTCAACATAATTCTTCAACTACATTGACTACTTAAACTTTACACACGATGAACCATGCCAAGTTGAATAGCTTGCAAGTATCTGTTTTTGTTAAACAAACTAGTTATTAATTTTGGAATATCAGATTCAGAAACTGGTGGAACTATATGTTCAGGACAGAGTGGTAAATCTTTGTGAGAATTAAACAAGCTTTTTGGATAGTAGAGGTCAGCTTCAAGGAAATATCCATATTCGCTATCGGCAGAGGAATTAGGAGTATTTTCTCTATAAATATCTTTCTGGTATCCAGTCACGCTCCCTGTACCGTAAAGGAAGTCATAGCTGTATAAGTTGTTAACATCAAACTATATGAAGTATGAAAAAGGCAGTTCCGAATTATAGGGTTCCTTTATATATTTATTATTTGCTTGGCCATATCTATTGCTGCATTGTGAAATACTCTCTCTAATGCCTTTTTCAAGAAACATTGCCCTGTCAATATCAGACATGGCTTTGACAGACTGATTTTAAGTTTAATATATATTTATGATATTTGACAATGTTTGGCTTCAAACATATTGAATATAAAAACTTAAAACCAACGATTAACCCCGAAGGGCGCGATTAAAACTAAACGAGTAACCCCGAGGGGCGCAATTTTATTTATATAAAAAAACCTTACTGAAACAATTGTTTCATAACCACTAATGCAATCTTTAATGGAAAATGGACTTTATCTTCCGTAAACACGACAATAGTTGAAGGAGTAGTGGCCATTTTTCTTTGCTGATTTGCTGCTTCTCTGTTGTGACTGATTTTCGCAAAATATCGATCGAAAATTCGTTGAAAACATATAATATGAACACACAAATAGTTTTAAACCTTGCAACTAGCAAAATACATTTGATAACCTCTGAAAGACCTTACATTGTAGTTAAAGTGTTGATTTGGTTCTTAATAACTCGAAAATTGTATAGGCCAAGAAATTAAAACGTTGAGTTTTCGCTGACAAAATAGGTAGAGCAAATTTGAGTTTTTCATTTTCCTGTAAAAAAGAATTTCAAAGATACATCTAAAATGACACTTTTTAGAAAATTAGGGTTTTTGATCCATGATAACTAAAACTTTTCGCTAGCATGCAGTAGACCCGTAGGATTAGTTTTCTATTTGCAAATCTGTCCTCTAAAGATTTATTCATAATGAAAATAAAAAATATGATTTTCATGAAAAATAATTTTCGAGAATCTTATAGCCCGAAAGACTAATTTTTCTACTTAAAAACCTATCATATGAATTTAAATTAACTCATGAATTATAATTTGCCGCTTTAAAAATTCTTAATTAGTACTATGACTTTGTACTATTTTAAGAAAACGTGATTCTATACTATGCAAAAAAGTAGACATTTGCATAGATGACAGCTAAGCATTTGAAAGTGACATTCGTTTCCAATTTTTTTTTAAATAAAACCATGATTAACATAAGATAATCTTCAATATAAAAATTTTGAGATATGCTATAAATACAGCATAAACCAGTTTACTTCAGTTCACGCTCATGCCTCTTGCAGCACAACATATTTGTTCAAGGTGTAAAGGAAAATCTTTTTGATCAGGTTAACTATGTTTACCTTGCATATAAAAAAACTCACCCAAAAGAAGGCACAGAAACATTCCCCAAATTATTATCCAAAGGATTTTAATTAGAACAAAACTATCCCAAAAGGACAGAAACCTTCTCTAAATTTTTCAAAAATATAAGTAGTAAATCAAAACTTGACGTTTGGTTCTAAATACGAAGCACAACTTGTCGTAAATTATTTTTTACAACCTGTCCCAAATCAACCAACCACTTTAAGAACTTCTACCTGTATCAAGTGTCGAAGAGTAGTTCGGATAACGGAACAAGCTCTAGTTAATATATGTTCTGACTGTGGAAATGGAAGAAACTGAATTTAAAAAAAAATAATTTTTTATTGTAAAATTTCTAATTTCAAAGTTGTTAAATATTTGCCTAATACTAATATAAAACTACAGAACTACTATAACGATTGTTTAGTCAATCACTTTTACAGCAAAAATAGTCTTATTGGTACGATATTAAATTTAAAGAAATAAATGTGTCTAATTAAAAAATATATTTTTATTAAACTTATTTAAACAGCTAAAGCATTTTATTTTCACCTTGTATTTCACATATAACATTTTCAGTATTGTTGTTACAGTACAAATTGCGATACAAAATACATGTATTTGGAAGAGATATATTAACAACTGTGAATTGCTGCTGCTGCAGCTACTACTACTTCATCAAACGAGGCTAGGCTAGGCTAGGATAGGCTGGGCTAATCTTTTTTGCTTCAAAAGAATATTACACGCAAATAAAATTTATTGATCAACAAAAAATAAATAACATTATTTTAACAGTTGCAGTATTTTGTTTTACACCACCCTATAATTAAGCCTAGGCTAGGCTAATTGTACTCCATTTATAAGATGTAATTATTAAAATTTCTTCTGTTACACTTTATGCGTTTTATTTTACAACCTTTCAAACACAGGAGTGAGAGATAGTGAGAGATTCTTTTAGGAAAATTAGCGACTAATAGTACATGAAATTAAATAAATTTAACAAATGGGAAGCTCACGACTTTGGTTTAACCACATTTACGAATTAATTGATAATGTTCTATTTCATTTAAAATTGTGTTTTGTATGCAAAAATGAATATTTTCTAGATTCACCACGTCTTTTTTACGTACGTGCGTCATGTATTCCATAAGTAATGGCTTACGCTCATTGATTTTATTAGTTACTAATCTATGTGTAAAATACATAAAGTAAGAAAAGTTACAGATTTAAAACTGTGCATTTATTGTCAAAAATTTCAAATCCGGTTGTTTATTTTGTGAAAATAGGGACGTCTAGCACAAATTGCGTTTATCGTTGTTTAAAGTATTAGGAGTAGTATAAAATGTTTTTAACAACCTGTAGTTGAACGGGTTCTAGTAGTTTTAAAATATATTTTTGCATATGTTATTTGTTAAATCATACAAATGAAAAACTCCTAATGCCTTTTTGACCAAGCTTGCGCAGATTATACTTTTTTGTTATTTTTCGCTAAGCCGTTTGAGAAGCTAACACGGCAAAACTGCCTTTTGACTTGTCTTATTAATTATTCAGATAACGTTACGCCATTTTCTTTTACGGTACGCGAAATTCACTTCTACGATACATGTTGGTTTTAGATTTATAACGTTACACTATTCTCTTTTATGTTACGCTAAACTCACCTCTACGATACACGCTTCTTTACACTCTCTTTTAAAACATTCCCCCCAAGTCCCTGTCGTGCCTCCATGCTTTATGGCTCCAGTCTACTGAACACAACCTTCCGAGATCGATTCCACACAAATATACACTTGTTTAATCATTATTCACATTTATTTCGATATTAAGATATGCTAACTAAAACCTTTATTGACACACCCTTTAGGCCTTTCTGGTCAACATGGACTAAAAATCCTTGAACTCGACGGACATGTCATCGACCAAATAATGTTACGTTATTTTAATTTAACGTTACGACAAATCAAATGGGAACCCGCTTGCTCTACTACTTCCAAGTACAAAGTTTTGTAGGAAGACGATACACAGGAAGTTTGTTAAAAAGTTCGTCATGCCGGACTTGATCACATACTTTGGATATGTTGAGGGCAATAATTTGGGCTTCTCCCCGTGGAATTCGATGGACTTATTCCAGTTGTGGGTTACGAAGGTAGGAAGATCTGCTGTGGATCTTTGGTGGTGGTCGTCGTATTGCCTGTCGTGGATAAGTTTATACCTTTCAAGGTTATGTAAAAGATCGTTTTTTATATATAATATGACTTAAAGTGCCTTTCTAAAGTATAGAAATTTGTAATTTTTGGTTTCGTTATGTCTGAAGGTAATTTGTTGAAGACACTATATTCTTTTAAATTAATGATGCTGAAATTTAAATATATTTTATTTTAACTTATATATTAATAAGTGTCTGAGATTTCCAACGTTTCGCTTGAATTTTAGGCATTCATCAAGGCCTTAAGCGTTTTTGCTTTTGAAAAGCCTATGCTATTTTTTATTTTTATTTTAACATAAACTCACCGGATTTAGTCGATATATATGTATTTATTACTGAGTAAATACTTATTTAATACCGCATCAAATGTTCTGGTTAATAGTCGCTGGAACTATTGATACTAATTTAAAACATTAAATATTGTATTTAATTATTTTATTTGATTGAAACTTTTCTTATTTCAAAATATTTTGCCTAGCAATATGGATAAGTTTTTTGAATATACTTGTTCTTTATAATGATTGAATTTTTATTATCTTTTTAAGTATCTTATAAAAAATTACTGATTTGATATAACTACTAAGTTCATTAAATGAAAAGATTTCAAGACAAGACCTTAGGTGGATTAAAAGTTTTTGATTAGTAATTTTAGTTTGATCTAAATTCTTCTTAATGATTTAAAAGTGACTAATTATATTTTGTTCTGTTAGTATAAAATTACACGTTCATTAATTGTAGGGACTGCTTTTAAGTGTGATTTTATTAGGTTGGGGTTAACATTTGGTGAGTTTTCACGTTGTGTTGACCACGTGCTTGTATTTACAGGGCTTTTTTGTGTTTTGTAATTCAATAAATATTAATTACAACCAACATCGTAGCACAATGCCTAAGGGGAAATAGTATTTTTAAAGCAGCATATGTTTTTTGTATATTATTAGTTGTACGCCAACGATACCTAAATGACTGGATCATAATAAAAATAATAGTATTAAGCGTCTTATATTTGCAAAAAAAATCCCTAATAAAAATCGAAAATATAACAGTTGAAGAAGGTGAAATTTAGCTTTATTACTACCCTTACATTTAACCTCCGGAAAAATGTACATTTACACTCATACATATAAACACATAATTACATACATGCATCTACACGGAAACATGAGGACATTATCAAATCTACACAAGACAAAAACATTATTTTATATACGAAAAAATCTCACTTAGTTCCGCCTGATGATGGAGCGCGGCGCTTCGATTGCGTTCCTAGCATGAAAAGTTAATATTTCGTTTTACCGCGGTTTTTTTTGTCTCGATTACGTACGTCTCGCTCGCGTACTCCAGAAGCCGCAGCCGAAACATTATTTATTTTCGATGTAGACCATCGTTTTTATTGATTGTTCATGCCGCTTTTTTGCATTTTAAAATCAGGTAGCTACTTTTGCAATGAAACTGAAAAAATGTCTCATCGGGGTTGGTTGTAATAATTCTAGACGAAGCCCTAAAAACGAATTAAGATTTTTTAAATTTCCAGTAAATGAAAAGATGCAATTGGCGTGGATTATTAATAGCGGTAAGTAGCGTCAATGGATTTTGTTTTTACTAATTGCAAAGCGTTAAATAGTAAAGCAAGGCAAAATGTGTTTGGAGTATAAACCTTTTTCTAGACCTACGGCAAGCTAAATATTTTTCTATTCGTCTAAGCAATGACTGCCTGTTACGAGTATTTGTTATTTGCCTTAAAAGTTAAAAAAAGCGAACAATTGGATTTTTATGTGGCTTTAATTTTTTATTGACATCTAGAGTAATTTAAGTTACTATCTTGATTAATTTTGTACGCTTACGAGCAGTTGCGTAATTATATTTTACTAAAAATACGTATTTTAAGGATTGGCATCGGATTTACCTCTTCCCGTTTTAACTGACGAGTAAAATTCCCGTTTCGCCTGACGTTTTTTGCGGTACCTCAAATTTTTGTGATGGGTTATTTTGCATCTGAAATGCGGTCAAATTGCAATCTTTATCGTATTGGAATTAGAAAAATTAAAACAATATATTGCAAGGATTAGTAATTATTTATTTAAGAGAGGGTCCAAAAATTAAATTAAAATGATCGTAATATCTACAGTGAGTATTATTTGTGATACAATTTGTGACTCCTACGGGGATAAAGCCAGTGCTGTTAGTAGAAGTAATAATGTTTTAATATTCTAAAATTGAAGTATTTTTGCCAATTTTATCAAACTTTTGGCTCTAAAAATTAAAAACAAAAACTTATATCAAATTTCTTAAAACTGCTCGTCAGAAGAACTATACAGTGCAATCAATTTTATTATTATGCCTATATTCCGAAAACAGTTTTTGATAAGGCTGCTAAAAGTATAAAAGACGTTTCGTCCGAATTGCTTATAATCAATAAGACTTTTTTGTCATGTTTTTTGATATTATACGGAGTGGTAAAGCAAAATCTGAAAATGAGTTTCGACTAGTACTTACGAAAATATATCCTTTTCTCATCCACTGCTGGATTTATCGCCTTATCCGAATACTATTTGAGAGTTGATCTTAGCATTCTTAGCATACCCATGAGATAACAAACGTAATTAATTTATTTTAAACATAGTTACGCATCGAACCGGAGATCTTTAAGCGTCTTGGTAGATAGGCATACTACTGCGCTTCGTTTGCTATTATAAGGGCATATGTGTGTCTATCATGGCCCCTGTAGGTCCTTAGTATTTGGGGCAGTACGAAAGTTTTGTTCAAAATGCACCTGTTTTCTGATAGGTAGGCAGAGGCTCATTAAGCTCACCTCTTAAATAGTGCCTTTTGAAAACGCTAGACAAACATAATACAATATGACAGTAAACTTTTTTCATGATTATTTTTAAAAAACTATAGCCGATTGTTTTGGTAATAGGAAATACTATTTTGTGGAAAAACTCAAAATAACTTACGAGTAAAATACGAGTACATTTTTTTAATGATACTCAGAAGAGTAATTATGAATTGTTTACGATTTCTATTTATAGCTAAATATAAAACCGTATGTCACTATTCAAAACTTGACTTCAAGAAGTCTTTTAAATCACCGACTTGTAGGAAAAATTTAGGATATGAGTTTTAGAGATTCATTTATTAGATTTCTTTAAGCTACAAAAATACATCATATTTCAAATTTAATGTACATAAAATCAAAGAGTGTTGTATATTCATATAACAAAATTAATTGTAAACATTTTTTTAGATTTCTGGGTATTTTTAAAAATAAAGATATTCGGTTTTTTTGAAAATTTTAAAATTTCCAACACTCTGTACATTAAATTTTAAAGGTTCATTTTTAAAGCTTCATTTATTATATTTCTCTGAGTTATGAAAAGTCCTTATTCTCTAGATTCAGTGTACTTACATATACATAGAGAGAGTCAAAAACTTTAAAAAAATCAAATTTTTAATAGTGATTTTATATTTATTTATATAAATATATTTTAAGACAACATTTCTTATTTACTTTCTTGCGTAATCTTTTTGATATTTGAAACATACTCTGCCTTAATTTTAGAAATAAAGTAAATTTTGAGATTCCAGAAATGCAAGATATTTTATAAAAAGTTTTTGTTCGTAAAATTGTAAGTCGTTGAGCAATAAATACATTTGTTCCGTATGTTTTAGTGATGAAGATTTTGCATCGGAAAAAAAGTAAAATTAAAGCCAAATGCTGTGCTCGAGAAATATTCTCATTTATGCGTTAATGAAAGTTTAACCATAAAAATGCCTACTAGAACCTATTTAAGAAAAGGAAATTACGCTGTTTTCTGCGTAAAACAAACTAAATCCGAAAATTACGAGAATTGTACCCCAGGGACAAGATTAATTTTGATGATTCTCTGACTCCTAAGACAAAACATGTTATTTAAGAAATATATAACATGCTAAGGGCTACGCTCACTAGAATATCTCAAAAACAATCAAAATTAAAAATGTCAAAAGTAATGTTTCATTGTGTACCAAAAAATTAAATATACAAAAAGAAATTTTGCCATTCTAAGAAACAACATTCAAGAAGTAATAAGACAGTCATTTCAAATTCATATGCATGCCAGTAAAGCTTCTCACACAGTGATTTCCTTATAACTGAAAAATAAATGAAAAGATTAGACTAGGGCAGAAAAAGAGTTGGCTTTAAGTCTTTACTACAAATCTCCAACAACCTGTTATGCGCAAAAGGGATATTATTTTATTAGAACACTAAAATTATATATTCAGATATTTTTGAATGTGTTCAGATTATTTGTTGCGTTTAGAATGACAAACAAAAATCTTTGATGATGATCAATGATCAGCTTAATATACCTTTACACCGAACCGCGCTCTTTGAGCGGTGGTTTTCTTATGTGATTCCCAAACTATTTTATTCTGAAATAAGAAATAACTTTGTTAATTGTCAATATGCGTTGTTTAAAAGGAAATATAAAAAATATTTGTTTAGCAAATATTAACACCGATGTTTAATATTTAGTACTTATGTAATAATCATTAAGTATTTAGTATACCTAAATTTAGTATTGTAATGTTATGTGTTTCATGTAAAACTATTTATTATAGGTTTAGCCGTTGCTATATCTGTTAAGTTTATCTTATGTACAGTTAAGTGTATTATAACATTGTAATTTGCTTTGTACATGCTCGGTTAAGAAAACAGCCATGCTGCCCTTCGCCGAGTAAAAAATAAAGACGTTTCTTCTTCTTCTTTTCGCAACTGAATAAAAATATCTGACTTTCAATTGATTGAAGCAAATATTTAATAAAAATTAGATATCTTAAACATGTAGACTAGTCTGTCTACGGAATGTTTCGATACATAATATAAACATATTATTATTACTTCGCTCCAAAATAACACATAGGAAACAAAAAAGTGTAGATATCGTACCCGTAAAATCAGGTATTTTAATAAAACCATCTTAGATAATACCGCTAAAACCAAATTAAGGTTATTTTCATACATATTTATGAATATCCACAAAAGACCAATTTTTCCGTTTTTCTCATAACCGTTGTTGGATCAGAGTGATCTAAATTGACTATATTTTTTATTTTAAGTAATCAATTAATTTTAAAGTAATTTGAAAATTCTGGAAAATTATAAATTAATGCATATAATGGTATAAGTGGCTCTAAATGCGAGCTCAAAAACAGTAAATAAATATCAAATGCGCGACACGTATATATCTTCCCTTGCCTCCAAAAACTTCAAAGGTGACATATGCAAATTTGAACACGTCTTTATTGCGAAGACCGATAGTACGTATATACAAATGATCTAAAGGTTTTTGATTTTTCAGTAGTACTAACTACTACTTGAACCATTGGATCGACGCGATGCCGTTCGAAGAACCTAAGTGTCATAAAAATGTGGATAACAAAAAAAAATTAATAAACTAAATTTATGTCAATATTTTTTTGCTCTTCTAAAATATTCGTTACTTAAGTTCCCAAAAAAAAAATCATTTTTATTTAAACTCTGTACTTTAAGTTTAGTGGAGGGGGATACATTTTGAAAGAAGCCCTTCTCACAGATAGCTGTTTTAATATTTGATAAATATAAGATACAAGCTCTTGGTATGGGTCATTATTTTTTATGAGAAGTATAAAACGACCTTATATCATAAAATTCAAGATGAGAGGTTCACCCTTATATGAGTCTTCCGATCCATCTAATTTAAATGTACCTTTGAAAACGGGGTTTAAAGACTGTTCTTCGGAACCTACGTTAAAACTGTGGACGATCTCGTAAAAAAGTGATCCTCGTAGTCATTAAATATTTTATCAGAAATAAAAACAACTTACTACTCCAATTTCATGGTAGACAGCAACTTTTCCCAGGGGTGCCACCTCTACTTGTAGGGACGTGCCGAAGGCATCCGCTATGGGAAAAGGCCCACCAATTTAGGCAACTTACTTAAATTAATTTAGCCATGGCGCTAGTCATTTTTAGGAGTTAGTGGGTTGTGTCATCATTTAACATAACAAATATATGTTGCAAAATGTAGAGGGGTGAATTCTTAGAGGGGCAACGATCCCCCGTGACCCCTTCCACAGTCTACGCCCATGTTCCATTTCATATGACAATGATACAAAAATATTTTAATACAAGTATTTAAGTCGAATGAGATGTTTCGTTGTGGATCGCCTTAACTTATTTCTAGTTTACGTACGGTTTAAAGTCTCTATTTTGCATTCCTTATTCATTCATTAAACGTTCTTTTTGTACCTATATTTATTTTTGCGAAATTTAAAAATTTTCTGTATTAAAAGTAAAATAAAATTGAATTTTTAGCTATACATTTTAACATTATGTACATACAATATGTATTATTTTTTATTTTATTTTCTAACTGCTGAAAGAGGACATATACAGTTTTCTCTTAAATTGGTATTTTTAATATTTTTGTTCTATGGGCTAAAATGTATACATTACCGAAGAAATATGACATATTTCTTTATTATGTGGGACGCAATTTGTAGCAGAAAAGTGGTATGTCGACTATATAAGACTCCTTTCTGTAGTAAACGTATCCTAAAGCGACGTAGTGTATTGTGACCAGTGAGGTGAGGTCTAAATATCGAAATCGATGATGAATGAATCTTTTTGTGTTGTTACTTATAGAGGGTTTTAAAAAAATCCCTCAGAATAGCAAAAAAGTTTCTATATAGTTTTTCTCTACTACAAAAAGTGACAGTTTTTTTAATATAATTTTTGAAAAATAACTCTTAAATATATTTTAGGCCGATTTACAGTACACATTAAAAATAACACATTGTAGAAAAATAAAAAATTCATCGAGCACTTATTATTTTAAAATGTTTGAATTTTTTTCTTAAATATTGAACATTTATAAAAATGTGGCGTGTCCTCGCCTTGAAGTTAGCTATTCATAAAAAATAGGTTTCTTCAACAAATAAGAATATGCAAAATTGTGTTCCTAGGGCCGTATCTGGATTTGTTATTTTACAAGCCAATACTATAGTTTTTGGGATGCTTTGATACGTTAGTTTTTGAGACTGGTAATTGTATATTATAAAGGACACTAAGACTTAAAAATACGTTATTTGACACATAATTCTTTCTTATAGAATTAGAAAATCAATCACGAAATTTCTTGTTTTAATATAAATGAAGAATTGCAAGAATGGTCATAAAAGTGTATGACTTTTGTGTGTACCAGTATTATGAGTTCTTGAGTGTATGCTTTTTGTGTGAACCAGCATTATCAGTTCTTGAGATTGTAATACTTTTAAAACAGTTTTGTATACACTTATTCACACTTCTTATTGTAATTTTATTCATTATTGATAATATTCATCCAGTTATTTTAAAACTAACGATTACGAGAGGGTCGTATATGTATACATTGCATATATTTACGAAATACGCAAAAAAATGTTATTTTCTTTTTTAAAATATATTCTATTACTGATTAATGAATGGGGTTTTATCACTTTCTGCAAACACTCTTTATGTTGCAGATTGGCTCTACAGAGTCAATCTATCTCCATTTTTAATTTTATAAAAATTAGCTTATGTATTTTTGTTGGTTATATTATTATAATTATTAATATTTGTAATATTATTAGATATTATTGACGTCGTAGTCGATTTTTGTATGTAAAGAACCGAGGAAACCAATAATTCAGTTTCTTGTGTATATATATATATATATATATATATATATATATATATATATATATATATATATATATATATATATATATATATATATATATATATATATATATATATATATATATATATATATATATATATATATATATATATATATATATATATATATATATATATATATATATATATATATATATATATATATATATATATATATATATATATATATATATATATATATATATATATATATATATATATATATATATATATATATATATATATATATATATATATTTTATATATATATATATATATATATATATATATATATATATATGTATATATTTATATATATATATATATATATATATATAAATGTTTTAAAAACATATTGGGGCCCGGGTCTAGGGCCCGCCGCCGTCTTTCTGATGATTTTGTTAGAGATAGATTTTAATGCTCCCTTTTTGGTATTAGTAATAATGATTTTAAATGCAATGTATCATTACATTTTTTAGATCAGCTTAGCTTTAATCAGAATAACAGTATAAAAAATGTCACGGTTGTACGTTGGATTTGATATTGTCAAACATCATATGTGATGTTACAGAGCATGAAGTGGCAATATCACGGGTGGATAAACACCATCCCCTACTTAGATTTGTTATAGAATGTAATATTTGTAAAAGTAGTGTCCAACAGTTTAATTTTAGAAAGGCTAACTTTCCCTTAATATATGACATTATTCTTCATGCGGATTGGACTAAAATATACAACTGCTTTAGTATATATAGACTTAGTTTGTGGAGTTTTTACTGTATTCTTAAAACGCATTAATCCACTGTGTTTTACATAAAATTAGTAGAAGGAGACGGTATAGAACCAGCAAACAAGTCAACTTTTGGTAGTGATTCAGTACTGAGCTTTATAGTAGAGGGCTGCTCGAATGTCTATGTAGGCCCATGATGTACATATTTAACCTCTCAATTGAATTTAAATATCTCCCTAGCTGCTGGGAGATTGCTCGCGTTATCCCTGCGTTAAAGAAAGGTGATCCATCAGGGCTGCGCATATTATAAGCCCATTTCAATTGTTTATATGTCTAAGCTTTCTCAAATATAAACAGATTTTCAATCAGGTTAGGTTTATAATCTCTCCTGATCAGCATGGATTCATAGATAAGATCATGTGACACAAATCTGACTTGTTTGTCCCAATATATTTGCTCTTCACTTGATGACAATGGCCAAGTTAATATTGTTTATATGGATATCCTAAATAGACTAAGGTGTTCTTTTGCTGAAATTAGACTTTTCCTCAGGTTTGATTTGGTTTTTGAAATTTTACTTGACTGAGCGGTAGCAGTTTGTAAAAATCGGGTGCTTTAGATCTTCAAAATCGTCTGGATTTACACAAGGCTCTAACCTGGGACCTTTGCTTTTCATAAATGACCTAGCATACAAAACTTAATTGCTCAAAACTTATTATTTGCTTACGTACAAACTTAATTGTTCAAAACTGTTATTTGCTGACGACTTAAAAGAATACTAGTATTGATTCCTGAGTTGAATGTCAGTTCTTGCAGAGTGAGTTGAACAGTATAAGTACATGGTGTGATATAAATAAACTGACAAGGGGTGCAGAGTCAGGAAAAAAATAAAAATGACAGCAATCTTTGCGGAACGGCTTTTAAACTATATTCAAATTGGACTAAATCAAGTTAAAACTATTGAATGCAAAATTTTCTTTAATCATTTAAATAGATACATATTCTCGTACTTCCACTTATCTCTAACCCACTTCTTGCGGACTATAAACTAAAAAAAATTAATACATTTTATTATTTCAGAGTATTAATTGAAAGAGAGTGGTTAGCTTTCGGACATAAATTTGCTGATCGTTGTGGACACTCTGGTGGAAGTGAAGATTTAAATGAGAGATGTCCCGTATTTTTGCAGGTTAGTTTTAATATATAACGGTTTTTGTTTAAGTGTAAATGAAAATCTTTTTTGACTCATTATTTAGTGATATTAAAATATCAGATTTGTATACTTATAAAAATAAGAACTTGGCTCCGCAAACGCTTCGTTTCTACCCTGTAACGGTGCCCCTACTTAAGTGACATTTTTGAAGGTAACCTCTTAATATTAACTAATTAAACTTAGGGGTTAAATTATGCTGAATAAAACCTAGTTTGGGGGTAAGTTTGTGAACATTAATTCGTCAATAAAATCAACCCTTTAAAATATGATATTTTTAAGCATATTTTCATTATTTCCTACTATTTTTAGGCAAAAGACTACACTTAATTTATCCGACTAGAACCACCTTTTTTCAGATATTTTTTAAATTCAAAACTTGGAAAATGATTGTAAAGCTTTATGAGTAGGGTCCCTATATTAAAACAAAAAAATCTTGAAAGTGATTAAAATAAAAAAAATCTTCAAGTGATTAAAATAAAAAAAATCTTGAAACTGTGACATATTCTGGACTAAGGACTGGTTAATAAAACCACATTATATTCTCAATGTTTCGTCGTGTCCTAAACTCATAGTATAAATATAAGCGAAATAAATGTCTTATTTTCATTTTTCCTGTATTAGGTAAATATTATTTTCGATCCATAATAGTTGGCGTTTATTTATTATACTTTAATTCATTTTGGGTATTTGTTTTATATTTAGAATAGAAATAGGGAATAAGAAAAGAGAATAATATAAAAACCAAATAATTATCCGATTTTCGAAATTTTTTATGAACGGATAATCCGATTGTTAAAACAATGTCGTTTTGCGCAACACTAAATAAAATAATTTTTTGAGAACCAACAAAATGATTTAAGTCAAATAGTAACTGGGGTAAAAAAATTGAAAAAATATATTTTGAAAAGACCGGTTCTATTATGTTTTATAACTAGCTGGGAGGATTTTCGCTTTACAAAACAAAACTATACAATAACATGGTGAAATAAGCCACCGTCGTTCTAAATTTAAAATACTCCTTTCATATAGACCTTCCGTAATTTGATTTTCAAATGAAAAACTGCCAAAGATTACTAACTAGAGTATTATTTTGTAGTATAGTAACACATGAATTTAATATTTGATACTTAGCGTATTAATATAAGTGCGTATTTGCAGTTCGAAAACAGTAATTAAATGTCTACGTTGTTTTTTTTTATTACAGTGGCTCGACTGTGTTCATCAACTTATTACCCAGTTTCCGATATCGTTCGAGTTCTCCCACAACTATCTTATCAAGCTGGCTCAGCATACATATTCCAATTTATATGGAACTTTCTTATGTAACACACAAAAACAGCGAATGAAAGTCGTATATGGCAGAACATTTTCGATATGGGAATTTTTAAGTTCTCCTAATTTTAGAAACCGCCTGTACTCATCAACTCATAGTGTTACCTTAGCTGGTAGGGTAAGTATAAATATCTTTTTATTCAATTACTCGCACATCTACATATATTTGAAAATGAAAAGAAATATTGTGATTATAAATGTATAAAATTAGCAAGTATAAAACCCAGATAAAAAACAAAGAATACTAACTAGAGTAATTTAGAGGATCTTCATTCCCGTTGCCGTCAGTAGAGGAAAGCCCTTCGTTATGCAGCCTATATATATATATATATATATATATATATATATATATATATATATATATATATATATATATATATGGATAGCCCACATGTTGCTGCTATCATATTATGTTTGTGTAGTAAAAATCTACTGGTTTAGACAGATGACGAAACCTTTACTTCGTGTGAGCAGTTTTGATAGCATGTACGTTCAGTATAACGAGTCAGGTTTTTGAATAAAAAAGCTCGTGGTTTGTATTGACTTTTAATACGTTGTTTCTGTTCTGCCATTTTCCTAATATAAATTCAATAGGTTATGGATCCAGAACAATAATACGTTGTTGTTATACGGTGACAACTGTATACGGTAAAACTGTTGTTATATAAGTGACAATGGATGCTAATAAAAATAGGCGAAACATAAGTTTGATGGTGACTGCGATAGTATTTGGAAGTTTCGGTTGAGAGCCCTACTTGCGGAAGAAGATGTGTTGAAAGTGCTTGACGATAAAACTCCTAGATAACCTGATAAGAAATGGGAAAAACTCGAACTATTAGCCGAATATCTCAGTGTTACCATGATAGGCATCGTGACGGAGGGTACAATTGCTCGAGACGTAATTACAAAGGTAGATGGCATCTACGAAAGAAAAAGTCTAGCTTCGCAATTAGCGATACAAAAGAAATTACTCAGCTTAAAATACAAGGAAGATACATAATTAGTGAAACATTTCCTCGTATTTGATGAACTAATGATTGAGCTATTGGCAGCTCGAGGAGTTTTGACGGGAATGTCTAAGATAGCACATCCATTCTTGACTTTGCCATCATCTTATGATGGTATTATGACTGCCATCCAAACCTTGACCTATGATACCCTAATATTGGCATTTGTCAAAACTAAGTTTTTTGATCACGAAACTAAACTAACAAATGAAAGCAGTGATACCAGCAGCAAAATACTACAAGCCGGTAATTCTCAAACGGTGGTGACTTTTAAACTGTTAAAAAGAAATAAACTTTTTTCGGAAGGAAAGTTCTCCGTCAGAAAAATATTTTTTTTTTATATCAAGGACCAAGAAAATCAGCAAGAAACAATAATTATTTTCTTAAATGCAAATATTATGGGCGCAGACACTATACAATCAAGGATTGTTTTTGTTATAAAAAACTGGTCGTCAACATACTGTGCAAACAATATAAACTCAACAAAGTGTTAGTGAAAAAGGTTCAGCCTTTATTAACTCTGCGCTACAGAATTAATCTCAAAAATATCTTCACAACATGGGAACATCTGAAAACTTCACTGAAAATCGCGGTGGCAAAGTCCTAGAGGATGTTTTATATGCACCGGACATCCCATACAACCTTCTCTCTGTACCATGTATCCAGCAGGCTGGTATGTCTGTTATTTTTAAACAGGGCGCTACTGTGAGTATCCAGAAATGTAACGACATGGTAAAGCCCATAATAATTTAATAAATGTTACCTTTGAAATTTGCAAACATTTAAATAACCAAGCAAATAAAATTTCAGAAAGGACATTAAATTATTATAAACCTTAGCATGCGCAATTGGGTTACAGAAGCAAACAAACATTTTCAGAATTAAAAAACTTGGATTTTACAGAAGACAATAATTATTTAAAATAATATTATATAATATAATAACTAAATAATATTGGTCCCACAGAAGATACCTGTGAAGCTTGAATTTTTGAAAAATAAGCATTTTAACTTGAAAAGAGTAAATTTATATTGTGATAATATCTGTCTAACGAGTTTAAAGATTTTTTTGTACAGAGGAGAATAAGTTACCATTTGACCATACCACATACGCTGCAACAAAATTTAATAGCGGAACATATGAATAGGTCAATTACAGATAAAGCTATAGCCGTGGTATATGGGGCTGAGTTAGATAAAAGTTTCTGGGGTGGCGCTGTACTTACAGCTACATACCTAATAAATCTAACACCAACAAAAGTTCTAAAACAAATGAGTACACCATTTAAACTGTGGCATGTTAAAAAGCCCAGATTAACATTTTAAATAAAATACCTAAAACTACATCAAAACTAGTTATTTCTCCTAAACATGGTACAAAAATTCTGTTATTAAAGCAGATAAATCTGTCAGCGAAACGATTCCCACATATGGGAAATTTTTTTACAATTCACTTCTCAAAAATTTTTATTCTTGATAAAAGTTGGTGCCTATCGTTAAACTAAAAATAGACATGTCAGATATAATGTAGATGTAATAGTAAGAGAGCTTATGTCACTTTTTCGAAAATGGCCCAAAGGTAAAGTACCCTTATTCTTTGTAATAAAAAAAAATTATTGCAAAAAGATGTTTAGAATTAAAAACTAAATTCAAATATAAAATTTCATGTAAATATCTTAACATATAATATGTTTTCTTCTTTTGAGATTTTTTCGAAACCGATACGCCACTGAACAATTTTTTCTTTTTGTTTTACCGGCTTACCATGTGCTGAATATAATGTAAGGAAAAACAATAAGTTTGTTAAATAGTTTTTTTAATGTTAGCTTTATATATTTTAAAGATAGGTTTATATTTAACGTTGTTGCGTTCTTACCTAAATTATTTATTTACATACACTTGTGTCACCAATAGGTCGAACACGTGTTGTCCTAATGATATTAATCCAAATAAAGGTATTTTATGAGCTTATAGTTAATAAGATTATCATAAACTCCTAGTACAAAATTCAAAAATTTAAAGCCCTCAGTTTTGGAATTATTTGGAATAAGTAATTTTATTGAATTTCAGTTTGGGGAAGATATTGTATATAATGCATATCCTCTTAATATCAAATGTATGTAATATTGTCTTCTCATACCTAAATATGAATAATGAAGTTAGTGGTTCTTGAATGGGTATTTTGATTAACGCTTTATACACCACAGAAAATTCATTAAAACTAGTTATTTGTACATACATATACCTGATCAAAAATAATGCAAAATAGTGCGTGTTTCATTTTTTGTAACATTATTTTTTTCATTTATTTATTACATTAGACTATCCAGATTATCTTTAATCCAACAGTGTACAAATTGGTCCTTTTGCCATAATGTCAAAAAACTAACCAAACCAGCCTACTAAATTGAAGGCAAAAGTTTTTGCGTAGTTTTTTTGCCAAACCCAAACTAACCCAACCAACTTGAACCAATCCAAATAAAAAAAAACAAGTCCTTATCAACAGATCTTTAACTAAAACGGCTTTTTATAAAGTTTAAAAAAACTCCTGTAAAGAAAAAATTAGAGATTTCAACGGACCTTCCGTCTCGTAGGAGAGAATCCTGTTGCTGTACGCAAATATATCTTAAATATAATTTAAAAATATCTAAACCTATTATTTTCGTCTTTATCACCTATCTTCAACCTAATTGTAATTGGGGATATCTTGTACTGTCTTTGAATCCATTTTAAAATTATATCTTAAATATATTGATATACACCTACTCTAACTTTTATATTAGTAAGTTATATATTTTATAGAGTAAGTAGTACTTTCTTGTCGCCCTTTTAAAATACATAGTAACAGTGGCGTACATGGGGAGACGGGGGGTGAAGAGCCCGAAATATTATCTTAAAAATAAAAAAAAAACATAACTAACACTATCAAATCACAATTTAAAAAATAAAGTCACTCTATTATATAGATCATTGAATACTAAGTAAAATAAAATTCTGAACCTCTCGAAAAGATCCATAAGAACGATTTGATTGCAGTAGTACAACTGAAATATGGATTTCAGCTAGAGCTTTCAGTTTCTACAAAGTGTAAAAAACTGCGAGTAATGTTAAAAAAATATCAGACTTATATAACCTAAACTGCTCCATTATTATTTAATAGAGAAGTGAAGATGTTGTTTTTTGGAAAGACATATTATAAAAAAGTGTATCTTATCTTATCAATAAAACAGAAACCAACACCTTCATTATCGGGAACTCACACTAAACTAAAAAAAATAAAAATAACAAAAGAATGCTGAAGATTCATAATATACAACGAACTGCAAGAAATACTATTAGTATTAAAAATCAATATAAAAGTAACAACGACAATGCATCATAACCCAATGACATATTAAATGCAGTTAGTATATATTAATATAGCAACTTACATATTAGACATTTACTCTGTATCGGAATTCTCGAAGTCACTAGTATTTAAAATCAAATCTGGCGATTTAAATAAAGAAATTACATCATTGTTTAAAACACCTCTTTGCCTAGGTGGTAATTTCCTTATGTTAGATATAAGTGGGTCAGATGATACCAACAAGATTTGTAACAAATCTTGATTTGTACATTTTCGAGAAACTTTGCGAGTGTTGTGTTGTATGTAATATCTAACGTCTTTGTGCCGAGATTCCTGGGCATCCTCTGACATTTGTCCAATAGCAAGTATAAATGAATCTATAATTTCTTTACCGTGAATCAGGATTTTGTGGACGATAGGGGCATCGAATACCATTTGTATAAATTGATATAAATTTTTGCAGGTTCATATGAATATTCACCAAACTTTTCGGAAAATATCTCAAAATAACAACTTATAGTAATTAAAATAATACTAAATCTATATATTAACAGTTTATCTATGCCTGTAATGCTAGATGCTAATTCTGGATTTCGAAAAAATCGGCGTGCTGTATTGCCAACTCCTGACTTCGGCATGTCAACCAGCAAACCCATTTTTTCTTGAAATTCTTCAGATATTATTTTAGTTTTTCTAGCTAAAAGTAAGGGTTTGTTTTCTTTCTGAACACGACAGGTTTTAAAAACTAATCTGTATGCAATGTGCAGAAAAACATCCGAGGTTAAGAGCAGATGAATTAGATTCACGTAACTTTACAGCTTCAATATGATTAAATTCTTTTGGGCCAGCATTACAAATATAACATTTCTGAGTTGAAGAATTAGACATTAAAGAATTACAAACTTTTCCATCTACCATAGTTTTAAACAATTGAAGATCAACTGAAAAAGTCCTCTGATCAACGTCTATTTTTGTGGCTACAAGCTTCTATATTTCAGATTCTATATAAGCAAATTCTTCCTTAATTACAGAGTCGGTTTCCTTAATAAACTGAATCCTAATTGGTCTACAAAAACGGGTTGACGATGTTCGGGGATTTTGCCAAAGAAATTTTTTTTTATTAAACTCATTTTCAAAATAGTTGCAAGGGAACTATAGAAGTCGTAAATATACTGGAGTCGTCTTGTTCATTATTGTTGTCAAATTTTTGCTTGTATGTACGTTGGCTGCCGCTCCCATCGGCCTCCCATTTATAGACCATCTACAAATTTGAGTTATTTCCATCCAGGGAACAATCAAAACATGCTGAAATCACTTCTTGTTGGACTTATACCTGGACCGTAATAAGCCTAACCGTATGATCTAGTAAAGACTGCAAGTTAACTTCTGCTGACCTTTCGGTAGTGACAATTGTGTTTGGCGCAGGATAGCACCTCTTCTTTGCCTCAATAATTTTGTGATAACTTGGATATACATTTTTAAGATGTTTCTTTTTTGCCGATATTCACAGTCCAATATTCTGACTACGTGTTAATTTTAGAGCTATAAATAAAGCAAGAGCCTCATCGGCCGTATCCGACACATTTACTTTTTTTTTGCAACAATTGGTTAATGCGTGTTGCTCTATTTGGCGAATAAGTTACCTTAGTTAATACATCTGCGGCATTTCTTTTACCCCCACAATGAAGTTTCATTCTAGCTGCCAACGTAAGTTCTTCTTCAGTATTTGATTCCAGCAAATGCTTAACATTCCGTTTTTGAGTGCGATTACTAATTTCTAAAAATGGCACATTTGGACGGCCGCAGGCATTTAATTTTAAAATTGGTGGAGTTTTATTTATTTCTTGTATGTCTTCCTCAAGCCACTGCTTATTTTTATTTTTAAAATACAACAAAAATCTGTAACTCTCTTTCCATTTTTTAAGTAATACAATGGGAAAGCTTTTTATTACACCCTGTATATTTTTGGTATCAACATCACTCATATTTTCTGCCCCAATTAAGTTGACCACATGTTGAAACAAAAAAAATTGAGAATCCGAATATGTAGGGTGAAATTTTTCACGTTGTCTGAGAACTTCAAATAGGTCAGCACGAGAAAAATCGGTAATACGCAAAAAAATCCATTCTTCTCATTGATCAAAGGCGGAAGCAGTACATACTTATAAAACATACATAAACACGAATCTTTTAAAAAATTAAATATTTTCTTAAAAGCTTGAGAGACGTCACTTGAAATAAAGCCTCATGCTTTTAAGAAAACAGCCAAATTTTTAAAAGTTCTGTGTTTATCTAAGTTTTATTAAGTATGTACTGCTTGAGCCTTTGATCAGTGAGAGCGGCGTTCTTTTGTAACTTTATTCACAAAATATTATCTTTCAGTTTTAGTTCAATAGTTTATAAATAAAAGCTTGTTTTAAAAAATACGTTTATTTAATACATACTGTTGTAATTTCAAATTTTCTTGCAATAAGTTTGCATTTCTAAAAGTGTGTTGATTAATTAAATTATCGTTTGACTGTGTCAAACGATAATTTATTTATGTATTTATTTATATATATATATATATATATATATATATATATATATATATATATATATATATATATATATATATATATATATATATATATATATATATATATATATATATATATATATATATATATATATATATATATATATATATATATATATATATATATATATATATATATATATATATATATATATATATATATATATATATATATATATATATATATATATATATATATATATATATATATATATATATATATATATATATATATATATATATATTTATTTTTCGTTTTTTTTTTTTCTTTAACCATATATAAATATTTTGTTAAGTATTTTCTTGGGCATAAGTTAACTCATTGAGAAGCAAAACTACAATTTAATCGACGTTTCGCTCATTATATTGAGCTTTTTCAAGATGTTTTATTTTCTACAATAAAAACATGTAAAGTTAGTACTTAAATTAGTTAAAACATTATTGAAAAAACATCACTCAAAAAAACATTACATTTAAAACAAACTTATGAACACAAAAATACATTTAAAACAACATTAATATTATACAGAGTACGTACCTTGGAAACATGTCATGTGTAACGAATGTTTTGCGATTGCAATAATTTCGACACGTCTGGAATTCTGGTAGATAAAAAACGAGACAAATTTTTTCTATTTTTTTTTTATATTTACTTTGATTTTTATTGCTGTACAGAGTTTGGGTTTATGATCTTACTGAAATGTACAGGGTTTTATGTATGGAGTAGTTTATTTATTTAAATTAATTTACTTAGATATCAGATTATAATAAATTTGGCTTAAGTTATTGATGTCTTTTTTATCGTTGACGGCATCTTTCTCTTTTTTAATTTGTATCATTTCTTTCATTGTGAGTTTTCGATAATTAGTTTCTTGCTCTAAAATTTTGGTTTGTTTAAAATCGAATTCATGTTTTTCTATATGTTCGTGTTTGTGGAGTGCAGTTGATGCATTTTTTTGTGTATTTGTGGCCGTTTAATCGACTATCTAAGTATTGTGTTGTCATTCCTATGTACTTTTTTGGGCAATTTAAACATGGAATTGAGTAAACTAGGTTTGATTTCTTTTTTTTAATTACTTTGCTTTTCAAGGGAGTGAAAAGACAATATATAATTTATTTTTTCTGATAGACCGTCTGTGTAGGACATTGCAAGGTATTATTACCATTTCTTTCTCTTGTTGCTTTCTTTAAGTTATTATAAAAAACATGAGTTCGTTGTTTAAAAACTCGTAGTATGTTTTTTTCCGGATAATGGTTATTTATGTCTCCTTAACCTTCTTTAAAATCTCAAGACGATATTCTGGGAAAGTAAGTGAGATGGCACGATCGGTTAGACCTATAATAACGCTATTTTTTTGATTCTTTGGATGGTTGGAGTTAAAGTTTAAGTACCGCCCTGACCATGTTTTTTTTTGTATACCACTTGGTTTTTATATTTTGATCTTTCTTGTTTCTAATTAGGGTTAAGTCTAGAAAATTAATTTTGTTTTTGTCTTCAATTTCCATGGTAAATTTTAATTATAATAAGCATTTAATAGGTCATTAATATGGTTTTTTGAAACAGCAGTTAAACAGTCGTCCACAAATCTTTTAAAAAAGGAAGGTTAAAATCAAGTTCACTTATCACACTCTCCTCCAGATACTCCATAACTAATTGTGCGACAATGGAGGAAATAGGAGAACCCATAGCGCAACCATCTAACTGTTGATAATATTTGTCCTCATACTGGAAATAATTATTATTTAGAGTAATGTTAATAGCTTCTATAAATTCTTTTAATGGAAGTGTTGTGTGACCCTTTAATTCGTCCCATTTTTGTGTTATTATGTCAGATAAAAGTTCATTCGGAATATTTGTATATAGAGAAACAACATCAAGAGATATTAGTATATGATTGTCTGGAATGTTTACCTTGTCAATAAATTGTTTAAATTCAAATGAATCTTTAACAAAATAATCGTTTTTTCCGGTTATTTTGGACATACAATTAGACAAATATTTCGATAGTTTATAAAAAGGAGATTGGATACATGATACAATGGGCCTTAAAGGTATGTTAGCTTTATGCAGCTTAGGAAGACCGTATATTTTGGGTGCTACTGCGTTGTGTATCATTAGGTTTTTTGCTTCTTTATCAGAAATAACTTTTTTTTTTAACAATTTTTTTATGAACATGTTATTTTTTGTTTGATAAGAGGTCGTTAAATCACATTTTAATTTTTTGTAAGTATTTACTTCACTAAGCAATTCTTTAATTTTTGTATCATAGTCGTAAGAGTTCATTATCACAGTTTTATTTGATTTATCAGGTTTCAGGATTTTAATTTGAGGGTTCTCGTTTACGAATTGCTTGGTTTTGTTAATTTTTTTCTATATGTTTTTTTCAAAGTTTGAATATTTTATTTTTTTATGTTTTATTTTAAGATTATGGTTTGTTACAACGTTTACAACATTGGCGCGAATTGAATCTTTGATTTCATTCGGTTTATCCTGAATTATGCTTTCTACACAGGCGATATATTCAGTGGTTGGTAAATGTTTTTCAATTGTTATTGGAAGTGAAAAATGATCACCCAAAGCAAGAACTTCAGCAATATCCTGTGGAATTTCAGTGTCAGATATGTTACTTAGCCATTCGGTTGTATTTATTTTTTTGACGTTGTGTGGTATATGAGAAATTAAATTTGTAAATTTTGTTTGATTGCGTGCTTTAGTGTACTTAAAAGTTTTTACTTAGTACTTAAAAGGTTTAAACATTCCTTTAAGGCCCATTGCATCATGTATCCAATCTCATTTTTATAAACTGTCGAAATATTTGTCTAATTGTATGTCCAAAATAACTGGAAAAAACGATTATTTTGTTAAAGATTCATTTGAATTTAAACAATTTATTGACAAGGTAAACATTCCAGACAATCATATACTAATATCTCTTGATGTTGTTTCTCTATATACAAATATTCCGAATGAACTTTTATCTGACATAATAACAAAAAAATGGGACGAATTAAAGGGTCACACAACACTTCCATTAAAAGAATTTATAGAAGCTATTAACATTACTCTAAATAATAATTATTTCCAGTATGAGGACAAATATTATCAACAGTTAGATGGTTGCGCTATGGGTTCTCCTATTTCCTCCATTGTCGCACAATTAGTTATGGAGTATCTGGAGGAGAGTGTGATAAGTGAGCTTGATTTTAACTTTCCTTTTTTTAAAAGATTTGTGGACGATTGTTTAACTGCTGTTTCAAAAAACCATATTAATGACCTATTAAATGCTTTCAATAATTTTCACCCCAAATTAAAATTTACCATGGAAATTGAAGACAAAAACAAAATTAATTTTCTAGACTTAACCCTAATTAGAAACAAGAAAGATCAAAATATAAAAACCAAGTGGTATACAAAAAAAAACATGGTCAGGGCGGTACTTAAACTTTAACTCCAACCATCCAAAGAATCAAAAAAATAGCGTTATTATAGGTCTAACCGATCGTGCCATCTCACTTACTTCCCCAGAATATCGTCCTGAGATTTTAAAGAAGGTTAAGGAAACTTTAATAAATAACCATTATCCGGAAAAAAACATACTACGAGTTTTTAAACAACGAACTCATGTTTTCTATAATAACTTAAAGAAAGCAACAAAAGAAAGAAATGGTAATACTAAATACGTTGCAATGCCTTACACAGACGGTCTATCAGAAAAAATAAATTATATATTGTCTAAACACGACATAACTGTCTGTCATAAAGCACAGAATTTACTAAACTGTCTTTTCACTCCCTTGAAAAGCAAAGTAATAAAAAAAAGAAATCAAACCTAGTTTACTCAATTCCATGTTTAAATTGCCCAAAAAAGTACATAGGAATGACAACACAATACTCAGATAGTCGATTAAACGGCCACAAATATTCGATTTTAAACAAACCAAAATTTAAGAGCAAGAAACTAATTAACGAAAACTCACAATAAAAGAAATGATACAAATTAAAAAAGAGAAAGATGCCGTCAACGATAAAAAAGACATCAATAACTTAAGCCAAATTTATTATAATCTGATATCTAAGTAAATTAATTTAAATAAATAAACTACTCCATACATAAAACCCTGTACATTTCAGTAAGATCACAAACCCAAACTCTGTACAGCAATAAAAATCAAAGTAAATATAAAAAAAATAGAAAAAATTTGTCTCGTTTTTTATCTACCAGAATTCCAGACGTGTCGAAATTATTGCAATCGCGAAACATTCGTTACACATGACATGTTTCCAAGGTACGTACTCTGCATAATATTAATGTTGTTTTAAATGTATTTTTGTGTTCATAAGTTTGTTTTAAATGTAATGTTTTTTTGAGTGATGTTTTTTCAATAATGTTTTAACTAATTTAAGTACTAACTTTATATGTTTTTATTGTAGAAAATAAAACATCTTGAAAAACCTCAATATAATGAGCGAAACGTCGATTAAATTGTAGTTTTGCTTCTCAATGAGTTAACCTGTGCCCAAGAAAATACTTAACAAAATATGTATATATGGTTAAAGAAAAGAAACGAAAAATATAAGTTGCAAGGGTTAAAGATGCAAAGACCAAACACAAACTTTTTCAAAAATATTGGAGAGACATATGGTGAAGACACGGCAAATTACCTCAGAAACATCTCCAGATGGTATCAAAAACTAGCTAAACAAAAAAATCGACGGATTTTTCTACTGAGATGCAAGCATGCAGATGCGATGCCAGCCTTCCTAAATTTTAATACGTCACACATAAGATTTGCAGGTACGTACCTTGAAAACAAGTTCAATGATATAATAAATAATACAAAACAAAAAACTTTAAATTTGACAGTCACGGAAACAACTAAAAATATAAATCATTTAAATTCTGAAATTAATAATCGAATTAGTTACTTAAAAAATCTTATACCTGAAAATCAACTTAATAAATTTCTGAATTTCGAATATTTAAAATATGAAAAAACTTTTAAGTACACTAAAGCACGCAATTAAACAAAATTTACAAATTTAATTTCTCATATACCACACAACGACAAAAAAATAAATACAACCGAATGGCTAAGTAACATATCTGACACTGAAATTCCACAGGATATTGCTGAAGTTCTTGCTTTGGGTGATCATTTTTCGGTTCCAATAACAACTGAAAAACATTTACCAACCACTGAATATATCGCCTGTGTAGAAAGCATAATTCAAGATAAACCAAATGAAATCAAAGATTCAATTCGCGCCAATGTTGTAAACGTTGTAACAAACCATAATCTTAAAATAAAACATAAAAAAATGAAATATTCAAACTTTCAAAAAAACATACAGAAAAAAATTAACAAAACCAAGCAATTCGTAAAGGAGAACCCTCAAATTAAAATCCTGAAACCTGATAAATCAAATAAAAATGTGATAATGAACTCTTACGACTATGATACAAAAATTAAAGAATTGCTTAGTGAAGTAAATACTTACAAAAAATTAAAATGTGATTTAACGACCTCTTATCAAACAAAAAATAACATGTTCATAAAAAAATTGTTAAATAAAAAAGTTATTTCTGATAAAGAAGCAAAAAACCTAATGATACACAACTCAGTAGCACCCAAAATATACGGTCTTCCTAAATTGCATAAAGCTAACATACCTTTAAGGCCCATTGTATCATGTATCCAATCTCCTTTTTATAAACTGTCGAAATATATGTCTAATTGTATGTCCAAAATAACCGGAAAAAACGATTATTTTATTAAAGATTCATTTGAATTTAAACAATTTATTGACAAGGTAAACATTCCAGACAATCATATACTAATATCTCTTGATGTTGTTTCTCTATATACAAATATTCTGAATGAACTTTTATCTGACATAATAACACAAAAAGGGGACGAATTAAAGGGTCACACAACACTTCCATTAAAAGAATTTATAGAAGCTATTAACATTACTCTAAATAACAATTATTTCCAGTATGAGGACAAATATTATCAACAGTTAGATGGTTGCGCTATGGGTTCTCCTATTTCCTCCATTGTCGCACAATTAGTTATGGAGTATCTGGAGGAGAGTGTGATAAGTGAACTTGATTTTAACCTTCCTTTTTTTAAAAGATTTGTGGACGATTGTTTAACTGCTGTTTCAAAAAACCATATTAATGACCTATTAAATGCTTTCAGTAATTTTCACCCCAAATTAAAATTTACCATGGAAATTGAAGACAATAACAAAATTAATTTTCTTGACTTAACCCTAATTAGAAACAAGAAAGATCAAAATATAAAAACCAAGTGGTATACAAAAAAAACATGGTTAGGGCGGTACTTAAACTTTAACTCCAACCATCCAAAGAATCAAAAAAATAGCGTTATTATAGGTTTAACCGATCGTGCCATCTCACTTACTTCCCCAGAATATCGTCCTGAGATCTTAAAGAAGGTTAAGGAGACTTTAATAAATAACCATTATCCGGAAAAAAACATACTACGAGTTTTTAAACAACGAACTCATGTTTTTTATAATAAGTTAAAGAAAGCAACAAAAGAAAGAAATGGTAATACTAAATACGTTGCAATGCCCTACACAGACGGTCTATCAGAAAAAATAAATTATATATTGTCTAAACACGACATAACTGTCTGTCATAAAGCACAGAATTTACTAAACTGTCTTTTCACTCCCTTGAAAAGCAAAGTAATTAAAAAAAAGAAATCAAACCTAGTTTACTCAATTCCATGTTTAAATTGCCCAAAAAAGTACATAGGAATGACAACACAATACTTAGATAGTCGATTAAACGGCCACAAATACACAAAAAATGCATCAACTGCACTCCACAAACACGAACATACAGAAAAACATGAATTCGATTTTAAACAAAACAAAATTTTAGAGCAACAAACTAATTATCGAAAACTCACAATAAAAGAAATGATACAAATTAAAAAAGGGAAAGATGCCGTCAACGATAAAAAAGACATCAATAATTTAAGCCAAATTTATTATAATCTGATATCTAAGTAAATTAATTTAAATAAATAAACTACTCCATACATAAAACCCTGTACATCTCAGTAAGATCATAAACCCAAACTCTGTACAGCAATAAAAATCAAAGTAAATATAAAAAAAAATAGAAAAAATTTGTCTCGTTTTTATCTACCAGAATTCCAGACGTGTCGAAATTATTGCAATCGCAAAACATTCGTTACACATGACATGTTTCCAAGGTACGTACTCTGTATAATATTAATGTTGTTTTGAATGTATTTTTGTGTTCATAAGTTTGTTTTAAATGTAATGTTTTTTTGAGTGATGTTTTTTCAATAATGTTTTAACTAATTTAAGTACTAACTTTACATGTTTTTATTGTAGAAAATAAAACATCTTGAAAAAGCTCAATATAATGAGCGAAACGTCGATTAAATTGTAGTTTTGATTCTCAATGAGTTAACCGATGCCCAAGAAAATACTTAACAAAATATATATATTTATATATATATATATATATATATATATATATATATATATATATATTATTTTTATTTTTCTTGTTTTACGGTCAGTGGTTTACTTGAAAATAATTAGAAAATTACTTCTTTTTTTAAAACATACATATATTATAGTCTGATGACGTTTCAACCAGTTTTGGTCTTTTTCAAATCTAAAATTATATGAAAAATTGTTGGTACGACAATAATAAAATACGTCAAAAAACAATCATCTTACCCTAGAACGTAATGATAACAGTATACAACACATAACGAAGTAACAGCTATGACGATCACATGTATTAAAATTTTATTTTCTCAATTAAGAAAATGTTAACAGGCACACAACATTTTGCACATTGTTACAAAGGACTAACACAACGAACTGTGGATTATCAATTATTGCAATATAGATGTATATATTTTGCTAAGATTGTTTACATCTTTTTTGTCATTCACACAGTTTTTGTTTTTGTGGATTAAAGCCATTTCGTAAAATTCCCTTTTTTTTTACTGACACTCGGTTTTTAAGATTTTAGTTTCAGAATAATTAAAACTGTGGTTTTTCGACTTTTCATGGTTGGTTAATGCCGTTGAGTTTTTTTTGTCGTATTTATGGCTTTTTATACGGTTTTCCAAATATTGACTTGTTTGACCGATGTAAACCCCTTCACAATTACAACAAGGAATTTCATAAACTACATTGCTCCTTTTGTTTTTTGGAGTCTTCGCTTTTAGTTTACTAAAATTATTAGATAGTAGATTAACGGTTTTATGACAAATTTGGATGTTATATTTTTTAAGGAATGTTTGAAATTGTTGGCATAATCCATTTATAAAGGGGAGGGAAATGTACTTTGTACGTGCTGAAGTAGGTTTTTTAGTGCAAATTAAAGAGTTATAATGCTTATAAATTCTGCTTTTAAATATTTTATTAATTAATTCTAATGGATATTGGTTTAAGATCAATGCTTCTTTTGCCTTTTTAATAGCATTTTCTCTGTATTCAGCATCTGAAAGCTGAATTGCTCTGTCCGCCAATCCTATTATTACAGACCTTTTTTGCGATGTTGGGTGATTAGACTTGAAATTTATGTATCTAGAAGACCATGTCGGCTTCGTATACCATTCTGTTTTTATATTTTCTCCTATATGGTGTAGTGTTAGGTCGAGAAAATTAATTTGGTTTTTTTGTTCTGTTTCGATTGTAAATTGTAAACTTTGGTGGTATTGGTTGAAATATTTTAGGATATTGTTAGATTGGTCTGATGGAATGGCCGTGATACAATCGTCGACGTAACGAAAAAAGAATGGAATTTCGAATCCTACTCTGCTTAACACATCCTCCTCTAGATCCTCCATAACGATCTGCGCAACTACACTCGAAATTGACGATCCCATAGCGCAACCCTCTATTTGTTTATATAATTGTTTTTCGTACAGAAAATATGTGGAATTCAGTGTTAATTCGATGGCTTTTATAAATTCATCTTGTGGTATGTCAGTAAATTTATTTATTTCAGACCATTTTTTTTTATTATTTTAATTGCTAACGAGATGGGAACATTGGTATATAGGGATATAACATCAAGAGAAATAAGGAGGTAGTTTTTTGGAATTTTAATATTTTTCAATTTTTCTTTAAAATGAAAGGAGTCTTTAATATAATAGTTGTTTTTGTGTACAACGTTTTTGAGGATATCTTTTAAAAATTTTGAAAGTGGTGTATAAGGCGACTGTACACATGATACAATTGGACGTAAAGGGATATTTTCCTTGTGAAGTTTCGGTAGTCCGTATATTTTAGGTGGTAGGGCATTTCTAATTTTTAGGCGTTTAGCAGTTTCTGGGGATATATAAAATTTATTTTCCCAAGATTCAATTAATTCATTATTTTTTTTCTGGTATTGGTTGGTAGGATCTAATTTAATTTCTTTACATGTTTTTTTGTCTTTTAGTAATTCTTTCATTTTTTTATTATACTCTGCAGAATTCATTAACACTGTTTTATTTGTTTTGTCAGCTTTTAGAACTTTTATATGGGTGTTGTTTTTTAAAAATGTTTTAGTTTTTTTTAAGTTTGTTAAATGTTTTTTATTTTTATCGCTTTGATTTTTTAGTTTATTTTTAAAATTTGTTAAAATATTACAAGACTTGGCTCTAATTTCATCTCTCTCCTCACCCTTCAAATGATTTATCCCAGTTTCGATGTTGCATAAAATATCTGTGGTTGGCAAACATTTATCATCGCTTACTTCCATTGCAAAATTTGGGCCTAAGCTTAAAACTTCCATTGCGTAATTTGGAATATTTTCGTTAGTTAGATTTTCTACCCACATTGACGTTGTGTTTGATGTAGATTTAGGTGTTCTTTTAAGGATTAGATTATTTATTTTATTTATGTTGTTCTGTTTTATTTTTTTAAAAAGATTTTCGTATTTTTGTGTGTTACATAATTTAAATTTTTGAAAAATATGATTTGGCAACTTTTTTATAAGCTGGTTTTCAAATTGCTCAAACTTGTTATGTAAATTTTTAATAGTTAAGGTTGTATCTGTAATTAATAAGCTAAGTATGCCTAAAATGAATTTTGGCAGAATATGTTGTTTATATTTACGTTCTAAGTTCACATTTTCAAAATGTATATGCGAAATTTTAAAATTTAGAAAAGTTGGTTGCAAGTTTTCTAATTTGCATCTCAAAAGAAAAACTCTCCTATTCTTTTGGTTACATAATTTCTGTAAAATTTTCTTATATTCCTTCATGTCGTTCACAACATCTCTTCCAAGCGATGTTTCAATTGTTCTGTAGTTTAGTATTTTTTATGATTTTCGATTCTTTGACCTTCTTCGTAATAGATATATTTTAGTTTTATTTTTCTTGGTTTACGGTCAGTGGTTTACTTGAAAATAATTAGAAAATTACTTCTTTTTTTAAAACATACATATATTATAGTCTGATGACGTTTTAACCAGTTTTGGTCTTTTTCAAATCTAAAATTATATGAAAAATTGTTGCTACGACAATAATAAAATACGTCAAAAAACAATCATCTTACCCTAGAACGTAATGATAACAGTATACAACACATAACGAAGTAACAGCTATGACGATCACATGTATTAAAATTTTATTTTCTCAATTAAGAAAATGTTAACAGGACACAACATTTTGCACATTGTTACAAAGGACTAACACAACGAACTGTGGATTATCAATTATTGCAATATAGATGTATATATTTTGCTAAGATTGTTTACATCTTTTTGTCATTCACACAGTTTTTGTTTTTGTGGATTAAAGCCATTTCGTAAAATTCCCTTTTTTTTAACTGACACTCGGTTTTTAAGATTTTAGTTTCAGAATAATTAAAACTGTGGTTTTTCGACTTTTCATGGTTGGTTAATGCCGTTGAGTTTTTTTTGTCGTATTTATGGCTTTTTATACGGTTTTCCAAATATTGACTTGTTTGACCGATGTAAACCCCTTCACAATTACAACAAGGAATTTCATAAACTACATTGCTCCTTTTGTTTTTTGGAGTCTTCGCCTTTAGTTTACTAAAATTATTAGATAGTAGATTAACGGTTTTATGACAAATTTGGATGTTATATTTTTTAAGGAATGTTTGAAATTGTTGGGATAATCCATTTATAAAGGGGAGGGAAATGTACTTTGTACGTGCTGAAGTAGGTTTTTTAGTGCAAATTAAAGAGTTATAATGCTTATGAATTCTGCTTTTAAATATTTTATTAATTAATTCTAATGGATATTGGTTTAAGATCAATGCTTCTTTTGCCTTTTTAATAGCATTTTCTCTGTATTCAGCATCTGAAAGCTGAATTGCTCTGTCCGCCAATCCTATTATTACAGACCTTTTTTGCGATGTTGGGTGATTAGACTTGAAATTTATGTATCTAGAAGACCATGTCGGCTTCGTATACCATTCTGTTTTTATATTTTCTCCTATATGGTGTAGTGTTAGGTCGAGAAAATTAATATGGTTTTTTTGTTCTGTTTCGAATGTAAATTGTAAACTTTGGTGGTATTGGTTGAAATATTTTAGGATATTGTTAGATTGGTCTGATGGAATGGCCGTGATACAATCGTCGACGTAACGAAAAAAGAATAGAATTGTATCACGGCCATTCCATCAGACCAATCTAACAATATATATATGTATATATTTATATAATAGGAGAAAATATATATATATATATATATATATATATATGTAATTATTGGCGGACAGACAATTTTTCATATAATTTACAGAGAAAATTTAAAAAGACAAAAAAAGCATTGATCTTAAACCAATATCCATTAGAATTAATTAATAACATATTTAAAAGCAGAATTCATAAGCATTATAACTCTTTAATTTGCACTAAAAAACCTACTTCAGCACGTATAATATAAATGGATTATCCCAACAATTTCAAACATTCCTTAAAAAATATAACATCCAAATTTGTCATAAAACCGTTAATTACTATCTAATAATTTTTCTAAAGGCGTAGACTCCAAAAAACAAAAGGAGCAATGTAGTTTATGAAATTCCTTGTTGTAATTGTGAAAAATCAAACAAGTCAGTATTTGGAAAACCGTATAAAAATGTACGGCATTAACCAACCATGAAAAGTCGAAAAAACAGTTTTAATTATTCTGAAACTAAAATCTTGAAAACCGAGTGAAAAAAAGGGAATTTTACGAAATCATCCACAAAAACAAAAACTGTGTGAATGACAAAAAAGATGTAAACAATCTTAGCAAAATATATATATATATATATATATATATATATATATATAACAATGTGCAAAATGTTGTGTCCTGTTAATATTTTCTTAATTGAGAAAATAAAATTTTAATACATGTGATCGTCATAGCTGTTACTTCGTTATGTGTTGTATACTGTTATCATTACGTTCTAGGGTAAGATGATTGTTTTTTGACGTATTTTATTATTGTCGTACCAACAATTTTTCATATAATTTTAGATTTGAAAAAGACCAAAACTGGTTGAAACGTCATCAGACTATAATATATGTATGTTTTAAAAAAAGAAGTAATTTTCTGACATGTTTCCAAGGTACGTACTCTGTATAATATTAATGTTGTTTTAAATGTATTTTTGTGTTCATGGTCATAGTTTGTTTTAAATGTAATGTTTTTTGAGTGATGTTTTAACCAATTTAAATACTAACTACACATGCTTTTATTGTAGAAAATAAATGTCTTGAGAAAGCTCGATATAATGAGCGAAACGCGTCGATTAAATTATAGTTTTACTTTATATATATATATATATATATATATATATATATATATATATATATATATATATATATATATATATATATATATATATATATATATATATATATATATATATATATATATATATATATATATATATATATATATATATATATATATATATATATATATAAATATATATATATATATATATATATATATATATATATATATATATATATATATATATATATATATATATATATATATATATATATATATATATATATATATATATATATATATATATATATATATATATATATATGTATATATTTATATATATATATATATATATATATATATATATATATATATATATGTATTTATATACTGGCTGGTGCAACCAAGATGGGGTGGACGATTGTGGGCAAACGGAGAGGAATTTGAAAAAAAAAATTGAGATATGATTGATACTCAAGAACGCTGTGTTTTAAAATTATACCCATTATACAGGGTGGTCTGAAAAGTTCGTGGTGAACCAAACTTGTGTTTTTTTAAATGGGATACCCGGTATATTATTATTTTAGTTGATTCTCCTATTCGTTGCGATCATTTTGATATAAGGTTAGTTGGGTCTAAAATTTATACCAAGGGAATGGGACGAGGTTAAAGTGGAAAAAAGGGTTATACTCCGGCCATTTTTTGAAAACAATTGAAGCAGGTATGGAAAAACAAAATATTCTGTAAAATGTATTGTATCTAGAACTACAATAATCGCTTGTAAGTCGTTCAAAATTATTCACTGTTATACAGGGTGGTCAAGTTTTGCAAATTTACATTGGATTGAATTTTTTTAAATGGAACACCCTGTATATTTTACTTTCATGTTAAAGATAACATTACTAGCTTTCAGAAAATTCCATATTTGATACCTTTCTGACCAACAGTTTTTCAGTAAATTAGCTGTGAAATCAAAATTTCTTCATTTTAACACCAATTACTCTGAATTCACGTTATTAAAATTGACAATTTAATATTAGGAGGCCATGATATCATCATAAATTGAACAAAAGATTGACAGTCCTGTCAAAACAGCAAAGTGTCAGAATATTGTCATCAGTAAATAAATAAATATTGTTCTTTGATGATGCGATGCCGAAATAAAAACAAGATAGAAGCTTTTGCAAGTTTATCATAGAGATTTCTAGAAACAGGGAATGTTGCTTTCAAAAAAACGTAAAGTAATTAATAAACCAGTTACCAATGAAGATAATGCTTTGACAGTATTAATAACAGATCTTTTTTTACAAAAAAAATAAATTTAATATAAATCAACAAAAACAATGTAATTAAAACTTATAAAAGATGTTCAACTAAACCACCGTTTTGCTGAAGGCACATTTCGAGTCTATCCATAAATGAAAGTTTCACTTTTCTCAAAGTCAGGTTTGAAATGTTGCGAAAACTGCTTATTATTCTCAACTTCATATCTTCCACTGTGGTTGGAACCTCTTTATAAACTTCTTCTTTAATATGTCCCCATAAAAAGAAATCTAGTGGCGTTAAATCGGGTGACCTCTCAGGCCACTTAACTGGTCCACCTCGCCCAATCCAATGCTCTCCTTTCCAATTATTGAGAAAATGTCTTACATGCCTATGGTAATGCGGGGGTGCTCCATCATGTTGGAACCATAAGGAATTTCTTAACATTAAAGGTAAGTCTTCGAGCAATACGGGCAACTCATTTCTCAAAAAATTTAAATAGACTTCTCCCGTTAAATGCTCTTCAAAGAAATATGGTCCTATAACATGAGAGTCAATTATACCTCCCCAAACATTAATTGACCATTTATTTTGATGGTCCACCTGACGAATCCAATTTGGATTTTCGGTTGAATAATAGTGCATATTATGTTTGTTAACCAAGCCGTTGCTTTTAAAAGTTGCTTCATCTGAAAACAGCACAAAACCTGGATTATCTGTATTTAAAAACAAAACCTGGATTATACCATACAAAAAATTGTATTTAAAAACCAAATTGAAAACTCTTGTCGTTGGACGTAATCGCGATTTCAGAATCCGTTTAATACTAGTGCGTTCAATATCAGTAGCTCTCTCAATTTCCCTGGTACTTGTGTGTGGATTTTCTTGCACTGTTAATAACACTGTCAAATCATTATCTTCATTGGTAACTGGTTTATTAATTACTTTACGTTTCTTAAAAGCAACATTGCCTGTTTCGTGAAACCTCTCTAATAAACTTGCAAAAGCTTCAGGTCTTGGTTTTTTTTCGGCATCGGGATATCGTACCGCATAAACCCTGCTTGCTAGTAAAGAGTTTTTTTGACACTCGCCCAACATAAAAGTCATGTTTATCAACTCTGGAGTACTCAAACTCATTGTTACTTAACAATTTCTCGGCTTATCGTCAAAAAACAATGGTAATTGATGCCAATTCTCTGACACTTTGCGGTTTTGACAAGAATGTCAATCTTTCTTTTCATTTATGATTATATCATGGCCTCCTTATATTATAGGTAGTCAATTTAAGCAACGTAAATAATACCGTTTCTGTTAGAATGAGTAAATTTTGGTTTCACGGTTAATTTACTAAAAAACTGTTGGTTAGAAAGATATCAAATAGGGTATTTTCTGAAAGTTGGCGATGTTATCTTTAATATGACAGTAAAATATATGGGGTGTTCCATTTAAAAAAATTCAATCCAAGGTAAATTTGCAAAACTTGACCACCCTGTATAACAGTGAATAATTTTGAACGACTTACAAGCGATTATTGTAATCCTAGATACAATATATTTTATAGAATATTTGGTTTTTCCATACCTGCTTCAATTGTTTTCAAAAAATGGCCGGAGTATAACCCTTTTTTCCACTTTAACCTTGTCCCATTCCCTTGGTATAAATTTTAGACCCAACAAACCTCATATCAAAATGATCGTAACGAATAGGAGAATCAACTAAAATAATAATATACCGGGTGTCCCATTTAAAAAAACACAAGTTTGGTTCACCACGAACTTTTCAGACCACCCTGTATAATGGGTATAATTTTAAAACACAGCGTTCTTGACTATCAATCATATCCCAAAAATGTTTTTTCAAATTCCTCTCCGTTTGCCTACAATCGTCCACCCCATCTTGGTTGCACCACCCTGTATGTATATATATTATATATATGTATATATATATATATATATATATATATATATATATATATATATATATATTATATATTTATATTTATATATATATATATATATATATATATATATATATATATATATATATATATATATATATATATATATATATATATATATATATATATATATATATATATATTATATATATATATATATATATATATATATATATATATATATATATATATATATATTTATCATTTATGTCATTTTGACTTGGCAGACCTATTCTCCATTCAATTTTACATAAAAAAGTTACTCTTAGTATTTGTCGCTAATAGCAGCCAGTTTCACACGCGACAATTTCTGGACGAGAATTGAACTCTTTGGTTTATAAAAGTCCAGTCCAAAATGAACAAGATCTAAGAAATAGTATATTTGAATCTTGTGCTATTATTAATCAGACGCCAGGTATATTTGAAAGAGTTCGGCAATCAATGTTAAGGCGACTTATTGCATGCGTTGAAGTAGGCGGTGGTCATTTTCAACAATTATTGTAAAATAATGTTATTAACTAGTTTAGTTTTAGTCTTGTAAATGATTTAAGTTTTTTACCTGATAATACAATCAATAAAAGATATATTTTTTTGCTTATTTTTCGAAATCTCGAAATTGATCCAATTTAAAAAATTTCAACGCAGATTTAACTTCAAACCCTTTTATATCCAAAATGGCTGCTTTTAGCGACAAATACTAAGAGCTACTTTTTTATGTAGAATTAAATGGAGAATAGGTCTGCCTAGTCAAAAATGACATAAAAGGCTTCACAAAAAAGTTATGGTTAATTAAATTTAGGAACAACACTTTTTTATCCAAAATGGCTGCTTTTAGCGACAAATACTAAGAGCACCTTTTTATGTAGAATTAAATGGAGAATAGGTCTGCCTAGTCAAAAATGACATAAAAGGCTTCACAAAAAAGTTATGGTTAATTAAATTGTTAATATTTGAATTTCTTGTCATCAATATACCCAGAATCCCAAAGTTTGTCCAATTGTCATGTTCCTTAACAAAAATATAAGCAAAAAAACCAAATAAAATTGTTTTTTTGGACGCCTTGTATCTCAGAAACAAAGCCGTTTCGGACCCATATTCATATGAACTTTTCATCCTAAAATTAGTCAAAGAATCACCCCTTAAAATTTGTTCAAGTACTTAATTGACACCCTGTATATATATACATATATATATATATATATATATATATATATATATATATATATATATATATATATATATATGTATATTCGAAAATGCCAAATGTGATTTTGGCGAAACGTCAGCAAAACTGTTCTTTTCAGAACGACAGTAGAGAATGGATGTACACCCGGAATAAAAACACATTATATATATATATATATATATATATATATATATATATATATATATATTAAATTATATTTTGAAAAATGTTACCGTATTATTGCCATTTTACACACACACTTTTAGAAATGCAAACTTATTGCAAGAAAATTTGAAATTACAACAGTATGTATTAAATAAACGTATTTTTTAAAACAAGCTTTTATTTATAAACTATTGAACTAAAACTGAAAGATAATATTTAGTGAATAAAGTTACAAAAGAACGCCGCTCTCACTGATCAAAGGCTCAAGCAGTACATACTTTATAAAACTTAGATAAGCACAGAACTTTTAAAAATTTGGCTGTTTTCTTAAAAGCATGAGGCTTTATTTCAAGTGACGTCTCACGTCTCAAGTTTTTAAGAAAATATTAAATTTTTTAAAAGATTTGTGTTTATGTATGTTTTATAAGTATGTACTGCTTCTGCCTTTGATCAATGAGAAGAATAGATTTTTTTGCGTATTACCGATTTTTAATTTTTTTTTCAGAGGGACGAACACGCATTTCTTGTGCTGACCTATTTGAAGTTCTCAGACAACGTGAAAAATTTTACCCTACACATTCGGATTCTCAATTTTGTTTGTTGCAACATGTGGTCAACTTAATTGGGGCAGAAAATATGAGTGATGTTGATACAAAAAATATACAGGGTGCAATGAAAAGCTTTCCCACTGTATTACTCAAAAAATGGAAAGAGAGTTACAGATTTTTGTTGTATTTTAAAAATAAAAATAAGCAGTGGCTTGAGGAAGACATAAACATACCAGAAATAAATAAAACTCCACGAATTTTAAAATTAAATGCCCGGGGCCGTCCAAATGTGCCATTTTTAGAATATGTGTATATATATATATATATATATATATATATATATATATATATATATATATATATATATATATATATATATATATATATATATATATATATATAAATCAGAATTTTCTTTAACCATATATTTATAACTTGGGTACATTATATTCTTGAGTAAAGGTTATTTATATAAACACAAATTTTTCATATCAATTCAACGTTTCACTCATTGTGTGAGCTTTTTCAAAGAAAACAACATTGAAGAAAGAAAGAAACATTGTCTAACCACTGATTAGTATTGATTTGTATTTGTTTTTGAGGTGCATTAGATAAGAGTTTTGAGTTTTTTTTTGTTTTTGTTTTTAATAGCTCTAAATTGTTTTTCAAATTTAATCATTTCGAATGTCAAAAATTTGTTTACAGTATCATGAGGCAAACGATATTTAGCATGAGTAGTAAGGTTTTCAATTTGTTTATTTAGTTCATTTATTTTTTTGGTAGCCTCAGTGATGGTGAGATTTAAAATTTTTTGTTTAGTATCACTAATTAAATTACTAAATTTATTTGTAAGGTACGTACCTGAAAATTTGATATGTGATACATTAAAATTCAAGAACTTAGGTGCTAAATTAGTATGTTTACATCTAAGTAGAAATACTCTTCTGTTTTTCTGTTTCGCTAACTTCTGGTAGTGGTTGGAAATTTCTCGAAGTATATTTGCTGACTTCAGTCCATAAGCAGCCTGGATATCATTTAAAAAAATTATGTTGTTTTTTTTTCGGCAGCTTCAAACCTTGCCAATTAATAAATCAGAATTTTCTTTAACCATATATTTATAACGTGGGTACTTTATATTCTTGGGTAAAGGTTATTTATATAAACACAAATTTTTCATATCAATTCAACGTTTCACTCATTGTGTTGAGCTTTTTCAAGATTTATTGTTGTTGCGTTTCCTTTTTATTTAAAAATGTTTGTTTTTTTTTCACTAAAATTATAGCACATTACATACAGATAAACGTAAACATTAAGCATCAAATACATAAAAAGTCCTAGTTCTATTTTTTTTTCGTTTAAAATATCTTATATACTATTGGTGACAAATAGCATAAAATAATACTTGTGATTTGGTAAAATAAAATATCTGGATTTGACTAGAAAACATATTTGGGTACAACGATTTAAATAAAATTTTATCTATAATACACCTTCGTTTTTAATTTATTTACGGGTACGTACCTTATAGCAACGATCTTCTTTGTGGATAGTTTATGTAGTGAACGATATTAGATTGATTGGTTTTAAATACTGTACAATTTTTTGTTTATAACAACTGCAGCATTTATCTTTTGTTTGGTGTCTGCGAAAATAAATATTATTATTTCTATTGGATATACGGGGATTTTAAAAATATATACAGGAGAGTGGAAGAGTTGAGAATTTGACTTTCGATTTTTTTTTATTATTTATTTAAATTAAGTTAAAATAAATTTGGCTCAGACCACATATATCTTTTTTGTCATTAACTGCTGAAACCTCTTTTATTATTTCTATCATTTCTTTGAATTTTAATCTATGATAATATTTGTCTTGCGCTAAAATCTTGGTTTCCTTAAAATTAAATTCATGTTTTGTTGTATGTTCATGTTTATGTAAGGCTGTAGAAGCATTTTTAGTGTATTTATGGCCTTTAATTCTGTTTTCCAAATATTGTGTTGTAATTCCGATATATTTTTTAGGACAATTTAAGCATGGAATTAAATATACCAAGTTTGATTTCTTGTTTTTTGGTACTTTGCTTTTTAATGGAGTGTAAAAATAATTTAATACATTTTGAGCTTTGTGACAAACAGTAATATTGTGCTTTAAGAGAATTGACTTTAGTTTTTCTGATAGGTTATTTGTGTACGGTAGGGCTAAGTATTTTGTAGTTTCGTCTTTTTTTGGTTTTTGTTTTTTATTATAATAAAGATAAGTTCTTTGTTTAAACATTCTTAGAATATTTTTTTCTGGATAGTGATTTTCTAGTAATATTTCTTTTACTTTTTTTAGAGTTTCTGGTCGGTATTCAGGAGAGGTTAGAGCGATTGCGTGGTCGGTTAATCCTATTATTACGCTGTTTTTTTGGTGGTTAGAATGGTTTGAATTAAAATTTAGATATCTGCCCGACCAGGTTTTTTTGGTGTACCATTTTGTTTTTAAGTTGTTTTGAGATAAGTTTCTAATTAGTGTTAAATCTAAGAAGTTTATTTCATTATTTTCTTTTGTTTCCATTGTGAATTGTAATTTAGGGTGAAAATTGTTAAAAGCATTAAGCAGTTGGTTTACATTATCTTTTGGAATGGCGGTTAAGCAATCTTCAACAAATCTTTTGAAAAAAATCACATCAAAATCCAATTTTTCCAAAACACTTTCTTCCAGATACTCCATTGCAAGTTGTGCTATTGTAGAAGAAATTGGAGAACCCATTGCGCAACCGTTTACTTGTTGATAGAAACTTTCTTCATATTGAAAGTAATTGTTGTTTAATGTTATATTTACAGCCTCTATAAAATCATTTAAATCAAGTGTTGTGTGTTTTTTTATTGTATCCTATTTTTTTGTAATTATTTTAGGAACTTATTCATTTGGAATATTGGTGTATAAGGAAACTACATCAAGCGACACAAGTCTGTAATTTTCTGGAATGTTAACATTGCTAATAAATTGTTTACAAGTAAACGAATCTTTTATGAAATAATTGTTTTTTACAGTAATATTTGATAGGCATTCTGATAGATAGTTTGATAGTTTGTAAAATGGAGATTGTACGCAAGAAACAATTGGTCTTAAAGGAATGCCTGCTTTATGAAGTTTAGGTAAACCATATATTTTGGGAGCAATAGCATTATGTATCATTAAGGTTTTGGCTGTGTTTTCTGTAGTCAGTTTTTTTGTTAAAAATTTTTTTATTAATGCATTATTTTTGTTTTGAAATACGTTGGTAACATCGCTTTTTATTTTTTTATAAGTTGTTGTATCGCTGAGTAGTTCATTCATTTTCCTAGTGTAATCACTTGAATTCATTACAACGGTTTTGTTGGATTTATCTGGTTTAAGGATCTTGATTTGAGGGTTATCTTTAACAAAATGTTTGGTTTTTGTTATTTATTTTTGGATTTTGACTTAAAATTTAGTCTGTTTAACATGTTTATGATTCATTCTTATTTTGTGGTTTGTAACTACATTTACTATGTCTGCACGAATTGAATCTTTCATTTCACTTGGTTTATCCTCAATAATACTTTCAATGCTAGCAATATAGTCAGTGACGGGTAACTGTTTTTCGTTTATTCTTGGAAGAGAGAAATTAGGCCCTGGCGCAAGAATTTCAGCCACATTACTTGGTATTTCAGTGTCAGAAACATTGTCTAACCACTGATTAGTATTGATTTGCATTTGTTTGGAGGTGCATTAGATAAGAGTTTTGAGAGTTTTTTTTGGTTTTTGTTTTTAATAGCTCTAAATTGTTTTTCAAATTTAATCATTAAATTTGAAAAACAATTTAGAGCTATTAAAAACAAAAACCAAAAAAAAACTCTCAAAACTCTTATCTAATGCACCTCCAAACAAATACAAATCAATACTAATCAGTGGTTGGACAATGTTTCTGACACTGAAATACCAAGTGATGTGGCTGAAATTCTTGCGCTAGGGCCTAATTTCTCTCTTCCAATAATAAACGAAAAACAGTTACCCATCACTGACTATATTGCTAGCATTGAAAGTATTATTGAGGATAAACCAAGTGAAATTAAAGATTCAATTCGTGTAGACATAATAAATGTAGTTACAAACCACAAAATAACAATGAATCATAAACATGTTAAACAGACTATATTTCAAGTCGAAATCCAAAAACAAATAACAAAAACCAAACATTTTGTTAAAGATAACCCTCAAATCAAGATCCTTAAACCAGATAAATCCAACAAAACCGTTGTAATGAATTCAAGTGATTACACAAGGAAAAAGAATGAACTACTCAGCGATACAACAACTTATAAAAAAATAAAAAGCGATGTCATCAACGTATTTCAAAACAAAAATAATGCATTAATAAAAAAATTTTTAACAAAAAAACTAATTACAGAAAACACAGCCAAAACCTTAATGATACATAATGCTATTGCTCCCAAAATATATGGTTTACCTGAACTTCATGAAGCAGGCATTCCTTTAAGACCAATTGTTTCTTGCGTACAATCTCCATTTTACAAACTATCTATCAGAATGCCTATCAAATATTACTGGAAAAAACAATTATTTCATAAAAGATTCGTTTACTTGTAAACAATTTATTAGCAATGTTAAGATTCCAGAAAATTACAGACTTGTGTCGCTTGATGTAGTTTCCTTATACACCAATATTCCAAATGGATTAGTTCCTAAAATAATTACAAAAAAATGGGATACAATAAAAAAAACACACAACACTTGATTTAAATGATTTTATAGAGGCTGTAAATATAACATTAAACAACAATTACTTTCAATATGAAGAAAGTTTCTATCAACAAGTTAACGGTTGCGCATTCTTTCTCCAATTTTTTCTACAATAGCACAACTTGCAATGGAGTATCTGGAAGAAAGTGTTTTGGAAAAATTGGATTTTGATGTGATTTTTTTCAAAAGATTTGTTGATGATTGTTTAACCGCCATTCCAAAAGATAATGTAAACCAACTGCTTAATGCTTTTAACAATTTTCACCCTAAATTACAATTCACAATGGAAACAGAAGAAAATAATGAAATAAACTTCTTAGATTTAACACTAATTAGAAACTTAACTCAAAACAACTTAAAAACAAAATGGTACCTCAAAAATACCTGGTCGGGCAGATATGTAAATTTTAATTCAAACCATTCTAACCACCAAAAAAACAGCGTAATAATAGGATTAACCGACCGCGCAATCGCTCTAACCTCTCCTGAATACCGACCAGAAACTCTAAAAAAGTAATAGAAATATTAATAGAAAATCAATATCCAGAAAAAAATATTCTAAGAATGTTTAAACAAAGAACTTATCTTTATTATAATAAAAAACAAAAACCAAAAAAAACAAAAACAAAATACACAAAAAAATCAGAAAATAAAGTCAATTCTCTCAAAGCACAATATTACTGTTTGTCACAAACAAAATGTATTAAATTATTTTTCTTCCATTAAAAAGCAAAGTACCAAAAAACAAGAAATCAAACTTGGTATATATGCTTAAATTTTAAAAAATATATCGGAATATATCCATAAACATGAACATATAACAAAACATGAATTTAATTTTAAGGAAACCAAGATTTTAGCACAAGACAAATAACATAGATTAAAATATTTATTTTCAGTTAATGACAAAAAAGATATATGTGGTCAGAAACTCAAATTCTCAACTCTTCCACTCCCCTGTATATATTTTTAAAACGTATATCCAATAGAAATAACAATATTTATTTTCGCAGACACCAAACAAAAGATAAATGCTGCAGTTTTTATAAACAAAAAATTGGACAGTATTTAAAACCAATCAATCTGATATCATTCACTACATAAACTATCCACAATGAAGATCGTTTCTATAAGGTACGTACCCGTAAATAAATTAAAAACTAAGGTTAGATAAAATTTTATTTATATCGTTGTACCCAAATATGTTTTTTAGTCAAATCTAGATATTTTATTTTACCAAATCACAAGTACTATTTTATGCTATTTGTCACCAATAGTATATAAGATATTTTAAACGAAAAAAAAAAAATAGAACTAGGACCTTTTATGTATTTGATGCTTAATGTTTACGTTTAATGTGTAATGTGCTATAATTTTATTGAAAAAAAAACAAACATTTTTAGATAAAAAGGAAACGCAACAACAATAAATCTTGAAAAGCTCAACACAATGAGTGAAACGTTGAATTGATATGAAAAATTTGTGTTTATATAAATAACCTTTACCCAAGAATATAAAGTACCCACGTTATATATATATATATATATATATATATATATATATATATATATATATATATATATATATATATATATATATATATATATATATACATATTTACACATATATATATATATATATATATATATATATATATATATATATATATATACATATATATATATATATATATATATATATATATATATATATACATATATATATATATATATATATATATATATATATATATATATATATATATATTAGATTTACCTGTCTATCGCTGTGACATCCAACCGTCAAATTTTTACATTCGTTGTGACATCATGTGACGTTCCGACATCCAAATTTGGATATCACAGCGTTTTTTCGGTTTTTTGAGCTAATCGGGGCGTGGTGGGTACAGGGGTACCTATTGTTAATGGATGTCATAAGGCATGTGCTGTAAAAATTTTATACAGAAAAAAATACATATACATCCGTCAATTTCTGTATATTTTTTATACACTAGAAATTTTAGGTATACTAAATAAAAAAGATGTATATATTTATTTGATTAGTAATTAGTTGTGACATCCGAAAATTGACAACACTGCAGCAGTCGCTTCCTAAAAGAGAGCCGACGAATTTCTCAGAATAATTTAATTTTAACGTTTGCATACATCCGAGTTCATATTGCATTTACTCAGTTTTGCGCCAAAGCTTCTTGCGACTTCCCGTAGCTGGAGAAATATTTGTCTCAATTCGTATTTATAGGTAATCCCAATATTAAAATATATCTGTTATGCTCTTCGTTGTTTGTATTATGTTGTGCAGGCATTTAATAATCCTGCTTTATTAATTTTATCATTTGCTTTCCAAGATAATGCTTAAGTAAAAGTAAATTGTGTCATTAAGTTCTTTAAGACTGATGAGAACATAATAAATGCTAATAAAAAAATAAATCTGTTTCTTGAAAAATAATCATGGTCAACATAACTGTAAACTGGTCGGCGAAACGAAATGAAAAATTTCAAAACTTGAACTTTCAAATATGGGTAATTTATAGTTTTTCTGTCACAACAAGCATGTTTTTTTTTAAATGTAAAAATACTTTCAAAAAGTTCTTTAAATGGATTGTTTAATTTCACTCGGATCCATTTAAGGAGTTTAAGATGTAGACCAGTATTAAACGCAGTACTTATAGTAAGCCGGTCATAGTTCAGTAAACTGGTCTATGGCCATAAATGTCAAATAAAATCCCGTCCTGTTAACTTAAACCTGGTCTTAGGAATATAAGCATTAAAATTTAACAGTATATCAATAAAACAGCGAGTTTTGAGGTATGTCGTCTATAAAAATGCAGATTAACAAAAAATTTAGCTTTTGTTGGTTAATTATTGGTCAATTTTTTTATAAAGTCAACATTAATAGCCGTAGTAGATGTTCCTGTGTAAGCATGTGTATACAGGATTGCTTCAGTTTCTTTATGTAACAAACTTCTGCTTATCATAAGACAAAGAAAAGGTACATGCGGGTGTGTACATTCCAATTTGAAAAGTAGGGGTAAAAATCCAGTATGACAGAATAAAATGGCGCCCCATTAAGAGGTAAAAAATAATTACTAAAAAACTACTTATCCAATTTCCCCAAATTTAGCAGAATGTGGGGTACGTATCCAAAAAGGCGAAATAAAATATCTGCCCAATAAAATTTTAAGAAATTATTACTAAAGACTGCAGCTCCGATTTACCTTAACCATTGCACAATAATCAAGTTTGATATACTGATAAAATGGAAAAAATTAGCGTTTAAGTCGATATAGGGGGGGACTATACAGAGTCATTCAAGATTTATGGCCACTTTTCGATATTATCAGAGGTACATTTGACCGCTTATATTTTTTAATGCTTCAACATAAATCATTTTAGCATGGTAAAAACTTCCAAATGTAGTCTTCTTTCAACTGCGGTATTTTTCTTTATTATTCTTTAATAAGGGTATACAGAGTAAATAAAAATCCTAGATGCAAATTTTCTCGATTAATTTAAATGGAACGCCCTGTATATTATTTTATTTTCAGATTCTTCACTTTTTGGCCATTTACCGAATATAGGTTTTGTGGGGTCTACAGAGTCGTTCAAGACTTATGGCCACTTCTCGAAGATATTTGAGGCACATTTGACGTTAAGAGCCTATTTTGACTAGGGGGGAAAACAGATGTAAGTAAAACCACTATTTTATGAATTAAAAAAAAAAACAAGTTTCACCCATACTATATTGAACTCTTTTAAGAATTGTATGAGGATGATTATCAAAGGCAACTAGATTTTTGTCTCTGGGCACAACAACATATTCTGAGAGAGCCAAGATTTACTAATTTTGTATTATTTACTGACAAAGCATCATTCTGCAAAATTGGAAATGTCAATAAACATAATTTTCATTACGACGCTACTGAAAATCCTCACTATATTCGCACAACTAGTCAAAATAGGTGGTCTTTTAACGTCTGGGGTGGAATCGTTGGAAATTTTTTTGTCATCGGTCCGCATAGTTTTGAAGAAAGGCGTACTGCACATTTATATCTCTAGTTTTTGAAAGAAAACTTTAGAACACTATTATACCAAATCTCTATTAGCGTCCATAATCAAATATGGTTTATGCATGACGGTGCCCCAGTTCATCATACGGCTGACATTCATGCATGTCTCACTGAAGAATTTCAAGAATGCTAGATAGGAAGGAGAGGACCGATTGCGTTGCCGCCTAGATCCCCTTACTTGACAAAAATGGACTTTTTCCTTTGGGGCTCTGTTAAAAATTTAGTCTCTCAAATACCTCCTACTACAAAAGAAAATATGAAGGTAAAAATCCGAAGTGTATTTAATGATATTAATTTTAATACATTAAGAAATGTTAGCCTATCTTTTGAAAATCGTTTAAATATTTGTGTCGAACAGAACAGTAGTCATTTCGAACATCTAATTAAGTAGTTTTTACTGTTTTATACGCTTTATTACTTAGTATTGTTTTTTATTGTTTTATTTTTTTTTATTTTTACATTTTAATTGCTCTAGGGTGGACAACTTAACAATTAGTTTAAACTAGTTGTTAAGATGTCCACTTTAAGTCGTAACTAGTTTAAAAGAGTTTTGACTCGATCAGTTTTTGTGTATTCTATATTTCCCGTCTCATCAAACCGTTGCATGATCTTTGAAAAGCGCTTCTCCGATACTTTTCGTGATATATTCAAGACTAACAAATAATTGCATGCATTCTGTTTAGATTGACAAGCAAAAATCTTTTTTGGTATTTTCGCAACTGAATAAAAATATCTAACTTTAAACTAAATGAAGCAAATATTTAATAAAATTACATATCTCAATATGTAGACTAATCTATCTACATGTTGAGATAATTTACCTAATTTAATGTTGGATATTTTTATTCAGTTGCGAAAATGCCAAAAAAGATTTTTCTTTGTCAATGGCATTCACACATAATTTATTTCGATCATTTCGTAATATCCACTAGTTTTTATTACTAGATCATTGTAATACTATCACTTGTATTTGTAAAATTTTTAGATAAAATCTTTTTTTTATTAATGATAATTTTTATTTTTTGAAATTTTCAACTTTTTCGACCCATCCATGCTAGTATGAATAAATTTTAAAAAATTTTATCTTAAAAGAAGACCACTTTGCAATATTTTCCTGTAATAAATTTAGATGTTCACCTCTCATGTTTTCGAAAAGTTGCCATATATCTTGAACGACTCTGTATGGACCACACAAACCGTATACAAAATAAATAGCTAATAAGGGAAGAATCTGAAAATATAATAATTTACAGAGCATGCTATTTAGATTAATCGATAAAATTTGCATCCAGGATTTTTATTTACCCTGTATACCGTAATCAAAGAATGCTAAAGAACCGCAGTTAAAAGAAGACCACATTTGGAAATTTTCACCATGCTAAAATGATTTATGTTAACGCATTAAAAAAATACAAGCCGTCAAAGATACGTCTCACAATATCGAAAAGTGGCCATAAGCCCTATATTGGGTGAATGGCCAAAAAGGGAGGAATCTGAAAATAAAACAATATACAGGGTGTTCCATTTAAAAAAATGTAAATTTGGTTTGTGGCAAACGTATCCTCAACCCTGCATAATCGAAAATAATTTTAGGTTATAGCTCTCAGCAGTCCTTACAACTTTCGTACAATTTTGTTCTAATTCTCACAATAACCTAGCTATTTGATGTGAACGCACTGTTGAACCACATTGTATATCATTTAAACACAAAATGTTCTTTTTCTTGGGCACTCCATGAACCTGCAAGTCTTTAATTTAGGCAGATTGTGTAATACATAATACGTGGAAACGGTTTGGACTTTTTAAGAAGAGCCCAGCCAGACAATGCAACTTTATGTTTTTACTCAATATGCCGATGCTTAGTGCACTGACTAAGCTCTTCGCGAAATGACGAATTTCTCGATAAGACTAAGATATATCCATATAGTTATTTGGTAGTAAGATAACACACTGTATAAATATCAAAAATATGTGCCTATTTTCTTTACTACGAGGACAGTTTTGTTAAAACGGTTTTACCTATTTTTGTACCTAAATAACCAGGTCTTAACTTGTATGAGATTATAAGTGCAATTTATACAATATCTATAAAGTTATTGCCAATATAAACTGTTATCTATGTGTGTGGAATTTGTAACGAGGGATATTCCGGGTAAAGCAGAATTACACGATTTTTTAAAATTTACTTTTCTTCATATTCATTTTTAATATATTTTCTACTGTTTCTTCATATACACATACCGTTTTTTTAAATTATGCTTTTAGTTGTTGTCAACATTTTATAGTTTTAATTATTTTGCGTTTCTTTTAAGTTTATGTATACGGTCGACAAAAAAATTAACGATAACTTTTATTATTTTTCTCCATAAAAAGAACATTTTTTCAAATCAATTTTACCGATTTTTTTAAAATTTTCATGTTTCGCGACATGGGATAGACCAAATTTTACCTGTTCATATCTGTTTTACACTTTATTTTTGTGTAAAATTTCAACTCCATTGTATACGTATTTTTTATGTTCCTGGTACATTTAATTAGGCCGCCATTTTTGTTCACTATAAAGGCTCTACCCCAAAATTTTAACATTTTATCCCTATACCAAACATGATTCTTGTCCAATGGTTAAGGTAAATTGGAGCAGCAGTTTTTAGCAATAATTTCTTAAATTTTATTAGTCCGATATTTTATTTCGCCTTCTTGGAAATGTACCCCACATTCTTCAAAATTTGGGGAAATTGTATAAGCAGTTTTTTAGTAATTTTCTTTTTTCATTTTAATAGGCCGCCATTTTATTCTGCCATATTAGATTTTTACCAAAATGTTACCATATTATTCTCATGTGACTCTTAATATTTGACCATCATTTGAAGTCAATCGGATAAGTAGTTTTTAGCTGTAGACTTACAGACAGCCTGACAGACAGACCGACGAAATTGAGAAAAGATGTTTTTCGGCATCTAGGGATCCTGAAACAATACAATTAGATTACTTTTGTCTTACCATATAATCGAAAATAATTTTAGATTGTAGCTCTCAGCAATCTCTACCAGTTTCGTATAATTTTTTTTCTAATCAATAGCATAATTTAAAAATAATTCAATAAGTAGTTTTTACATTGTCCCTCACCGTGATTTTGTTACGTTATGTTGAATTCGCACCAGCGTATCCTTATCATATTTAATTTTTCTACAAAATTTACTGCCAGTTGAATAAGAAGATTTTTTTACGTTAAGTTTTTTTATTTCGCTATCTTGAATTCGTTACACAACTTTGCCAGTTTATCTCCATATTAAGTTTAATGCTTACACAAAATTTGAAATTAATCTAATAAGTAGTTTTTTCAGATTGATTTTTAAATATTTTATTAGGCCGCCATTTTGTTTTGCCATCTTATATTCACACCAAAATATTACTTGTTCATGTAACACTCGATTTTTTTACAAAATTTCGGGTAAATTAGTTTTTTTAGTAATAATTTTTTAACGTTTCACTAGGCCGCCATCTTGTTTTAGTCCAAAATTTGAAGTCAATCTGATGAGTAGTTTTTAAGCTATTCCTCGAACTCAACGGCAAACCGACAGGTGGACTACCGAATTGATAAAACATATTTTTTGGCATCTAGGGACGCTAAAACGCGAAGATTTGTAAAACCTGTTAGCGTAATTTTTTGAGATTACAAAAATTTTATTTGGCCGCCATTTTGTTCCGCCATTGAATTAGTGCCATAGTTTTACTAATTCGTTCCTATAATACAATTAGTTATGGCACACAATTTGAAATCAGTTCATTAAGTAGTTTTTTTAGGCTGAATTTGTAATTATTTTATTAAACCGCCGTTTTGTTCCACCATCTTGTATTCATGCCAAAATTTTACCAGTTGATTCTTACAAAATACTTGATTTTTGTGCTAATTGAATAATTAGTTTTTTAAGTAATAAATTTTTTTTAAGGTTTTATTAGGCCGTCATCTTGTTCCGGCATATTGGATTTTTACCAAAATATTACCAGGTCATCCCCATACGAGTCTTATTTTTTTACTAAAATTTGATGTCAATCTGATGAGTAATTTTTAAGCTATGCCGCAAACTGATAGACAGACAGACAAACCGACAGACGGATCAACGATCTTGATAAAACATATTTTTGGCATCTAGGGACGCCAAAACGCGAAGATATATAAAACCTTAGAATATGATTTTTTCAGATTATAAAAATTTTATTTGGCCGCCATTTTGTTCCGCCATCTTTAATTAATACTATAGTTTTACTAGTGCATCTCCATACTACAATAGTTATGGCACACAATTTTAAATAAGTTCATTAAGTAGTTTTTTCAGGCAGAATGTTTAAATATTTTATTAAACCACCATTTTGTTCCGCCATTTTGGATTGACACCACAATTTTACCAGTTGATTCATACATAATACTTGATTTTTGTACACAATTTGAGAGAAATTGGATGAGTAGTTTTTTTAGTAATAATTTCTTTAACGTTCCACTAAACCACCATCTTGTTCAAACACATTGGATTTTAATCAAAATAATACCAGGTCATCCCCATATGAGCCTTAATTTTTGACTAAAATTTGAAGTCAATCTGATGAATAGTTTTGAAGCTATGCCGCTAAATGACAGACAGCCAAACCGACAGACGGACCGACGGACTAAATAAAACATATTTTAGGCATCTAGGGACGCCAAAACACGAAGGTATGTAAACCCTGAGAGAGTGATTTTTTCAGATTACAAACATTTTATTTGGCCGCCATTTTGAATTAGTACCACAATTTTACTATTTTATCTTTATACTACAATTAGTTATGGCACACAATTTGAAATCAGGGCATTAACTAGTTTTTCAGGCTGAATCTTAAATACTTTATTAGGCCGCCATTTTGTTCCGCCATCTTGGATTCATACCAAAATTTTACCAGTTGATTCCTAAATAATACTTGATTTTTGTGCACAATTTGAGATAAATTGGAAAAGCACTTTTTTAGTAATAATTTTTTTAACATTTCATAAGGCCGCCATTTTGTTTTCCCATATTGGATTTTTACCAAAATGTTACCAGGTCATCTCCATATGACCCTTAATTTTTGACAGACAGACCTACGGAATCGAGAAAATATGTTTTTTGTCATCTAAGGACCCTGAAACGTAAAGATCTGAAAAAATCTGGGAGGGTGATTTTTTAACGATTACAATACTTCCCTTTTATAAGGGAAGTAATGATAACAATATATTGTATCTTCCTAATCATCTTCAATACAATTCTAATACATGGTCGATGTTTGTGACATCGGTAATTAGGTAAACTGCTGGTTTGCTTTAAAGAACCATGCTTCTAAGGAAACGGCCTCCCTTACGGACAATATTTGTTTAATAATTACTTGGTACACATCGCGCATGTATACAGTTTGTTACAAATTCTAGGTACGAGCACTGGAAACGGTCATATTAATTTTACTTTTTATTTCAGTCCACCTAGTTTTCCCACAATTTGTGTTAACTCCGTCTTAGCAATTAGAGTTGATATTTACTTTGACCTGCTGTAATTACGCAATCATATAGCGACAAAAGTAATCTATGGGTAATCAATCTACACTGTCCGTCAAAAAGTTTGGCCAAATACAAAATTATGTTGGTTGTCAAAGAAAAAAATTATATTTTTCTCATTAATATTTTTTAAATATTTTATTTTTAGAAACGATAATGATTATGAAAAACTCGTTGTTTGATTAAAGAGGTAATTTACAATACATTAACAAAAGTACAAATTTTTTTAATATCACACAGCAAAAACATATTCCATTACAGCTGTCGAGAGACCGTGCAAATATTCTAAGGTCACACTTCTATAAACACCTCACTTGGTAAATATCTTGTCTCTTTTTCTAATTCGCAGAGTTAATATGCTGTTTCGTTTATATGCTGTTATAAAAGCTTGGCAACGCTGTAGGGATGTCACAACTTACTCGAAATTTTGGCGGATGTTTCAGCGTAGTTTTGCGCAAATGTATATTAGATATAAATCGATGTCACAACGATGGCATAAATTTAATCATTATTTTAACAGTTATCTAATATTTCTTTACAGAAATAAAATCCTCTTTAAATTCTATAAGTCATATTTTTGTTTTTTTCTTTATGTCCCTTCTTTCGGTTGGATGTCACAAAGTTCCAATTTTTATCAGATGTCACAACACCAGGATGATCAGTATCTCACAAATCCTCGAAATCACTATGTTAATTCTTATTTTCTGGCTTTCATCAATGTTTATAAACTTTTTTATTTGATTAAGCTCGTGCTTGAGAACTTGATTTTCCTTTTTCATCTCTCCTATGATCTTATTACATTAAATAGTGAACAAGTTTTTTTGGTGGATTTAGGTTCCCAAAACTGTTAAAGTACATAACGTTATTCTCTGTTTTCTTGTAAGCTGCCCAGTGAGTCCCAGGTCATTTATCCCTGTCTAAATTAAGGACAGAATATTTATTTTTTTAGGTACATTTGGTAAAATATGTCGCATAAAAACTTTTTATTAAGAATAGATGGGTAGCGGGTTTAGGAAAGAAATAAAAATCCATTTTTCTAAAAAAAAAGCCAACGTTTGGACTATATATTTAGTCTTCTTCAGGGCTAAAAAGAAACAAAAAACATTTGTTCTTTTCCTTATAGAAATAGACTGATGTACACTTCACGTGAACTTAGGAACAAATTAATTAAATAATTAATTACTAGTTAAAACACAATTGTTAATTAAAAAATAATTATAGAGATACACGAATTACCATTATATAATCGAATTTTTGGATTCCTCGGAAAATTTTAGGTATATTTCATGTATAATATCCTATACCTAAGTTCAACTGTTTTTGAGATATTTTGAATTTTATGTAAAAAATGACTTTTGCAGGTCTAGACATAACTATAAATATCTGCTTATCGAAGTCTCTTATTTATTTGCGGTTGACTTCCTTGTCCAAAAGGGTACACTTTAGTGGCCTGTGCTGATATTTTTATAATAAATAAATATAGGGTGATCAAAAACTGACATTATAAATATACTTTAAAAAAATCGTTAAAAGTTACTTTTTTCAAATGGAAACCCCAATTTTTATAATTTTATCTTATTTAACATTTAAAATAAGGGTGACTTTGTATAAAGTTGTCTATTCCAAAATTTGTAGTTTTTGAGTTATTGACGATTTAACATTTTTTATTCTAATAATATCAGACGGCTTCTAAGTTTTCTTGTTAGTTGGCCATGATGGGGAGGCCTGGCGAAAACAAAACCAATTGGTTACTATAGAAACGTAATATTTGTTGTCGTTTGAATAAATTACACACACGAGGAATATTTGAATTTGTTTATTATCTATGGGGAATCTAACAGAGCTTTAACAAGAACATGCCAGATATTTGCTGATAGATATCCAGATAAACAGAAACCGTTACCGAACAGCGTTAAACAAATGTTGGAAAACTATAAAACTGTTGAAACCGTGAAGACAAAAATTAATTAAAGAAAGCCTATTCCCATTATAGTCTAGTCTACACAACAGCACAACTTATTTTTTCAATAAGTGTTGAAAATGTCCACCTTGTACTTCCAAACATTTTTCGCATCTCCGAATAAATCCCTCGTGGGTGCCGCTCTAATTGAAGCTGGAGATACACTTTCGAAGGCGTCCCTTACCCTTGCCATACAGTCCTCTTTCGTTGTTACTGGATTAAAAACGATTCCTTTTATCGTTCGCCATATAAAATAGTCTAAGACTGTCAGATCGGGGGAACGAGGAGGCCACAGGAAAGGTCCATTGTTGGCAATCTACGTGTCGTGAAACGTAACTTGTAAAAGTTAGTAACTGCAACGGTTCTATGTGGTGAGGCGCCATCGTGTTAGTAGAAAATTTGACTATGTTCTGCTAAAGGTAAATTACTTAAATATTCGTTATCCAACTCTTCAAGAATATTCAGATATCTTTCTCCTACAAAAGTTTATAGGCGTAATTTTACGGAAAGAAATGCTTTGATAATATTCATCGATTTATTGATTTAAGAAGATACAAAATACATCAAAATTCAATTAATTTGATCTGAAGAGTGCTCAATAAAAAAAAAGAAGGTTTAGTATTTTATGACTTTCTAAAGTACCCTGTATAAATAGCTTGTAATTATCTAACTAAAGATAACTTTCCTATAAATATAAAAAATCCTATATATATTCTAGATATGATGTGTTACGGTATGTGGACCAGTATTTGTATGAAGTAGTGTAGTGTGGCCTGTATAAATAATTTAATTTATTTATATAATAATTTTTACTAAATGATTTATCTAATTTTGGATTGACGCTAAATTGATAAAAAAAATTATTGTAATATTGCCTAAATGGATTATTTTTCATTAAAAAAGTCCTTGTGTTTAGGCAATGTATAACTTACCATTCAAATTTTCTTCGTAAAAATTCAGTTTTATTATTCCATCGTTCCTTACTGCATAAGGATTCGAATCACTCCAAAAATGGGAATTGTGTCTATTGAAAAGTTCATTTTTAGTAAATTTTGCTTCATCGGTCCAAATTATATTGTCCAAAAATATAGGGTTATCTTGTACCATTGTTAAAATAAACTCGCAAAACTGTACTCTTTTTGGCAAATCAGTGTCTTTTAAATGCTGAACCAATGATATTAAATAAGGTTGGAAGTTATGTTTTAACAGAATCCTATGCACTGAGTTCCTCGAGATTCCTGATTGTCTTGCCACGTTTCTTAGGGATGTCATTGGATATGCTGCAAAATATCCCAGAATTGCAATCTCGACATTTTCATTATCAACAATGGGCTTCCTCTTATTAATTTTTGCCTTGACGTTTCCAAAATTTTTATTGGTTGGTTGGCCCTGATAAACCTTCGAAAAAATAAAGATATCACAATCCTTCCCACAGATAAAGGAAACGCAACTATGGTTATGGTCACAAAACTGCATAACGGACATTTCGAATACACCGTGTACAGAAAACCAACACATACAGAGAGATATTTAAATGCAAGATCACATCATCACCCGGCACAAATTTAAGCTGTGGCAAATACCCTAATGTCCAGATACGTGCGATTAACTGAAGCACAGACAAGACAGGACGAACTTAAGGTAATATCTAGTGCTTTAAAGAAAAATGGCTACACAAATCGCGCCATAGAGAAAGCTATTAATGCACAGGGTTCCCGAACAACGAACAACAAAAATTATGAACCGGGAAAGCAAAAAGTAGTTTTACCATATGTAAGAGGCACAACAGACAGAATCAGAAGAAGTCTTAGGAAAAACAACATACAAACAATACACAAGCCTCAAACAACTATAGGTAAACTACTTGGAAATTCAAAAGATAAAATCAAACTGGAAAACCACGGAGTATATAGCATTCCGTGCCAGGACTGGGAAAAGATGTACGTGGGTAAACTAACAGGCGAATATCAGCAAGAGTGGAAGAGCATAAAACAAACAAACCACCTTAACTTTATTCCTACATTATCAGGAAACCGGCCATAAAATAAACTTCGATGGGTGTAGGGAGATTGCCAATATAGAACATTATAAGACCAGAATAATCCGAGAAGCCATAGAAATTGAAAAACATGGTGATTTGAATAAAAGGGGCGAATCATTAAAACTACCAACAGTATGGAAGAGAATAATCGACAAATCTAAAATTTTAGTTCATTAGGAGTTACAATGCTACGATGTAGTGTTTCAAGATTAGCAAAACTTATTGCATTTTCTATATCGTTAATAAAGTTCAATATTGAGTCTAAATGGATTTTTATTTGATCTAATATTTCGTGAATTTCTAAATAATGTCCGTAATTAGATTTTGTTTGTTTTAGGTTTTCAGTTATTTCATTTATTTTGTTTTCAATCAATACTTGATTATCTGAAACAATAGAAATAGTGTGTTAAATCGTTACTTTGTAATATATGTTCAGGCTTATATAAAGGATTTGTTTTTATTTGTCGATCGGGTAATTTCCGATAACCAATAGATCCGGGTTCAATAACAGGGAGATCATTTCTTTTCTCATTAGCTTTCGCAATAACATTTGTTTTATGTTGCGATATTTTTTCGTGAATATCATTATATAGTTTATTCATTATTTCTTTGTGTTCATTTAGTTGATGATTAATTAGTTGGGTATCATTATCAATATCGATTGGTTCTTTTAATTGTAGATTTCCAAAAATTAAATCAATTGGTTTTTGTTTCGTTACCGAATGTATGGAATTATTATATCCAAGAATGGCAAAATTTAATTTTTCAAATGGATTTAAATTCGGTTTTGTCAAGGTTAATGTTCGCATGTGTTCTAAGATTGTCGAGTGAAATCTTTCGACTACAGAATTGCTATTTGGGTTTAAAGGTAACGTGTAATGCCAGTTAATTTTATAAAGTTTGGCAAATTCTTTTATTAGATTCTGATTAAATCTAGTGCCGTTATCAGATATGATATTTTCGGGTATTTTATAATTTGAAATAAATTGTATGAGCGATTGATAGACATGTAAAGTAAATAAACTCGGTAATGTAAATGCTTGACCGAATCGTGAAAAGCTATCACAAATAGTTAAAGCTACTATATTACCAAATTTAAAAGTGTCAACATGAACTGTTTCAAATGGTTTCTTAGGCGTGGGAGTTAATTGCAATTTTATTAAAGGCGTGTGACGTTCATATTTTGCTTGTTGACATATGGTACAATTATTTACATATTTTCCTAAGTCATCATTTAGCCTGGGCCAATAATACATGATTTTTAATTGATCAATAGTTTTGTGTATACCTCTATGATTAGTTATGCCTTCATGTTGGCTTTTTATAAGACTTATTTGCCTTTCTTCTTTTGTTACATCACAAAGAAGTTTATTAGATTTTAATAGCTTATAGGATACATGAATAAAAATTTTAGGTATAATATTACACATTTGTTTGTATAGACTTTGGTTGTCATCGTTTTGGAAATAGAATACATATTGTCGTTTTGGTTCGGCATATTCTTTTAAATACTAAATTAATTGTTTTTCATAAAATTCTTTTGTTACATATATATACCATCTAGTTCGATTAGTTGGTTTTTCAAAAACTTTTTTGATTTCTAATCGCGGGTTTTGATTTACTTTAATTATTATTATTTGACATAAAAAGTAGTTAAGAGGTTTTTCTGTAATATTTATTGTTAATATAGGGTCTTCTGCACTTGTATGCACAGTTTCATTGTCATTATTTTCATCAGGATCAAACTGTCCTATTATCGATTGATTGTGTGTCGCGGGATCATTAATAGATCTATTTTCTAAGGGAATCCTATCGGGTTCTCGACTAGTACTCGGAATTTCCTCGTCTAATACCGGATTACTATTATATTGTTGCATATAACGCAAAATTGGAAGGTCAGTACTTGAGTCACTGTCTTCGTTTTTAATGTCGTTTAATACAGCTGATGTATCATTTACGTTAATCTAGACACGGGATGGCGCGTCGGCGTTCGTATTTTTCTTGCCTTTTTTATATAAGATTTCATAATCAAATTCTTCGAGTTTAAGACGCCATCTAATTAAACGTGAATTTGGCTTTTTTAAATTCATTAACCATTGAAGGGGTTGATGATCTGTTATTATTTTAAATTTTTTACCAAATAAATATGGTCTGAAATATCGTGTTCCATATATTATAGGTAATAATTCTTTTTCTATAGTAGAATAATTTTGTTCTATTGAATTAAGCGTTCTTGGCGCATTCGCAATAGCTTTATTTTGACCTATGGGTCCTTGTGAGAGTACACAACCTAGTGCAACATTCCTTGCGACAGTGGTTAAATTAAATTCTTTAGTAAAGTCTGGGTATTGTAAAAGGGGTTCATTTATTAATAGAGACTTACAGTCTTCAAATGATTTTATATATAGTGGGTCATTAATATTCATAACTGAATGTTTCTTTAAACAATTCGTGAATGGTTTAGTTATTTTGCAAAGTTTGGAATAAATTTTCTATAGTAACCTAAAAGTCCAAGAAATCCTTTGATTTCTTTCGTAGTTTTAGGAATTGGATATTTTAAAATAGCTTGTATTTTATCTGGGTTTGGTTTAACACCTTCAGGCGTAATTATATGATTTGTCTAGTTGAATTTTCAAATTACTTTCACGCAATCTTTTAAATATTTGTTTTAAATTAACCATGTGTTCTTGTAAAGAAGTGGAAAAGACAACAATGTCATCCAACAAAACATATTTTATTATTTAAATCTCTTAAAACGTTATCCAACATTTGTTGGAACGTTGCGGGGGCGTTTTTAAGACCAAAAGGCATTCTTATATATTCATAATGTCCGTTTTTGACATTAGCTGTCTTTTTTTATATCACCAGGGTGCATTTCGATTTGGTTAAAATCACTTGCCAAATCTAGAGTGGAAAAGTATTGACATCGTCCTAACTTATCTAATATAACTGAGATATTAGGAATTCCATATTTGTCATCAATAGTTTTAGAATTAATTTTTCTGAAATCGGACACAATCCTATATTTACGTTTTCCAGACGCATCTGCCTTATTTGGGACTACCCAAATAGGAGAGGACGACGGGGAGTCACTTGGTCTAATAATACCTTGTTCTAACATTTCTTTTATTTGTCGTTCTACCTCAGGTTTATGAATAAATGGATATCTGTAAGATTTTGTATATACTGGGATTTCATCCGTTGTTTTTATACGGTGTTTTACTTGATTTGTAAATGGTAATTTTTAATTTTCGCGGTGGAAAATTTCTGACATAATTTTTCAATCTGATATCTTTCTTCACGGTTCATATGTTGTGTTCTTATAAGATTAACAATATTAGTTTTATTAGGAAATTCATTAGGTAATTTTTTACACACATATTAAATAATTCAAAATTATTTTTATCAAATGGTTCGACAATTAAGGGTATATACAAATATATTTCTTGAGGAAATTGTGAATTATTTTGTAATTCGACAGAGGCGTATCCTTGGTACATTTAGACATATTTATATCATTAATTATTATATCTCCATTAGGTATATTTACAGGAACTTTTAAAGTTTCATTAGTATTAGGATCAATACGAGTGTAAAATAGTAATTTTGCCTTTGCTTCGTAATGACTTAAAGGTATTTCTGCATTGGGGGTTTTTAATACATATTTTTGTAAATCTAGTTGAACGTTTAAATCTTTTTGATTTTCAGAGTAACTTTGCTCTGGGTACAAATCATTTTGATTACTAAAATCTGTGAAATTTGAATAATCATTGCAAGAATAATTATTATTGACAAAATAGTTATCGTAATTTTCATTATCATAAAAGTTTGCGTTCGTTGCTTGATTTTGTACATTATCATAAAAGGGTTCGTCTACATTATGTAATTGGAATTGGTTATTTTGTGGTCTAAAGGACCTATTTGTATTATGAGATATACCACTCATCGGTATTGGTTTTGGTAAGTTTTGAGTAATACGAGAATTAGGTTTCCAAACATTTGTTGGAATTCTGGGTGTACCAAATACTTGTTTATTCGTAAAGTATTTTTGATTAGGCATAGGCCTTGGCTGTATATTAATAGGGCCACAAGGAAACGATTGATTTCCACTATTCTAAGTATAATTATTAAAATTAGGAATTTATTGGTAATTAGGTAAAAATGTATTTTGATTAATTCTATTTTGCGAAATAAAATTTTTATTTTTATTTACATTAGAATTTTCAAATTGTTGCGGTTTTTGTAAATGTCTAATATTAGTTTCTGAATTAATGTATTGCCTAGCTTCTGCTAAATCTGTTGGTTTCATAGCGCGTATAGTTGAACCAAGAGGTTCTCTTAAACCTGCTAAAAATGTTTTTAAAGCATGTAAATTATAAAAATCTTCCTTAATTCTACTAGTTGCCTGACATAATGGATCAGTATGTATATCGATAAAATTATGTAATGCACTTAGATTAGACATTACTCTTGTATAATATTGTAAAGGAGATTCGTTGCTAATTTGTCTTAATTGATCTAAATCAAACAATAATCCATTTTCGTCTCTTTGATCGCCAAAGTGAGCTATTAGCGCTTCTTTTACCGAAACACATATACTATAAACTTCCCTAACTTTACCTTCTAGTTTAGCATAAATGCCATATATTATTGTAAGATTTTGGACACAATCTAAATTTTCATTGTTCCAATAAGTACTTATTAATTTACTAGTATACAAATTAAACATGTTTAGTTTATTAATTTCCACTTATTTATTTCTACTTGACAGCTGTTTCGACACACTGTGTCTTTGTCAAATGCTAACTTAAAACTAACATTAAAATCTGTACCAAATATAAAAAAATATATAAAAATCTTAATGGTATCAATAAAACAATATCGGTGTTTACCCACCTCGTCTATTCTTTAGGTATAAAGATTTAACAGAGGGGAACCATTTAAGTCCAACTGGTCATTCAATAAAATATTTCGGGTTATCCTCTTGTTAATTTCTAGACTTTCCAAATGGTACAATTTTTAGCTTTTATTAGCCGTATGCAAAATTTTATATTCGTTTTTAAATGTATGATTTGCTTCTATCAAATGTTTAGCATAATTGGAGTCTGTTTTTTCTTTACTATATGAGGATTTGTGTTCTTTTATACGTTTATTTGAAAGATCTACCCGTTTGGCCAATGTAAACTTTATCACAGGAACCACATTCTAATTCGTATACCCCTGATTTTTTAGATTTATCAGACTTGGATTTATTATTTTTAATATATTTCCCTAATGTATTATTTGTATAGAAGGCAACTTTATAATCTGCTCTCATGAGATGTTTGTTGATTTTAGAGGTAATTTTGCTTGTATATGTTATTGTATTAAATTTGGCTATATCTTTTAAATTATTATTTGGATAGATTAAATTGATTGGGTTTTTTATATTGTTTTTTATTTACTATTTTGTCCACTATATTAGGACTACAGCCGTTGTTAATGTCAATCTGCTTTATAATATTCAATTCTTTATTATAGTTATGTGATGACATAGGTATACTAATTAGACGATGTATAAAGCTGTTGAAAGCTGCCATTTTATCTGCAAAAGGATGATTTGATGTTTTATGTATTGTTATATCTGTGTAAGATGGTTTATGATAAATTTGAAAATCGTGTTTATTTTTATTGTTCATAATTGTTAAATCCAAAAAATTTATTGTCTTATTTTGTTCCACTTCTAACGTAAATTTAATATTTTTATGTAAATTATTAATAAAATCTAAAAATAACCTTAGTTGTCTTTCTGTTCCCGTGAAGCACGCTAGTATGCCGTCTACATATCTATACCAATAAATGAACTTGTTTCTTAACGGGCTATTATACATTAATTGTTCAATATTATCTAGAAATATTTCTGCTAGTATAGGACTCAAAGGATTACCCATTATTAAACCTTCTTTACTTACATACGCGGAGCCATTGAATTCAAAGTAATTTTGATCTACACACAGTGTTAACAAATCCAATATATCGTTCTTAGTAATATAATTAACTTTATTTTTGAGTAATAAATTATCGACTAAGTTAATAACTTCAATAGGGGGGACACTAGGAAATAAGTTTTGTACATCTAAAGAGATTAATATGGCATTATTTGGGATTGTGATATCTTTTATATTGTTAATTAATTCTAAACTATTTTTAATACTAAATTTTTTAAAATTACAAAATGTACTAATAATGTCTATTAATTTATTAGAAATCGTGTGAGCTGGAGCTGTCACATAGGACACTACCGGTCTAATGGGCATATTGCCTTTATGCAGTTTAATAAATAAATGTAGCTTAGGTACTTGTGGATTCAATATCGTTAATTTATATTTATTTTTATCATCCTGTGTTCAATGTGACAGCTCCAGCTCAACGGCTATAGTCCTAATATAGTGGATAAAATAGTAAATAAAAAACAATATAAAAAAGCAATCAATTTAATCTATCCAAATAATAATTTAAAAGATATAGCCAAATTTAATACAATAACATATACAGGCAAAATTAGCTCTAAAATCGGTAAACATCTCATGAGAGCAGATTATAAAGTTGCCTTCTGTACAAATAATACATTAGGGAAATATATTAAAAATAATAAATCCAAGTCTGATAAATCTAAAAAATCAGGGGTATACGAATTAGAATGTGGTTCCTGTGATAAAGTTTACATTGGCCAAACGGGTAGATCTTTCAATAAACGTATAAAAGAACACAAATTCTCATATAATAAAGAAAAAACAGACTCCAATTACGCTAAACATTTGATAGAAGACAATCATACATTTCAAAAAAGGAATATAAAATTTTGCATACGGCTAATAAAAGCTACAAATTGAACCATTTGGAAAGTCTAGAAATTAACAAGGGGAAAAACCGAAATATTTTATTGAATGACCAGTTGGACTTAAATGGTTCCCTTCTGTTAAATCTTTATACCTAAAGAATAGACGAGGTGGGTAAACACCGACATTGTTTTATTGATACCATTAAGATTTTTATATATATATATTTTTTATATTTAGTACAGATTTTAGTGTTAGTTTTAAGTTAGCTTTTGACAAAGACACAGTGTGTCGAAACAGCTGTCAAGCAGAAATAAATAAGTGGAAATTAATAAACTAAACGTGTTTAATGTGTATACTAGTGTATAATGAATTTCCATCAAGTAACGGCTACATCTAAGTAAGAAGATAATTGTAACGGGTTTCCGTCAAATTTAGGAACTATATCTAACAATTTACAATCAAAATTTGGAGGAGCCATTTCGTTAATCGATAGATTTGAAAATAGACTTTTCAATAACTTTGAATTTTCTTTCTCTTGAAAGTTTGAAAAATTTGAACTTAACCGATCACTTTATTCTGCAATAGAAACGGTGTTCCCTAAAACTAACTCGTTTTCACTGTTTTCTCCACTAGAAGAATCAGATGAAGTCGAGGGAGTCGAGATAGACAGGAAAAACAAAAAGGGTTGGTTACTTATAGAAGGGATGTCTTCATTCTTCGTGTATTTAAACCTTTTCTTGTTTTGTTCTTTCTTGAATCCTAGCCTACACACTTAATTATCCCGAATTACGTTTTTTCGACATTTTCTGCGGCGATTTTCGAAGTTTCAGTCCTATTTTGAACAAACGGTTAAAACCGAAGGGTTTTTCGCGTTGGAAATCTTTCAAAAATCCGTACGACTGCGCCACTTTATGTTTTTAGTCATAAAGAAACTATTTTGAAAAAACAATTATTTATTTTAAGTTAATTATTACGACTTAAACATTGAATATTAAATATAAGAAATATAAGTTTACTATACGAAGTGTATGCCGGAACTCGGCGTTGCTTCTCACGCTCTTCGAGTATACGAGGAAAACTGCTGACCTTGCATTGGCTTGCGTGTCAGCTTGGTTCCCATGAGAAAGTCATTGAAAGGACAGACATAACTATATACATATACATACACATACATATACATACATACATACATACATACATTCAGGATGGACTTACAACAACTAAGAGGTGAAAACTTGGTCTGCCTCCGTTATGAGACATTCCTTTCTGTTGTATTATGTTTTTTCCCAAATGGTTGTTATTTTGATCTGGTAGCAGGACTATTATTATTTTATCAGTGTTTGTTTAAATTCACTTAATAAGTGGTTGTATTGGATACTAAAAGCTTGATGTCGGTCATATTGTTTACAGTATTATTTAGGTTTATATAAATCATTTCGCCAATATTACGTTTAAAGTAGTTTTTTTCCTTATCCAGTATCTCAACGTTATCAAAATCGAAATCGTGACCCAACCTAAAATGGTGTTCTGCCAGTGCCGTTTTTTCTGTTTTATTGCGTTGGCGTTCCCTACGATCATACTTATGTTGATATACCCTATTTTTTAAATATTATTTTGTGGCACCTACATATGATTTTTGGCAGTGTCCCCAACTAATTTTATAGACAAGGTTGGAGTTTAGTTCCTTGGGTACTTTATCTTTTAGTGACGTATAAAGGCAGTTTAAGGTCTGGGTGTTATAAAATGCAAGCTTACAATTAGGATACTTTTTGCTGATGTTTTTTTGGATGTTTTCTGAGAGATTTTTTATGTAGGGAAATTTCTAATAGTTAACTTCTTTCTGTCGACTTTCTTTTTTTTTTTAAATAATTTACTTTTATAATTAATTAAAAGTCGATTCACAAGTGTCAATGGGTAGTTATTATTTTTTAGGATAGCTTTTACTTTAATTTCATTTTCCTTTATATACACTGAAATGCTGAGGTTGAGGGCTCTGTAGAAAAGATTTTTTATTGTGCTAATTTTATGTGAAGTGGCATGCCCTGATAAGTAATTTAGCACTCGCCCTGAAGCAGTAGTCTTGACATACCAGTTGGTTTTCAAAATTCGATCCTCACATCTAATCACCATGGTGTCGAGAAATGGTAACTGACCTTCGATTTTTAACTCTATGGTGAACTTTAACCTAGGATGGTAGGTGTTAAAGTGTGATAAAAGGCTTTCATCTTTAGCTCTTGGACAAGCCAGAAGAGTAGCATCGACATATAGTTTGACGAATGGAAGTTTGAAAGGAAGTTATTTTTCTATGCAACTGATTAGATCATTCGTGACTAAGGTAGCGGGTACTCGACTAGCTGGATTACCCATTGCCGACCCGTGGAGTTGTTGGTACATTTCTCCGTTAAAAGAAAAATAACTGGAGCTAAAGAGGTATTCAATTATATTAAAAAAGGAGTTTCGAGCAATTGAAGTGTAAGCGCAAATATATCACCACTTTTTTCTAAATTTTTTAATACTAATGGTTTTGGAGTATTTGTGAAAAGGGAGACCAGAATGTAGTTTTTAGGCAGTATGACATCTTTAACCACCTCAGCAAGTTAGAACGAGTTTTTTATGGTATAATGAAAAGTAGAGCTTATTGGCATTAGAGTTTCATGAACAAGTACAGCTTACGATAGGTCTTAAGGTTTAGTGTAACGTTAATTTTTCGCTCTAGATATGAATATTTAAGAAAATTAAAAAAATACCTCACTCTTGACAAAATGGCGGACACACTTAAATAAATTAGTTATAGGGTTATCCCTAAAATGCCTAAAATACTTAGAGAAATTAAAACATGTGAAATTTATTTCCTGTAAAATACATCCAAAACCATGCCATTATACAATGCCTTAAAGTTTGTAAAAGTACAATTAATATTGTCTATTTTCTGGTAGACAGTATTCGTGCTAATTCTGTTATTTAGTTTGTTACTAACCTGTTTAAATTAGCTTTTGTGGACATAGTAAGACATCGTTCAGATTGGTTCCTTTGAAAAATCTTGGGATTTCAATGGTTTTATTGGTGGTTAGATATGGTTAATAATTGGCTGAGTACCTTGTGGATAATTACACTTTTGTGTAATTGTTTGGAAATCCCCTGATAGTTTGATTCAAATTAGGTTTGTTATTGTAGGTATATGTTGTTGATATTTAGAGTTTGGCATCCTTGGATAACTTATGCTTTGGATTTCGAGATAACGTTTGGAATAGGTCATTTTTGCTGTTTTGCTAGTTGGTCTAATTTATTTACTTCTAGACCTGAAACGTGAAATAAAAAGGTTAAGATTTATAACCTCTTATTTACAGGTATTTAGTTATCGCATCAGGATATATTTTTGTAAGGCGTGTTGTAATTTCTACTTACGTTTAGCTATTTTAGCTAGTTTCATAGCACTATACGTAGCCATAATATTTACGTTTTTCCCAATAATCTTGAGGTATAATTAACAAATAGCACTCTAAAAATTAATTTATCTTGTGTTTACACCATAGTTTACAAAAAAAACAACATACTTTTGTCTTAAAGTCAAGAAAACATGAAAATGATCCTTAAAATATCCATAATAACTTAAAAAACTTATGATTTGTTTCTGTGAGAAGATGGCATTTCATATGTTAAGTGAAAGCACTGTTGCCAGATTTCAAGAAGAGATATAATGTAAGTCTTGCATATTCGATGTTAAATAATGTTATTTTTTTCAATTTGTTGTTTATAATATAATTTTATTTATTAGAAAATATGTCAGTTTTTGTATTGTATTATATACCTTCATGTGTCTTTTGTTAAGTTTTTGTGTTGTATAATTACTGACTTTTTGAAAATTAATACATTTGTTCAATTAATCCCCGTTCAGGCAGATGACTTTTTTAACAAAACTTATAATTAATGTTTAGGTTAGGTTAGGAATGGTTTGGTTTGTTGTAAAGAAAGCGCACGGTAGCGCGCCAACAAAATTCCGGGTCTATCTTAAAACAATGATTTTTTTGACAAAACTTATACTGTTAGGTGGATTTGTCCCGTTAAGGTTTGTCGATAAAATTATCCTTAAAGCTATAAATTATCATATGATTAACGCTATAAAATCACATTTCAAGTCATTGAAAATCAGATCTGAAATACGCCCGGTATCTAAAATGGTGTATTTGGTGGGAGCTGCAGTGGATTTAAGGTCTTGTTTTAAAAAACGGATATATAATAAAACAAAGATAAATTGAAGGTTTTGCGATCAACTATCTATCTATGGTGTGGTTTAATCTAAATTTTTAAGAAAATTAGAAGGCATGGGCAACAGTGTAGGGAAATTGTATTCTTAACGTGATCCTGACTTATTAAAAGAGAGATTTCGCATTGTATTTCTTGAATATTTAAGATTTTCAAAATGCATTTTCTCAAAAACTACTGGATTCTTCACACTTTTTAATCTGGAAATTACTACTAACAACACTTTTTAATGATTTTTGAAAAAAGCGTATAGCGTTATAGATCCGGTATATTAAACTTATTTCATTTTAAGGCTCTTCGTTTTTACAATAAAATTATCTATTGGTCGTTTCCATTTCAACAAATTTTATTTCCATTTTCGACGTGTCATAGTCGTATCAAGTCTTCGGAATAACAGAAATGAGTAACTATATCGCTGGAGATATTTGTCGATACTGCATTTTAATGATTGTTCCTGTGGGATAATATCTGCATTTACGTTAAACTTAGGGGAAAGTAATGTAAGACTTCCGGAATGTGACTCATTCATTGAATTACCCACATACATACACAGGTTTGTCATAAAACGTTTAGTGTCACTGGCATATCATGACGTCATGTTTTATTTCCTGGTTGTTTCCTTAACTTCCTGAAATGTGTACAATTGTACTTCAAAGAAAAATAAATAAATCCTTCATAAAATGGAAGTTTCATGTATTCCGGTGGTGCGGTATTGCCGATACAGCCTACTTCCGGTAAACGTGTTCATGGCAGCAAAAAGTAATACCTGTTTAAAGTATTGTTTTACCGATTAAGTCTAGTGGGACAGAGACAGAAAGTAAGTAAATGAAATAGTTTCCGTGCTCCTCTTCCTAAAAACTGCAGTTTTCAGTTTTGGTAATACCTGTTGGTACAGATCACCTGCATCTGCTGGCGTAGCAAATTTTTGTGATTTTGAGTTGTGAACAGATGTACTAGTATACAAGTTTCAGTACCCAAGTTGGGAGTATATAACCAAATTCTTTTTAGCAGTATTTGAGCCGTGTATTGGTATCCATTAAGTGGATGGATATTTTGTTGGATTGTCGGTCTACTGAACCCTGTCTTGTGGTTAGCAGTTCCAGTAGGCTGTCTACTGAGTGCGTCAGTGCCAGCACAGATAAGTGAAACTTAATTGTACTACGATAACCTACGGACTTTGTATATTTTATTTGAATATTTTTATTTGATTTTTATATGATTTTGAATTATTTTCCAATGGAAGGACTTATCTAGAAATATGTTAGGTAATTTTAGACAACTATTTTTATATATTACGGGAGGTAATAATTGAGTAATAATAGGGTGATAATCGGATAGTATTCGATTAATATCGATAAAATTCTTTTTGTTTTTCTTTATTTAATTTTCGAACTAGGTAAAGTTTTAGCCTGAATGCTAGGTAACTGCATTTAATTTAAAGAGTTTTCTAACTAGACACTTATATATATATATATATATATATATATATATATATATATATATATATATATATATATATATATATATATATATATATATATATATATATATATATATATATATATATATATATATATATATATATATATATATATATATATATATATATATATATATATATATATATATATATATATATATATATATATATATATATATATATATATATATATATATATATATATATATATATATATATATATATATATATATATATATATATATATATATATATATATATATATATATATATATATATATATATATATATATATATATATATATATATATATATATATATATATATATATATATATATATATATATATATATATATATATATATATATATATATATATATATATATATATATATATATATATATATATATATATATATATATAGGCATGCCTAAGTTATTTAGCACTTGCCTTGAAGCAGTACCAGTTGGTTTTCAAAACTCCATCCTCTGATCTAATCACCATGATGTCAAAAAATGGTATTTATATATTGATAAAAGGCTTTCAGCTTTATGGACAAGCCAAGAGTATATATATATATATACCAGTCCGAAAGGAAGTTTTGCAATTAAGTCATTCATGACCATCCTCTGGATTACCCATCTAATCACCATGATGTCAAAAAATGGTAAGTGCCCTTCAATTTCTAACTCCATGGTAAACTTTTACCTAGGATGGTAGGTGTTAAAGTGTGATAAAAGGCTTTCAGCTTTAGATAAAATTCTTGTTTTTCTTTATTTAATTTTCCACAAGCCCTAGGTAACTGCATTTAATTTAAAGAGTTTTCTAACTAGACACTTATATATATATATATATATATATATATATATATATATATATATATATATATATATATATATATATATATATATATATATATATATATATATATATATATATATATATATATATATATATATATATATATATATATATATATATATATATATATATATATATATATATATATATATATAAATATATATATATTTATATATATATATATATATATATATATATATATATATATATATATATATATATATATATATATATATATATATATATATATATATATATATATATATATATATATATATATATATATATATATATATATATATATATATATATATATATATATATATATATATATATATATATATATATATATATATATATATATATATATATATATATATATATATATATATATATAAATACATATATATGTATATATATATATATATATATATATATATATATAGGCAGAGTATCATCGTCATATAGTTTGACCAATGGAAGTCCGAAAGGAAGTTTTTTTTCTATGCAACTGATTAAGTCATTCATGACTAAGTTAACGGGTACTAGACTAGCTGGATTACCCATTGCTGACCCTTCGAGTTGTTGGTACATTTCTCCGTTAAATAAAAAATAACTGGAGCTAAAGAGGTATTCAATTATATTAAAAAAGAAGTTTCGAGGAATTGAAGTGTAAGCGCTAATATATCGCCATTTTTTTTCTAAATTTTTTAATACTAATTGTTTTGGAATATTTGTGAAAAGGGAGACCAGAATGTACTTTTTAGGCAGTGTGACATCATTAACCACCTCAGCAAGTTTGAACGAGTTTTTTTATGTTATAATAAAAAGTAGAGCTTATTGGTATTAGAGTTTCATGAACAAGTAACGCTAAGTTGTATGAAGAAGAATTTATACAGCTTACGATAGGTCTTAAGCTTAACTTGGGTTTGTGAGATTTTCTTGGAGCATATAATTTAGGAGAGACACTATTGAACATTTTAAATTTTTTAATACTAATATTTTTGGAATATTTGTGAAAAGGGAGACCAGAATATAATTTTTAGGCAGTATGACATTTTTAACCACCTCAGCAAGTTCGAACGAGTTTTTTTATGTTATAATGAAAAGTAGAGCTTATTGGCATTAGAGTTTCATGAACAAGTAATGCTAAGTTGTAACCGCCAAACAATTGAAAATCAGTTACTTATATCAAGAATAATAATTAGTAATACGCTACGATTGTACCCAGTAGTGACACTGCAACACACTTCTTATATAGAAGTAACATTAAAATTTAGCAATCAAGGGTTACTAGTGATCGTATGGTTCAGTAAGTAAATGTAAAAATAAATAAATGTTAAATGCAAAAGTCAGACCAATGAGAAAACAAAAAAAAATATATTTTCTGTACCATAAAATAAAATAAAAATCAGAATGACTTAACCTGAACCTAGATCATGAAATGTCTAATTAGAAAACTCTTTAAATTAAATGCAGTTAAAGGCTAGAACTTTACCTAGTTCGAAAATTAAATAAAGAAAAACAAAAACATTTTTATCGATATTAATCGAATACTACCCGATTATCACCTAATTATTACCCTATTATTACGCAATTATTACCGCTCGTAATATATAAAAATAATTGTCTAAAATTACCTAACATATATCTGGATAAGTCCATCCATTGGAAAATAATTCAAAGTCATATAAAAACCAAATAAAAATATTCAAATAAAATATACAAAGTCCGTAGCTTATCGTTCAGTTAAAGTACAATTAAGTTTCACTTATATGTGCTGGCACTCACGAAGCATCTCAGTAGACAAACAGCCTACTGGAACTGCTAACCACAAGACAGGTACAGGTCCGCTAATGTCGGGGCCTCTGAGAACAGCTAAAGCGGAGTTCTCGAGGTTGGGGCCATACAACACAACGTGAGGGTCCGTGTATAGGACCAAGTAAGTTGAAGGTGTCGATAAACGAAATCCCATTAACCCAGGTACAGGTTGTAAACGGAATCTTCAAAATCAAGGAAAACGGAGCAGAAGGAAAAGTAGGAAAGAAAAAAAACCCCTGAAAAAAGACATTGGCCGAATTAAAAATAAGTCAAATTCAGAACAAAATATATACAACACACGAAACACTTTACCAAAATATTTAAATAAACATACCTAATGGTCTATCTCGTTTAGAACAAGTAGGCTGTGTACCGAAGCAGCGGCCATTGACCTATACCAAGAATTTATGTAGCTGTACGTATTAGTCTACGCAATGTGTTATTAAAAACAAAATGCCGTTCGCACATTTACAAAAATGTGATATGTTGGAGGCGTACCTTGTTTGTAGGAAAAACAGTTCCCGGGCACTGAGACAGTATGAACAATGGTTTCCACAACGAGATCTGCTAGACTGATGATATTTTATGAAGTTCTACAGAAAATTTAAAAGTAATAAAGGGGATTTTCGAAAGGTGAGGTGTAAAAAAAAAGTTTATAGTAAATAAATGAACAAACAGAAGTAAATGTGTTGGCATACTTTGAAGTATCCAAAGAAAACTGTGCTAGAGATTAAGTAAGGGAAAGTGGTTTAAGTTTGTTCAAATTTGGAGAATTAAAAAAAAACATAAATTTGTACCCTATAAATATAGACCGGTTCAAACATTATTACCTACATTTTTTGACATTGGTTAGGAAATGCTTTCAGCCGAAATCACAACATTTTAAAGCACATTCCTTGTGATGAATGGAGTGATGAAGCCAACTTTTCAAATAGGGTATGTTTAATCTTAAAAATATGCACTATTTGTGAAGAGAAAATGTATTCACAGCTTATCCCCGAAATTCGCAAATATAATTCAGTATTAATGTTTGGTGTGGTCTAATAGGCAGCAAAATAATTGGACCAATATTTTATGAGGGTACTTTGATAGGCAGAAGATATGTTGATATGTTCTCAGAAATAATGGTTTGTGAAGTCACAATATTGCTTGACAGACTTTTTCAAAATAGATGTATAACAACAAATAATCCGATTCGTTGGCCACCAAGATCCCCTGACATAACTTCATTAGACTTTTACTTTTGGGGTTATGTCAAAAAAGAGGTATATAAAAAGATATATTTGACATTAGACGAACTTCAACTTAATATTAAAATGAAAGGCAACAAAAGCTGTGTTAAAAAATCCTGAAAATTTGAAGATGTAATAACTTACGAACTTAAGTTCTTAAGGCCTTAATAAAACTCAGGCTGGTTTTATTTCAACATCGTATACTGGCTGATTTATTATGCATTGTACCCAATAATGTTGATGCCCAAGCTCGGTCATCGTACTTGCTGAGCAAACAAAAATTATATAGAAAACATATTAGCTAAGTATACAAATTGCACCAGTATTGATATACAGAGTATATTTACTATATTGCAAAGAAAATGGAGCCCATTTGTTATAAATTTAAATTGTTCTTATTTTTAACTTAAATAACAAACTAAGTAAAAACGTAAAATAAAATTTTATTTTAAAAATGCATAGCCTTCTTATCTAAAAGCGAAATATATGAATAACTAGATTACCTTTAACTTTAGGCCAGTAATGCATATAGTACAAACAGTAAAAAATTTACAGTGTGTCCCTTTTAAAAAAATACTATCTTTTAAATTTAATTAGAAACGCGAAGTTTGAATGTTTTTCTTTTTTTATTATTTTAATCACAATAAATAATACCACTAGTTTGCTAATTTAACCGACTTTGTAGTTCCCGTAATAAATAAGTTAGCAATAGTGCGCACTTAATTTGGTACACTCTGTGTGTATATATATATATATATATATATATATATATATATATATATATATATAAATTTATATATATATATATATATATATATATATATATATATATATATATATATATATATATATATATATATATATATATATATATATATAATATATATATATATATATATATATATATATATATATATATATATATATATATATATATATATATATATATATATATATATATATATATATATATATATATATATATATATATATATATATATATATATATATATATATATATATATATATATATATATATATATATATATATATATATATATATATATATATATATATATATATATATATATATATATATATATATATATATATATATATATATATATATATATATATATATATATATATATATATATACCCTTTACCCTCATCAGGCAGGCCCAGAAATCATGATCGCAGGAGGGTACCCTGTGACATAATCGAAAGCAATTCTTCTTGTAGGCCGTTTTGCACCTGCAGAAATTATATATTTCTGCTATTCTACATATATCTTTTCCGGCCAAGAAGAAATATATATATATATATATAAACAGAGATACTGACTCGGGTTTTAAGAGGGAATGGTAATTGCACTGAGGATATTAGACAGTCAGTTAAAAAATGTTACAATTCTACTCCACGAAATGAAACTAATAAGGAGTTACCGAGAGAAAGTGTATTTATTTGTATTATTTATACACGAAAACCACAGTACATGTGTATCATTTATACACGAAACCACAGACAAGATTGCAAGGTTACTTCGCCGGTCCAACATACGTGCAATCTTCAACACACACACACACACAAGGAAATTGGACAATGTTTTTCCGATCTGCAAAGCGTCCAAACGAAAGGAGTATATACAATCCCTTGTTCCTGTAGTGAAGTCTATATTGGAAAAACGGACGATCCATATTGGCTAGGCAGAAGGAACATCACATAAATTTAAAATAAATCAAAGTTCTTGAATCCGTCTCGGGATTCTATAAATAGGAAATTAGAGAATCCATTGAATATTGATAAGCATCTTAACAATTTTAAGAGAGATATGGGCTTCAGTCTACGACAAACGTGGATAATGATCGTTAAACCGGGTCAAGGTTCTGTGCACATAGGTCAACTATAAATAGCTGGCTCTCCGAGCTCATTCAGTGTTCCGATCTCGTGAAGTTTCCTGAAGATGCTTCGTGCAATCGAAGGCGAAACGTCAGAAAGTGGTTCCATTTTGACACGGTCTATTCCGAAGTACCATGACTTCTTAATATTGTTGCGAATTTAGCCCTAGTTATAGATTTGTTAAGATTTAGATGAATTTATTTATTATTTGTTATTTTATTGAAGTAGACTTACCTTAATTTGTATCTATGTAACGACTATGATAGTGTCAAAAATCGTTCTCGAATGTTCTGTTAGGCTTAATTCTTCTCACCCTGTAGTATTTAGATTATTCTAGAATTTTCTAGATCATTCCATCCTTTTCTAAAGGCTATATAAGCGCGCCGCGAGGCCACATTTTGATTTAATTGTAATTGAGATTTCGATGTGTTAAAAACCTGACATTGACAAGTTTAAAGTTACCTTAGTTACGATTGTTAGGTGTAACCAGTGTTTACCTGTGATACCTGTAACCTGTGTTTTGAATAAAAGGAGTGCATTCAGAAACTACGTGTTTGTGTACCGGCCAATACGGAACATTTGGTGTCGGAAGCGGGATAAGGATCCAGTTGAAGCTAAATAAGTAAGAAATAGTTTCTACTAGTTGTAATAATCATGGCAGCAAATTTGCATTCTTTGATGAACTTGATTATTGCAATGCATAATGAAATACAGAAAAATCAAGAAGACATGAAGAGAAGTCAAGAAGATATGAAGCAGGAACTTAAAGAAGACAAGAAATGAAGAATGAACTTAAAGAAGACATGAAGAGGGGTCAAGAAGACATGAAGCAAGAAATTAAAGAAGATATAAAGAGGAACCAGGAAGAACTAAAGCGAGAACTTACAGATGATATAAGGAGGCACCAAGAAGACGTAAAACAAAACTGACACTAACCAAGGAAGATGTTAAAGAGGAAATGGGACAAGTGGAGAAGAAAGTGCAAAAGCAAGTTCAGGAGGTTCGTAACCAAATGCAGTAAGAAGTTCAAAGTCTACGTTCCCAGATGCAGAAATTTGGAAACCAAAGTGAGTTCAAATCCGACGTTGTCTCTTCATCACATGTGATAAAACCATCTACGTTTGATGGTAAAGTGCCGTGGGTTACTTACCTGAGTCAATTTGAAGCTGCCACAACTGGAAATAATTGGGAATCCACCGAAAAGGCAAAAGCACTGGTTTGTTCCTTGCGTGGTGAAGCAATGGAGGTGCTAAGGAACATACCCGAAGATAAACAGAATGATTTTGGGACATTAGTAAGCCATCTAGAAATGCGTTATGGTGAAGCACATCTACAGGAGGTTTATAAAGCCCAACTTCAATGTTGAAGGCAAAAATATAACGAAAGTCTTCGAACGAATTGCCATAGATGTAGCAAGACCATTTCCAGTTAGTATGTCCGGGAATCGCTTTGTGTTAGTAGCGATGGATTACTTCAGCAAATGGCCAGAAGTCTACGCAATACCCAATCAAGAAGCCATCACTATCGCCGACGTACTATTTCATGAATGGATTTGCCGATATGGAATTCCAAGGGAAATACCCTCCGACCAAGGCAGGAACTTTGAATCCGATGTATTCAAAAGCCTGTGCAGCCTATTAGGAATTCATATGACAAGAACAACACCTCTTCATCCGCCAGATGGAATGGTTGAAAGATTTAATAACTTTGGAGAACTACCTAAAAATCCAAGTTAATGAACAACAAAGTGACTGGGATAAATGTATTCAACCATTTTTACTGGCCTATCGCTCTGCAGTTCATGAATCCACTGGAAAAACACCTGCCAGTGGAATATTTGAATCTGATTTACAGCTTCCAGTCGACCTCTTGACTGGACGACCTCCTGACAATAAGATAACTACTACGGATTATACCAGCCAGGTTAGTAAACGCCTCAGAGAAATTCATGAAGAGGTCCGCCATAAATTACAGATAGAAAGCGATAGAATGAAGTCACATTATGATTTACGAGCCAGTCACATTGGATTTACAGTCGGTGAAAAAGTTTGGTTATACAATCCAATGAGAACTAAGGGACGATCGCCGAAGTTGCAGAAATCATGGGAAGGCCCGTATCGTGTGGTGACATGTCTGAATGACTTGGTATACCGGATTCAGAAGAGCCCTCATGCAAAAATGAGAGTGGTGCACCTGCATCGACTAGCCCGTTACCAAGATACCGAAGGTGTTTGATCGGGACGATCAACTCTGGGAAGGGAGCAGTGTTGCCAATTTGGCCCTAGTTACAGATTTGTTAAGATTTAGATAAATTTATTTATTATTTGTTATTTTATCGAAGTAGACTTACCTTAATTTTATTCGAAAGCTTCTTATAAAACCAAGGTTTTGTTTAATGACTTTTTTCTGGATATCAATATGTTATTTTTAAATCATATTTTAGTATACATATATTTCTTTGACAGGGCCGGGGGTTCATCCGTTGCCTTGTTTGCAAATTCTGCAGACATTTCGCCAAAATCTCATTTTGCATTTTCGATGCTTACAATTTGACTTACGTCGGTATACTGAGACATTGGAAAAAATTGTATTATCCTGTTCGAAGGTTGTACCCCCGCGTGGACGGTGGCGCCTTGCTGTCGCCTGTTTCTTTTTGTTCGTTGTCAATTGACGCCTGTTAGTCGGACCTTATAAGCTGGTATATTTTTTTGTTTAATGTACCATGCTTTTCAATTTCTATTGCTTCTCGAATTATTCGAGTCTTGTATTGCTTTGTATCAACAAGATTAGAACAATATATATATATATATATATATATATATATATATATATATACAATGTGTCCCAAATTTGGCTTACATGCATTGCTATCTCGTAAACCGCTATAGCTACAGGGTGGGTTAAATTAGGAAAGTTTTAGAGAATTTTATTACAAATTTGATGACGTTTTGAAGTTTAGGATATCTTTTGTGGTTTTCAAGATAATTGGGAAAAATCAAAATGGTGCCTTTTTGAACTTTTGCCCGTAGCTTCTAAACGACTCGTATTATGGTTTTATGGTTTATACATTATTAGGGCACTTTTATTAGAGGAACATTATTCAGGTAAAACGAAGTTTCTAGCTTCAATTGTTTTTGAGATATTGGCATCAACTTTTTATTTTCTTACCGACGCCATATTGGATTATTGTATTTTTGGAAAGATCTTTTTAAGAGCTTTCCAATGATGTATAACAAGGTAAGATTATTATTTTTCTTGAGCTCTAAAAACCAGAATAATTGTTTTTTTTTAAGTAGGCTTTGATTACGCATGGCGGCCATAATGAAACAAAAGAATGCCGCATGTCAACAATCATTTTGTGTTCCTGAATAGTACTTGTTATCATTTTCTCATTGTGCCGAGTTTTTACAAAGTTGATTTGAGTTTCTTATACTACTTAAAATGGAGGGTAATTATTCCAACGAAGAGAATTTGGATATGATAGAACTTTATTTTAAAGCAAATAGAAATACACAAGCAGCTGCGCGTTCATACGAAGAACATTTTCCAGACCGACATCAACCAAGCCAAAGGCATTTCAGATTTCTAATTGTAAACTTGTTAGCTTATGGGTAAAAATATTAATTCAACCATCGATGTTTCAGATTTTCAACTAAGATATTGTACTAACAGTGAATACCTAGTGACTAAAATGTAACTATCACACTATTGAAAATACCTAAACTAAATTTAAATTAACACATAAAAAAAATATAAGTTACACCACATGCCTCCCTCCATTTTCCACACATTTTTGACATTTCTCCAATACCTTCCGTGTAACCCTTCTTAAGATGTTCCTGTTAATATTAGCAAAAACATCTCGGACTCTGTCTTCTAGCTCTCTGAGACTTTCTGGCGGAGAAAATTCGTAGATCTCATTTTTTGCGTATCTCCATAAATAAAAATCGGGAGGAGTAATATCCGGTGACCTTGCCGGCCAAGCAACAGGGCCATTATTAGCGATAATATTTTCCCCGAAAGTATTTCTGAGGACCGCCATCACCTCTCTGGTACCGTGAGCCGGACAGCCATCTTGTTGGAACCAAATATTTTGCAGGTCGTTTGGGGGAACAGAATTTATAACTTCTGGAATAATTTGTTCCCGTAATAGTTGCAAATATCTGTTACCCGATAAATTTTCTTGGAAAATGAACGGCCCAATCAAACGGTTATCTAAAATACAAATTGTTATGAGTGATTTAAAGCAGAAGTGCATTGTTTGGAATTACCTATAATGCCACACCACACATTGAACCCAAATTTTGTTTGTAAACGTCTTTCTTCTAAATTATGAGGATTCTCGGTGCCCCAGTAATGAGTATTATGTTTATTGAAAATTCCACAGTTTGTAAATCGTGTTTCATCTGTCCAAAGTACTTTAGAATGAAAGTTGGGTATTTGCTGGCATTTGTTGATGAACCATTCACTAAACGTGATTCTTCTAGCAAAATCATTTACCTGAAGACCCTGTACAATAGTAGGTTTATAGGGATGAAAGTGAAGTTTTTTCAAGACTCGTTGGACGGTTGATTTGGGAATTGCCGTTTGTTCTTCAATCTTTCTTGCTGAGGTTGTTGGGTTGTCCCTGACACTTTCTATTATAGCTGCGTTTCTTGCTTCATTATCTATTGAATAGGTCTTTGGTTTCGGTTTCAAAAAAGACCCGTAGGCTAACAGGTTAACAATTAGAAATCTGAAATGCCTTTGGCTTGGTTGATGTCGGTCTGGAAATTGTTCTTCGTATGAACGCGCAGCTGCTTGTGTATTTCTATTTGCTTTAAAATAAATTAATTAATTAATAAATAATTACCCTCCATTTTAAGTAGTATAAGAAACTCAAATAAACTTTGTAAAAACTCGGCACAATGAGAAAATGATAACAAGTACTATTCAGGAACACAAAATGATTGTTGACATGCGGCATTCTTTTGTTTCATTATGGCCGCCATGCGTAATCAAAGCCTACTTAAAAAAAAACAATTATTTTGGTTTTTAGAGCTCAAGAAAAATAATAATCTTACCTTGTTATACATCATTGGAAAGCTCTTAAAAAGATCTTTCCGAAAATACAATAATCCAATATGGCGTCGGTAAGAAAATAAAAAGTTGATGCCAATATCTGAAAAACAATTGAAGCTAGAAACTTCGTTTTACCTGCATAATGTTCCTCTAATAAAAGTGCCCTAATAATGTATAAACCATAAAACCATAATACGAGTCGTTTAGAAGCTACGGGCAAAAGTTGAAAATGCACCATTTTGATTTTACCCAATTATCTTGAAAACCACAAAAGATATCCTAAACTTCAAAACGTCATCAAATTTGTAATAAAATTCTCTAAAACTTTCCTAATTTAACCCACCCTGTAGCTATAGCGGTTTACGAGATAGCAATGCATGTAAGCCAAATTTGGGACACATTGTATATATATATATATATATTTATATATATAGATATTTATATATATATATATATATATATATATATATATATATATATATATATATATATATATATATATATATATATATATATATAGATATTTATATATATAGGTATATATATATATATATTTATATTTATATATATATATATATATATATATATATATATTTATATATATATATATAGATATTTATATATATATATATATATATATATATATATATATATATATATATATATATATATATATATATATATATATATATATATATATATATATATATATATATATATATATATATATATATATATATATATATATATATATATATATATAAGTCGTTCTGAAAAGAACAGTTTTGCTGACGTTTCGTCAAAATCACATTTGGCATTTTCGAAGCTTTTTTTCTCGCGTCCGAATAGAGACTGAAGTGTTGGTGACTGCGACGCTTCCTTTTATACCCCCACTCGGGGCCGAAGGTTATATCTGCGCAGGCGTTGGTCGTTATTTATGTTTTCCGGATGGTGCTGTTGTTGTTGCGCTAATTGCGCTTGAGTTTTTGCGATTTTAGATTTGTCGATTATTGTCTTCCATACTGTTGGTAGTTTTAATGATTCGTCCCTTTTATTTAAATGACCTTGCTTTTCAATTTCTATGGCTTCTCGGATTATTCTGGTTTTATAATGTTCTATATTGGCAATCTCCCTACACCCATCGAAATTTATTTTATGGCCGGTTTCTTGATGATGTAGGAATAAAGCTGAGGTTGTTTGTTTATTTCTGATGCTGAGTTTATGCTCTTCCACTCTTGCTGATATTCGCCTGTTAGTTTGCCCTACGTACAACTTTTCACAGTCCTGGCACGGAATACTTTCCTAATTTAACCCACCCTGTAGCTATAGCGGTTTACGAGATAGCAATGCATGTAAGCCAAATTTGGGACACATTGTATATATATATATATATATATATATATATATATATATATATATATATATATATTATATATATATATATATATATATATATATAGATATTTATATATATATATAGATATTTATATATATATATATATATATATATATATATATATATGTATATATATATATAAGTCGTTCTGAAAAGAACAGTTTTGCTGACGTTTCGTCAAAATCACATTTGGCATTTTCGAAGCTTTTTTTTCTCGCGTCCGAATAGAGACTGAAGTGTTGGTGACTGCGACGCTTCCTTTTATACCCCCACTCGGGGCCGAAGGTTATATCTGCGCAGGCGTTGGTCGTTATTTATGTTTTCCGGATGGTGCTGTTGTTGTTGCGCTAATTGCGCTTGAGTTTTTGCGATTTTAGATTTGTCGATTATTGTCTTCCATACTGTTGGTAGTTTTAATGATTCGTCCCTTTTATTTAAATGACCTTGCTTTTCAATTTCTATGGCTTCTCGGATTATTCTGGTTTTATAATGTTCTATATGGCAATCTCCCTACACCCATCGAAATTTATTTTATGGCCGGTTTCTTGATGATGTAGGAATAAAGCTGAGGTTGTTTGTTTATTTCTGATGCTGAGTTTATGCTCTTCCACTCTTGCTGATATTCGCCTGTTAGTTTGCCCTACGTACAACTTTTCACAGTCCTGGCACGGAATACTGTACACTCCGTGGTTTTCCAGTTTGATTTTATCTTTTGGGTTTCCGAGTAGTTTACCTATAGTTGTTTGTGGCTTGTGTATTGTTTGTATGTTGTGTTTCCTCAGAATTCTTCCGATTCTGTCTGTTGTGCCTTTTACATATGGTAAGACTACTCGTTGCCTTCCCGGTTCATATTTTTTGTTGTTCGTTGTTCGGGAAACTTGTGCATTAATAGCTTTCTCTATGGTGCGATTTGTGTAGCCATTTTTCTTTAAAGCACTAGATATTACCTTAAGTTCGTTTTGTCTCGTCTGTGTTTCAGTTAGTCGCACGGATCTGGATATTAAATTATTTGCCACAGCTTCAATTTGTGCTGGGTGATGATGTGATTTTGCATTTAAATATCTGTCTGTATGTGTTGGTTTTCTATACACGGTGTATTCGAAATGTCCGTTATGTAGTTTTGTGACCAAAACATCTAAGAATGGTAGCTTGTTGTTTTCCTCTAACTCTAGAGTAAATTGTATTCTGGGGTGGATTGAATTTACGTGAGTCAGAAATTTTTCGAGCTCTGCATGACCGTGTTGCCATATAATAAATATGTCATCCACATAACGAATCCATAATTTGGGTTTTAAACTTGCTTTCTCAAGAGCTTCTTTCTCGAAGTATATCATAAATAAATTCGCGACTACTGGTGATAGCGAGGACCCCATTGGAGCACCATCCATTTGTTTATACATTTGCCCGTTGAAAGAAAAATAAGTATTTTTGAGGCAATGCTCCGAGAGTTCTATTATATGTGCCTGGAAATCCTCGTTTATAGCAATCTTGTCCAATGCATCGTCGATGGGAATACTGGGATATAACGATTTGACATCTAGGCTTGCTATGATATCGTTTTTTTTTCAAGAACGATATCTCGTATAATTCGAGTGAAATACTCCGAGTTTTTTACAAATGAATCAGCTTTTTCTACAGTTGGTTGCATAATTTCAGAAAGGTATTTCTCCAGTTTTTGTAGCGGCGAATTAACAGCACTAACAATAGGTCTGATAGGCGCCCCTGGTTTGTGTATTTTTGGTAAACCATAGAGTTTAGGACATCGGCTCCGACTTTTCCCGTGGTATGATTTTTTGTTGAATTTCGGGGTTTATTGGTGAACTTTTTATTTTATTTTTAGTTGTTTTTTCTAGGTACGTTGTCGGGTCCCTTGGAACAGGCCTATAACAATTGTCTTGTAGGATATCCTGCATTTTTGTACGTAATCTTGAGTATTCATAACCACAGTTGCGTTCCCTTTATCTGCTGGAAGGATTGTGATGTCTTTATTTTTTCGGAGGTTTATTAGGGCCCTTTGTTCAGTGGCATTTAGGTTTTGTTTTGGTGTTTTGCTTGATCTTAAGATTCTTGCCACCTCTTGTCGAATCTCCTCTGCTTTTGTTTCTTCAGAGGAGTCAAGGACAGCTTCCACTCCAGCTATTATTTCTTCTTTAGGGATTTCCTTAGGAGATATCGCAAAATTAAAACCCTTACTCAGTACGGATTTTTCACTTTCTGAGAGACTGTAGGATGATATATTATGTACTAATTTATCGACGTCTACTGACGATCTTTGTGGTTGACTCGACTTTCTTAGAAGATTGTCATACTTTTTCGAAAGTTTATCTGTCTTAATTTTCTTATTTGTTTCTGTTCGCCAAAAAGCCAAAGTTTCTATGCGATTCCACAATAAAGGGTGAATGATGTTACTTAGTTTAAGGTGTAACTTTAAAAGTTCTTTCTCTGTCTCGGCTAGTTGTTTTCTAGTTTGATGGATTTGTTCTTTTAATAACGCCTTACTAGCATTTTGAAGTATGGTGTTAGTCTTTCTAGTTTTAGTATGATAAGACAACCGTGTAAAAGTAGGAAGTAAATCGCTGTCACGACACTTAATTTGAAAGGTTAGATCACATAAAAGATTAGTTTTCTTACCTCTCAGTTTCTCATACATCTTTATTGTCTTGAAAATCTCCTCCCCGTAGAGGTGTATAGTGTTGATTTTTACTCCTTCACGGATGGAAAAATACAATGTGTTTTCATTCCGGGTGTACATCCGTTCACTACTGTCGTTCTGAAAAGAACAGTTTTGCTGACGTTTCGTCAAAATCACATTTGGATTCGTTATGTGGATGACATATTTATTATATGGCAACACAGTCATGCAGAGCTCGAAAAATTTCTGACTCACGTAAATTCAATCCACCCCAGAATACAATTTACTCTAGAGTTAGAGGAAAACAACAAGCTACCATTCTTAGATGTTTTGGTCACAAAACTACATAACGGACATTTCGAATACACCGTGTATAGAAAACCAACCCATACAGACAGATATTTAAATGCAAAATCACATCATCACCCAGCACAAATTCAAGCTGTGGCAAATACTCTAATATCTAGATCCGTGCGACTAACTGAAACACAGACGAGACAAAACGAACTTAAGGTAATATCTAGTGCTTTAAAGAAAAATGGCTACACAAATCGCACCATAGAGAAAGCTATTAATGCACAAGTTTCCCCGAACAACGAACAACAAAAAATATGAACCGGGAAGGCAACGAGTAGTCTTACCATATGTAAAAGGCACAACAGACAGAATCGGAAGAATTCTGAGGAAACACAACATACAAACAATACACAAGCCACAAACAACTATAGGTAAACTACTCGGAAACCGAAAAGATAAAATCAAACTGGAAAACCACGGAGTGTACAGTATTCCGTGCCAGGACTGTGAAAAGTTGTACGTAGGGCAAACTAACAGACGAATATCAGCAAGAGTGGAAGAGCATAAACTCAGCATCAGAAATAAACAAACAACCTCAGCTTTATTCCTACATCATCAAGAAACCGGCCATAAAATAAATTTCGATGGGTGTAGGGAGATTGCCAATATAGAACATTATAAAACCAGAATAATCCGAGAAGCCATAGAAATTGAAAAGCAAGGTCATTTAAATAAAAGGGACGAATCATTAAAACTACCAACAGTATGGAAGACAATAATCGACAAATTAAAATCGCAAAAACTCAAGCGCAATTAGCGCAACAACAACAGCACCATCCGGAAAACATAAATAACGACCAACGCCTGCGCAGATATAACCTTCGGCCCCGAGTGGGGGTATAAAAGGAAGCGTCGCAGTCACCAACACTTCAGTCTCTATTCGGACGCGAGAAAAAAAAGCTTCGAAAATGCCAAATGTGATTTTGACGAAACGTCAGCAAAACTGTTCTTTTCAGAACGACAGTAGTGAACGGATGTACACCCGGAATGAAAACACATTGTATTTTTCCATCCGTGAAGGAGTAAAAATCAACACATATATATATATATATATATATATATATATATATATATATGTGTGTGTGTGGGTCCGGGAAAATGTGGGAAATCTCCCGGAAATGAAAAGAACACGTAAAAATAATACTACAAATTCATATAAATTTTTTTCGTATAGGCCTCCTCTTCGGAGATGGGGGGTCCCAAAGGGCACCAATGTAATCAAGTGTTTTAAAAATAATAATTGAACCACCAGGTATAATTGAAAAGTTGTTTAATATGATGTATACCAGGTAAGAACCTTCAAATTACTACCCAAGAAAATGTTGTGGTTTACACACAGCTACTGGGGCACACTAGCTCTGACACTCATGGCCCAATAACATTTTACTAAAAATTAAGTACACCTCATCCACGTCGCTAATCCTAACCGTTGTCGAGAAAAACGCTATTTCACTTACATCATGTATTTGGAGTATTTTGATAAAATAAACTGGTCAATATTCGACGCGTCTACCCTAGGTTTTAACTCCATTTTTAAAGTTGTCTATCTTAAAATGTAACTTGCGGATTTTGATGTCTTTGAGCTTTTTGGAAAGGTCGATTAACTAGCTTTTGTTGGAGGTATTAATTTGATGTGTAGCGTTAGATGATTAGGATATACGAGGTACACAATATAAAATGATGATCCCTTTTTAACCAAAATAATGCATTTTGATTCATAATTCTATTTTTGCGGTCTAGGATAAAAATGCAAAAACTAATTTCCCGGATTTTTGAAATTTTACTTTTTTTCAGAGATACAATTTTTTTTATTGAAAATAGATTTTTTTTAAACCTGACCTTGTAATTTTTTGCCGAATATTCGAGCTAATTGTTTTTACTAGAATATTACACTAAAGTGTTCTCACGAAATGTACAAGTTTAACTTATACAGCATGTCCTCAAAACTTGCGGACTGCTACTAAAAGCTAAAATGCCGTTTTTTTCGCAATTTTGCAGGGACTAATCTTTATACGAAATATTTTGTACAAAATACTCATAATTTCAGGGGTTATTTATAATTTTCTAGTTTAAAGTACATTAAGCTCTGAATTGTTTTGCAGTTTTTTAGCCACCGCCTTTATTAAAGAATATACAGGATATTTCAAAGCATGCTGTTTCATGGTCGATTTAAAAGTTGAGCTCTGTTATTTTATTATCGCAGTAGTCCCAACTGCATCTACATAAACATTTTTACTGAAACATCATTATTTTATTATACAGGGAGTTTAGCATCTAACGATGAGTTATGTAGACGAATTGTTTTATTGTATTCTGTAGCAATATGTAATCCGACATTAAGATATTTTGACCACCTGAAAAGTCGGCCTTCGTTATTGTATTCCCTTAGCGACTCCAACTGCACCTTAAACAAAATGATCTAGATATGCTATGTATTTAGCATCTAACGAACAAGTTTCGATACACAGTTTTATTATAATTGATCAACAATACCTAATTAACAACTATACTTAAATAAAAATTTCAATTTTAATTAAACACATATTTTGTTTTTAAAAACAAAATATTAATAGCGAGTTCGACCAACCCTATTGGCTATTATAGATTAGATATTATAGATAGTACTCTGCTAGGCATGTTATCAGTTAGATGTTGAATAAATTCTTGAGGAATAGCTTCCCATATATCCGTAATAACATTACCAAATCTTCTATACTTACTATCTGATGGTCACGCTGCTTCAGCAGGAAATTCATTCTACTAACGTCTCACGCTCATCCATATTCCAAATTTTGATACGAATTTGATTTGATTTGATTTGTTTTAGGGATAGAGCGCGTCGGTATCTTCGACCATTTAGCGCTCCAACAAACGTTTCATTACGTACAGTTTATTTTAGGAAGATGGATCTTAAATTTTAGAAAATAATTGGGTGTCTTTAATAAAATTTAGAATATGTGTAGCATTTTTGATGTTAAATTTCATGTTTTCTTGAAAATTTTCTGTGAGGTGATTTTTTTTTCTTTGATCTTTATATAATTTACAAAAGGAGATGATGTGTTTTACGGTTAAGGGTACGTGACATATATTGTATTCCGGAGGGGTTTCATTTTTTAGTAGAAAGGAGTGAGTGAGATTTGTATGGCCTATAGTTAGGCTTTTCCATATTATGTTTTCTTTTCTATTTAAGTTTTCGAAATGGAAAGGAGGGAAAAATGAGGGTTTGAGCTCATGAAGTTTATTTGAACCTTCGAACATGTCCCATTCTGTTTGTATTAATTTATTCAGAGGAATACAATTTAAATTCATTTTTATGTATAAGGGTGGTAAAAGGAAAGCCGTTAGTAATGGCTGATTTTGCCAATTTGTCGGCTTGATCGTTTCCTTTTATGCCTACGTGGCTAGGTATCCATAAAAAGGAAATTTTTTTGTTGTCTGGAAAACCAATGGATAAAAGGTGTTATTTTTATTACTAGTGGGTGGGTTGACCAGAAGTTTTTAATTGCTTTTAGAGAGCTTAGCGAGTCCGTGATAATAAGGAATTTTTTTGTGGAGAGGTGATTTATAATAGTCTAGACTCTTGTAAACGGCTAAAAGTTCTGCAGATAGGATGGAAGATGAGGGGTTTAGTTTTAAAGAGATAGATTTATTATCAGTTATGTAGTACGCTGAGCCTACGCCTTGGGGAGATTTAGATCCATCTGTGTATATCTTCAGCGAAGAAGAGTAGGTAGTGGATAATAGGTGGTTTAGATGAGATCGAATTTGAGAATGGAGGGCTATATGTTTGTTTTGACATAGTAGGTCAAAATTTATATCTGGACTTGGAGTGATCCAAGGAGGAAAGTGATAAGTAAAGGATGTTTCTGTAGGAGGGAGGACTATGTTATTAACTGCCATAAAATGTCTAAGTCTGATGTTACAGCCATAAGTTCTCTTTGGACTTATGATGTACTGAAGGGGGGAGTTGAATCTATGGTGGTCTATTAGGAAAGGGCGGTATTTAATAGAGTAACCATAATTAAGAAGGGATTTTAGTCGAATATATGACAGTGTTGGAGAACTTGTGATGCTATGGATGCTACTTATGGGAGATGTAGGGAAGATTCCTGCTGCTAGCCTTAGAGCTCTGTTTTGTATAGGATCAAGAATTTTTATGTAAGATGGTCTAGCGGAATCGTAAATGAAATCGCCATAACTTAATTTGGGAAGGAGAATGGATCTGTATATTTTCATTAAGATATTGTAGTCTGAGCCCCAGAAGGAGTGGGAAAGAGTTTGTAAAATATTTAGATCTTTCTGGGTAATGGATTTTATATGGGCAAAGTGAGATTTCCAATTTAGTTTGTTGTCAAAAATCATACCCAAGAATTTAAAGCTATCTTTTAGTGGAATGTTTTCGTTATTTAATTCAAGATTATTCATCATGCTGCAATTTCTAATTCTGCAAAAGTATATAAGGGTTGATTTTAGCGGGAAAAAGGAATATCCTGTGGTGGAGGACCATGTAAGTAGATTATTTAAGCAAATTTGTTATTGTCTTTCGCTGGTGCATGGGGAGTGAGATGCATGATAGATTATTAAATCGTCTGCGAAGAGTCTATAGGATATTTGAGGGGGATATGTGTGTTGATAGAATTCATGGAGAAGAGGAAAAGGGTGGTACTCAGAACTGAATCCTGCGGGATACGGTTTTCAAGGGAGTGAAGAGGTGAAGTAGTATTTAGTAGGCGGACTGAGAAAGAACGAGATGAGAGAAAGTTTTTTATGAATTTAGGGAGATGGCCTTTGAGGCCTATTTGGTTTAATTGCTAGAGAATATTGTATTTCCATGTTATGTCGTAAGCATTTGATATATCTAGGGAAACGGCAATTAAGTGATGTTTTTCAAGAAAGGAATTTTGGATGTCTGATTCTAAGCCAGCTAGGTGGTCAATCGTGGGTCTCTTTTTTTGGAAACCATATTGATTTGGGATTATTATTTTGTTTAATTCAAGAAACCAGGTAAGTCTGTTATTTACCATTCTTTCCAAAATTTTACAGAGATGATTTGTTATAGAGATTAGGCGATAGCTGCTTAGTTGATTCCTTGGTTTACCTTGTTTGTGAATTGGGACTAGAATAACAGATCTCCAAGAGGTAGGGAAAAGATCGTATAACCATAGATGGTTGTAAAAATTGAGTAAGGTTTGTAACAGAGGTAAGGGAAGGTTTGATAACATGGGCGTGATAATGCCGTCGGGACCTGGAGCAGATTTTTTGTTAGTTTTCATAGCTACTTTTAATTCCCGCATGGTGAAAATAGTATTATATTCATATATGATTGGGGTATTGGAAGTTTATAGGGATGGATTCTAATGTTTGTTTTAGTTCTTGAAATAGGGGATGGTATGATTGATTTGATGATTTGTCTTTAAAGAATTTTGCAAAGGAAGTTGTAATGGATTTCGTATCAGCAGTCCAAGAGTTATTTACTAGGAGACCCGGGATTGATTTAGGAGGAGAGGATTTCATTTTGTTTATATGTCTCCAAATTTCTTTGCTAGACATTTGGGAATTTATATTTGAGGTAAAATTTCGCCAGGATTGAATTTTGGCATTTTTTATTGTTCTTTTAGTTATAGATCTTTGTTTTTTGAAGTTTATAAAATTTTCGGGGGATGGATATCTTTTAAATAGGTTTAATGTTTTTTTCCTTTGTTGAATTGCCTTGGAACATTCTTTGGAACACCACCGTACTGGGGGTTTTTTATATGAAATGAAATTGTAGGGATTGATATAGATGCTGCTGAAAGAATTTCATTTACGAAAGTCTCCAAGAATGAGTTCACATTTGTAAAGTTAGGAGGAGGTGATTTTACAGTAGATTGGAATAGGTGCCAATTTGCTTTGTCAAGATTCCATTTAATTTGTGTTGTTGTAGGAGTGTTAATTTGACATGAGGATCTGAGCAATATTGGGTAGTGGTCACTTCCGTATGTATCCTCTAGTATGTCCCATTGAAATTCATGTTGAAGTGATGGGCTGCATAAAGAGAGATCAATTGTAGAAAAGGAGCCAGAAGAAGAGCTGATGAAAGTTGGGGAGTTTTGACTTAAAATGGAGATAGAATTTTTTTGAATGAATTCCTCTATTATTTTGCTTTTAGAGTTGGTAAAAGAAGAGCCCCATAGAGGATTGTGAGCGTTTAAGTCGCCTAGAATGAGAAAAGGTTGGGGAAGTTCTGATTTGAGAGTATTTAAATGATCTATAGAGAGAGGAGAGTTTGAGGGAAGGTAAAGACAACATATGGTAGTTAAATGTTTAAAATATGTTGATATTATACAAGTTTCTAAATTAGTGGATGTGGTAATGGGTTTATAGTCGAAGGTGTTGTGAATATAAATTGCTACGCCTCCTGATGATCTAGATGCATCCTTTCTGTTCAGAAAGTGGGTGTTGTAGTTTTTTAAGGTGATAAAAGTATTATGTTTGAAGTTTGTCTCTTGTAGAGGGATTATAAGTAGAGATAATGTATTGTAGGTCTTCTTTTCTAGGAGAAAAACCATTTAGGTTCCATTGTAGGATTGGCAGTATATTGAATTTTACTTTTTGATTGGGAAGATTTAGGGTTTTGTTTGTTCGGAGGAGAGCTGGAATATGAATGAGAGACCTCGTCTACTGACATGTCACTGCAAAGACTTTCTTTGGAGGAATGAGTAGCTAATTTTAAGGGTTTAGATGTTTTGGATGTTGATGATGAGCGATCTCTCGCTGGGGATTTTTTTTTCTTTTGGGGGGCTAGAGTGACTTTTAGATGGGGGCTTAGAGCTAGAGGATGAAGATCTATGATGATGTCGGGGAGGATTTTTGGGTTCGTGGTTTTTTGAGGGTTTGTTTATTGGATGTGTTGATGAAGAGGAAGCGGGAGGTTCGGGGGAGGGGTAGATGGGGGTAGAGGAAGAGAAGGAGGTAGGGATTTGGTGATTAAAGGATTTGCGATAAGATTACTAGGATTAATGTCGCATTGAGTGGATACTGAAACTTTATTGAAGGTGAAAGCTATCTGTTTTGAAACAATAGCGCTATATGATGTAGCGAAAGAAGGGTTTAGGGCTTCATACTTTAGTTTAGCATCAAAATAAGATAGTTTTTCAACGGTATGAATTTTTTGAATTTAAAATTCTTTTTTATATATCTGGCAACCTTTGTATCTTGGTGAATGGCCCGTTTTGCAATTTGTGCCAACAGGAGGTAATGAACAAGGGGAATCAGGATGAGTAGTATGACCGCAAGATGGGCAAGTGGGGGGATTTGGGCATCTACTTGACGAATGACCAAATTTGTGGCAGGTGAAGTATCTGAAAGGTTCCGCAATAAAATGACGTACTCTTAAGGAGTACCATCCAGCGAAAACTTTAGGGGGGAGGGAATGAGTTTTAAAGGTAAGGATGTAGTTATTGGTGGGGAATTCTTTGTCATTTCTTTTATGTATTATGCGTTTAACATTTACAACGCCTTGGTCTTGCAGGTTTTCAAGGATCTCTTGTTCAGTACAGTTTACTAGGTCTTTGCAGGTAATTATGCCTTTAATACAATTTAGGGAAATATGTGGGGTTGGTAGTGACATCGAAAGTATGTAATTTAGTAAGATTTACTACTTTGCGGGATTGATTTTCATTTGATACTTCAATAAGTAATGTACCATCTGATAACTTTTTAGTATCTGATAAATTTCCAAAATATGCTTGTAAAGCTTTGTGTAACAAGAAAGGGGATGTATCTTTAAATGAACCTTCTGGATTTTTAATTACAAAGAACTTATCAAACGTGTTGAATGTTTCAATAGGCGAATCTACTCTGGATCTTTTCAGGGACCCGCTTAAAGGAGGGAAGTGGAATTTTGAGTTTCGATTCCCTTTGAAGGAATTTCCAGTAGTAATATTAACTTCCAAAGCCTGGTCACCTACTTTAGAAGTACCGCAGTAGCTGGCTGACGGTCTGACAGGGCCTACTTCAACATCACTAGGACAGACCGGTACTGGGGTTCCGACCCCCTGCACTGTAAATGATTTCTGTTTGTTGGACATCAATCATGTATTCCACCATTTACCCCTGGTGGTCCAGGCACCACCAGTTTCCCTCGGTGGCCTAGGTAACTCGGACCCGTAGGGGCGTCACTCCCCAAGTAATATGCAGGCAAATTACCCCCGTGCGGGGTGATACGAATTTGAAAAAATCCATTGTTTTAATAACCAATTTGCTAAAAACTACATGACAATCTTTGCCTGTCCTATTTTAACCGTCTCTCTAGCTTTAAATTTTACAACCCTAAATTCTACAAAGACGATTCAAGACCAAAGATTTATTAATTTAGCTGCAAAAACTGCAAAGATGATAAAATGTGGCGTTATACTTCACAATATCTTGCCATTAGTGTTGTGAAAGTCGTACCATTTTACTTACAGTTCAAAAGATAGGTTTTCAGGAACTCGTGAAAACGTCTTTTGTTTTCATTGTTGTAAAGATAGGTATTTTTTTTACAACTAGCAAATTTACTGTTATTTCGCAGTATTTGTAATAACTACTAATTTGTAGTCATAAATAGGATAGATCCACTATTATTCTTTTGTTTTTTATTTGAGGTAATTTTAGTGTTTTTTTGTTACAAGGTCATGTTTAAAAAAATTCCATTTTCAGCAAAAAAAATCTCTGAAAAGAGAAATTTCAAAAATCGGAGAAATTACTTTTTAGCATTTTGATCCATTATTTTGGTTAAAAAGAGATCATCAAACATTTTAGCTAATTTTACATTACTTTATTGTGTATCTCGCATATCCTAATCATCTAACGCTACACATCAAACTAATACCTCGAACAAAAGCCAATTAACCGACCTTCCCAAAAAGCTCAAAAGACCACTTTGAAAATAGGGTAAAAACCTAGGGTGGACGCTTCGAATGTTGTTCAGTTTATTACATCCCATATCAAATGGGAATAACGATAAAAAACTTTGATCCAAAATTAAAATTAACTGTTCCCGACCTACGTTCGCAAAAAATGTGCGGTTTATTTGAAACAGCTGAGCCGTGATCATTTCAATCCTTAACGGCACCAAAACAAATTGTTTGTTATCGTTGCTAACGTTACTACTAAAATAACCTGCATTTTAGAACTTCATCTTTCACATCACTGTCAGTGTGACAGAATCCCTGCAATTCGAGATTTACTGATTTTTGTTTCGTAGTTAAATTAATTTGTATTGCTTTTTGATAATCAGTGAATTAACTTGAAATATGGAATACACGTTTATTGAGTATGCAGATATGCATTTGATGTATGGTCTGTAGTCTTGTAATGCTTTGGAAGCCAGAATGTTATATCACGAAAGATTTCCTAATCCTACTATTCCAGATCAGAAGACATTTCAACGAGTTGACCAAAGTCTAAGGGAGAATGGTGTCCAGTTAATTATGTTAGTGAATTATTTCACTTTCTTTATTATTTTAGGAAAGTTTGGAAAAAAAGGTATTGATGTTGGTGTGGGAAGAAAAGTACGTAAGCCACAATTAGAGGAAAATATTTTATATGCTGTATATGACTCTCCTTCAACGAGTACTCGAAAATTATCAGCACAGTTTAATACCTTGAAAACAATAGTACATGAGGTTCTTCAAGAACAGCTGCTATATCCATATCATTTGGAAAAAGTGCATGAACTGATTCCTGAAGATTTTCCGCGTAGAATGGAGTTTGCTGGTTATTGGAACAGCAACGAAATAATGTAAACTTTATTAGCACTGTTCTTTTCAGCAGGTTGAAGCAGGGTTTACTAAAAATGGTATCATAAATTCACACAACTTACAAATATGGTCTGATGAAAATCCTCATGCTACTATTGATTCGCATCGTCAACATCAGTGCCAACCAATTAATATCTGGACAGGAATCATAGGCAATTTTTTGATAGGACCGTCCGTATTGCGTGCACGAATAAATGGGCAACTTTATTTGGAATTTCTCCAAAATGCTTTTCAGGATTTAATAGAGCATTTACCACTTGAAACCCGTCGAAACATATACTTCATGCACGATGGGACACCGCCTCATTTTAGCGTTGTTGTTCGAGAACACATAAATAACCTCCATCCAAACCGTTGAATAGGTAGAGGAGGACCTTTTGTCTGGCCTCCTCGGCTCCCGACCTAACGCCGTTGGCTTTTTCCTATGGGGACACCTCAAAAACTTGGTGTATTCCACTCAGGTCTAAACTAGGTAGGATCTTGTACGGAGAATCACGTTTCATTGCGATGGGCTAAGGAACAATGCTGGGTTATTGTGGCGGGTACAACAATCCTCAATTCGCCGAGCCCGCGAGTGTATCAGACTTTACGGACTCCATGTTGAACCCACTTACGAAGTTTTTAACTAAACAGTTAGTTTTAATTTTGGATCAAAGTTTTTTATCGTAAGGGAATCCCATTTGATATGGGATCCAATATTTTATCAAAATACTCCTGATGTAAATAAAAGTATCGTCGCATATGTCCTAATGTTCATTTGTCCTACCACTCGAATGGAGCTTTGTCTGACAAGAATAGAAGATGAGATGGAGTTATGGACAATCAAATGTGCTGACGTGCAGAATATAAATAATGTGGGGAATTCTTTCAGAAGTTGTTTTTATCAATATAAACATGACCTACCTAATTAGTAATTACTAATTACTGATCATATTTATTGCTACAATTATTGATTGTGTATTTCTTACGAATATTTGCTTTATTTTAGATTATTTTTGTACAAGATATTCTTAAAAAAGTGGAATTATACTAATTTTTATTTTGTAGGCGTAATAGGTATCGGGGACGCAAACGGAAAATGGATCGATATCATAACTTGCTTTTCAGGGGTATCCTACACCATCTTTTTTGTAATCGTTATTTTATATTTAAATTAATTATTAATCAAATTGTTCTTCAGTTTTTAAGATACATGATAAACATCCATGCCATGTTTTTATTTTTAATCTCCCAAATGCAATCTGGCCTGATAACTCTAAAGAACTAGCAGACAGCAGTGCAATGTTGCGAGGATTACCCAGGGCCCAGCATGAAGTGTATTTCCTTTTTACTGTTTTCCAATGTTCCAAGTATTGATGTATATCCTGCTTTAGGTAATATCTTACCAAATAATGTGCACCATTTAGCATATTTTGTTGATTGTTTAACCGAATCCAAGTATTTACAATATGATGAATGCTATTGAGACTTCAGTAATGCTGATTTCATGATGATAAATGATTTTGTAGTCAATATTGATTGAGCAAAATTTTGAGATCTGAGTACGAGCTTGGCTGCAGAAAAACTGAGTCAGATAATCTAGGTGGTTACAAATTGGTTGTTCCCTAAAAACACATTAAAAGTTCTTCATTTTTGAAATAGTTTAGTCCTACATTGAAACATCTTATCTGTAAGAAAAAAAGAATGCACAGAAAGTATATGTCATCTCGATTCCACTGGGATTATGAATCATTTGCAAACCTTAGGTCATTGCGTAGGGAGGAGCATGATATATGTTATGCTTTGTATATTTGTGAAACTGAATCCTCATTAATATGTTATGCTGTGTATATTTGTGTGAAACTGAATTCTCATTACAGCTCAGTACAAGCGTAACTATAATAGTTTTCCTAATACTGTGTTTTTAGAGAGTAAAACTGCTGCCCGAAACATTTTTATACACTTTTAAATCATCCCCAAAAATAATAACCGTGGAAGGTTTTATGATCCTTATTGTCATTTACAAATTGTATAATTCTCACAATTACACATAAAATTTCTATAATTTAATAAGACAATTCTATGCATATTTAATATTTACTTAGATGGTATGTACAGTGTCTACACTGACCTTCTTACAGTCACGTCAGTTGAACCTTGCACGTTCTGATGACTATACATAATATAATGTTATTAAATTTTACTATTTTGCATCATTGAGATCGCACGCATTGTTTAATTGATAGTTGTATAAATGGAATGTAAATCTTAGAATAAATCAGTACGTTATTAACCACGATAATTGTTACTCATTTACTACGAACAAATACCTACTACGTCCTACATCGTCCCGCTGCTCATCTCAAGCCGAAGCTGAGCAAAGCTATTGGCAAGCAAAGCTTGCACATTGGTCCTTCGAGCCTTAAAGCCGTTCTTCAACCGAAGAACATCCGTCCAATATACACAACCGTGTATCCGTCCATCAACTTTATCGTCCGTCCATCTACAAGCAACCAAAACCAACCATATAATCACAGTTGTCAGGAAGTCTGTCGTACATGGCAAGAAAAAAGCTGAACAGAAACCAAAGAGCTAAGAAACGTCAAGAAAAATTAGAAGAAATCGTTATAGCTTCTTTAGACGGAGTTGACATCAAAACGCACAATTCAGGTTTGCCAGTCACGCCAACCATAGATAAAAAACCGTTTGAATTCGTAACCAGGCTAGAAGCAAGATTTAAAGAGCTTTTCGGCGAATAGCTTACCACCAAAACCTGTTTTAGGGTGTCGTTGCCTGAACTGAGTAGGGTAACGTGAAGAAGCACTCGAAAAAACTAAGTGGTAATAATACTAAAGGGAATAAATAAGATATACCTGTGCCAGTTCACGCTGGCGGGCATATATTATCGTTTCCACGATTGAGTATCACACACAAGCAAAGGCTTTTCCCCGTGACCAGTTAACGCTGGCGAGGAAAATACTTTAAGGGTTTAATAAGGTATTCCTGTGCCAAGTTCACGCTGGCGGGCATATATTATTGAACTCAGCTTAACATACAACACAAACAGACACTACTTGCAAACTAGCCGAAAGTAAACAAAAAACAAATAAACAAACAAAATATCCCGTCCCGTCTGTTCAAAAATTCATCATGTCTGCGGAAAGCAAAATGAATGAGCTTGTTCAAGAACAAGAAGAACTAGGAAAACAAATAATCCAGCTTATCAGCAATAGCAAGAAGGACTCTTCTTTGAGAAAAACTGAAACATATATAAAAGACCGCATCGCCACCTTAGAAAAAATATGGAAAAGTATCCAGAAAAACGACAAGGAAATAAAAAACCTAAACCTCACCGAACATGCATATTTTACTAAAAAATATGACAACCAATTAAAAGAAAAATACGAAGAAGTACTAAACTACCTAAAAACCTGTACAAAAGCAGAAACACCTTCAGCAAGTTCCGCCGATCCCTTGGCGGAAAAAGAACAAGAACACCGTCTGAAAAAACAAAACTTCAGGCTGCAACAACTACAAACCGACCTAAACCAAATTGAAACGGAACTAAGCCAAGGAAAGTCCAAATCTCGCTATAAGCTTCACATGGAAAAAATTAAAAAACAATGGGATGCTATTCATCAACTGCATGAAGAAATAATGATAAATGAAACAAAGTTTCAAAACAACTATTTTGTCAATAATACTTATGCAGACACTCTTGGCCAGTACGAAGAAATTCTGGAAAAACTAACTTTAGAAGCTCAAGAAAATATCATGGCCCAAACACAACAAATCGTGGTGAACCAGCCACAGCAAAAGTTAGCAATTCCAAAAGTCGTTATCCCGATCTTTTATGGAGGATATGAAAACTGGTCTAATTTCTTCGATATATTCAAAAGAGTAATTCATGAAAACCAAGCACTGACCAAGGCCGAAAAGATGCACTATCTGAAAACCCACACACGGGGAGAAGCAGGCAAATTGATTCAACACCTTGAGTCAACTGAAGCTAATTACGAAACAGCATGGGAGTTGTTGCAAAAGCGATATGAAAACAAAAGGCTACTAACATTCCAACTAATTGATAAGATATTAGACGTAACAACGGTTACAAAAGAAGACGCACTGAAACTAAAACAACTACACGACACTACAAGAGAATGTCTACAGGCGTTGAAAAACCAAGATGTAGAAATCGATACATGGGGTCCAATGGTAATTCGAATAATCCTCAGAAAATGGGATTCTGAAACCAACCGTCTATACGAACAAAATCTTCAGAAGCCGCATGATATCCCAGAGTTCGAAGAATTTATGAACTTCTTAGAAAGACGATTCCAGTCATTAGAAACCATTGCCGTTAACGTCGCATCAGACAATAACAAAAAACACAGTAACGCTGGTTGTCTATTCTGCAAAGATAAACAACACATGACGTACCACTGCCAAAAGTTCAAAACGCTTTCAGCAGAAGAAAGAAACAAACAAGTCCAAGAAAAACACATGTGCTATAATTGCTTAAGTCATGATGTTGGCAAAAGGTGTTTCAGCCAAACAAGGTGCAATATATGCAGTCGCCAGCATCATACACTTCTACACCTTGAAAGATATCAACAAAACCAACAACGGTCAACAGACTACCTACCCAGAGGTTTTCAAAGAAGTTCTAACAATCCACCAAGAAATTCCCAATACAACGCCGGTGCAGGAAGGTCAAATAATCAACCTAACACCAATAGAAATACTTCAACACACCATACTAGCAAACAAGAAGAGAACGTTCTTCTCGCAACAGCCCTTGTTGAAGTTTCCACTTCAAGTTCATCGCAGCCATTACGACTTCTGATCGATCAAGGTTCACAATCTTCGTTTGTTACGGAAGAAGCCGCCCAACGACTAAATTTGCCACGCCGCCACATCAGAGCTGAAATATCTGGTGTTGGCGGGGGAGACCCTAAAATTTCCAAATGGTCCACTAATGCCCAGATTAGACCAAGATTCAAAAGTACATTTTCTATGGAAGTTAACATGATAGTCCTCCCAAAGTTAACACGTTCCATGCCGAAACAAAAACTCCAAATACATAACATAGACAACTGGAAAAATGAAGTTTTAGCAGACACTACCTTTATGACTCCTGGACCAATAGATGGAATTTTAGGAGCCAAGGAATATGCAACCATAATCCTGAACGACCTTCAGAAAACTAAAGAGGGTCTTCTGAAACAAAACACGGAACTGGGTTGGATTGTGTCTGGTTCTATATTATCTGAGCCTCAAAGTATTGAAGTAATTAGTATGATTTCTCAATATGAAGAAGATAATCAGCTAACAAAATTCTGGGAGATTGAAGAAATAATGCCATGTCACCAATTAACACAGGAAGAACAAGCGTGCGAAGAATTTTACGAAAAAACCACACAACAAGACAAAGAAGGAAGATTTGTAGTTCGAATTCCGTTCAAGCAATCGCCAGAAACTCTAGGCCACTCAAAGCCACGAGCAGCAGCAAGACTTGTAAACGTTGAGAAAAAATTTCAGCACGATCCCGAACTACGGGACCAGTACATAGATTTTGTGAAGGAATATCTAGAATTAGGTCATATGCGGAAAGTTGGACGACAAGAAATCAATTAAGGAAAATATTACATTCCGCATCAAGCTGTCATCAGAGAAGCAAGTACAACCACTCGCTTAAGAACAGTCTTTGACGCATCCTGTAAAACTTCCACAAATATTAGCCTCAACCAGATCACGCACGTCGGTCCGAGGTTACAACAAAATATCGCAGATATAATTATTCGTTGGAGGAAACATGAAATTGTCTTCTGCGCAGACATAGAGAAAATGTACCGCCAAATCAAAGTACACCCAGAAGACCAACCTTTCCAGAGAATATTATGGAGAGAACATCCTAATCAACCAATGTTTGAACATGAACTTACCACCGTAACCTACGGTACCACGTCAGCTCCGTACCTAGCTATGAAAACACTTCAAACGCTAGCAAAGAAAGAAGCAAACAATTTTCCGGCAGCAAGTGAAGCAACATTGCAAGATTTCTATGTTGATGACATTTTATCAGGAGCAACAAACGTTCAAACAGCCCTAGAGCTTCAAAAACAACTGTTGCAAATGCTTGGGTCAGCAAAATTCAATTTAAGAAAATGGTCAAGCAATTCTCCTGCACTACTAAAGTCCATTCCGGAAGAACTTGGAGATCAAAAAAAACTCATGAGGTGCCGCAAGACGAAGAAAAAAAGTCCTTAGGGGTCTTGTGGTCCCCAGGAGACGATATATTTAAGTTCAAAGTAGAAATCTCACAAATCAAAAATCTAACAAAAAGAAACATTTTATCCGAAATCTCCAAACTATTCGATCCGTTGGGATGGCTAGCTCCAGTTGTCATTCAAGCCAAAGTCATTATCCAAGATCTATGGTTACGAAACCTAAACTGGGATCAGCCCGTCGACGAAGAAATATCTACAAGATGGTTGCAATTTCAAAGTAAAGTAAAGGAACTAGAGAAAATTAGAATTCCTAGGTGGATGCGTTACCGAAACTCCAAAACAGAACTACATGGGTTTTGTGACGCGTCAGAAAAGGCGTATGGTGCTGTAATTTACAGCCGAATAGTAGAAGGAAACGAACATACTGTCACACTTCTACAAGCAAAATCAAAAGTTGCCCCAGCCAAGAATAGAACAACTCTACCTCGGCTAGAACTATGCGCTGCCGTACTTCTGTCTAAGTTAATACAGAAAACCAGAACCGCCTTGCAACTAGACAACACCCAAACATTCGCATGGACTGACTCCATGATCACTCTAGGGTGGATAAAAGGAGATCCTACAAAGTGGCAAACCTTCGTCGCCAATAGAGTATGTGAAATACACAGAAATGCAACAGGAGTTTCTTGGAATCACGTCAAGTCTCAGGAAAATCCAGCAGATATTATCTCCAGGGGTCTGGATCCTGATAAGCTGGAAGCTACCGAGTTCTGGTGGAAAGGTCCTCACTGGCTCAACTCATCCAATAACCTTCCTCTGACCAAGATAATCCCCGAAGTAAACGAGGAAATCAGAGCAAATTGTTACAAAGCTGAAATTATAGTAAAAAGTGACATATGCGAAAAATTCTCTGACCTTACAAGAATGCTACGAGTTTTATCATACTGCTATTGAGTTACCAATAGAGAGGAAAGCCCTATTCTCTCTGTTAAGGAAATACAGGTCACCCTTAAAAAAGTCGTCGCATTGATTCAAAAACAAGAATTTAGTGAAGACTACAAATCACTACGTACTACCAAGACAGTTGGAAACAACAGCAAACTGCGGAATCTAAGTCCATTCTTAGACAGCGAAGATCTCATTAGAGTCGGAGGGAGACTAGAAAACGCACCAATAACTTACCAGAAGAAACATCCAATGATTCTTCCGTACCACAGCCATTTTTCCAAGCTAGTTATACTAGAAGCTCGCAAGAGAACTCTCCATGGCGGAAACCAAGAAACTCTTGCATATATTAGGAGCAAAAACCGCAGAACAATTTATGGGACAACTCCCGAAACCAAGAGTAACTCCAGCACCACCATTCACAAACTCAGGGGTAGACTATGCTGGTCCAATTCAAATTAGAACCACCAAAGGGAGAGGACATAAGTCGTACAAGGGCTACATTTCAGTATTCGTGTGCCTTGCCACCAAAGCGATTCATTTAGAAGTGGTCAGCGATATGTCAACCGAAGCATTTTTAGCTGCATTCAGACGGTTCACTGCAAGAAGAGGTCATTGTGAAAATATGTATAGTGACAACGGCACTACATTTTTGGGAGCATCAAAACAATTTGAAGAAGAAGTGAAGGAAATTATCGAAGAGCCTCACCTGCAAAATGCAATTATCAGCTCAGGAACACAATGGCACTTCATCCCACCCGCAGCCCCACATTTTGGAGGAATCTGGGAAGCAGGTGTCAAATCCATGAAACATCATCTAAAGCGAGTCATTGGAGCATGCACTTTGACCTATGAAGAAATGACAACCTTGGTGCACCAAATTGAAGCGTGTTTAAATTCGAGACCGCTTTGCCCCCTAACGGAAGATATTGATGACACCAATACATTGACCCCTGGACATTTCTTAATAGGGAGAGAATTATTAGCTCCCCCCGAATTTAAATCCTTCCCGAACTGTAATCTGTCGCAAAGGTGGAGACTCGTTCAAAAAATGAAGAAAGACTTCTGGGAAGCCTGGACTACTGAGTATCTTTCCAGACTTCAACAACGATATAAGTGGAACAAGCCTATTGAAAATTTGCCAGTGGGCACAATGGTTCTAATTAAAGAAGAAAATATAAATCCGAACAAATGGCCTTTGGCGAGAATAATGGAAATTCATCCAGGTCAAGATGGAGCAGTTCGAGTCGTAACAATAAAAAGGCCAGGAGGTGTCACTCAAAAGAGACCAATTCACAAGTTAATTCCTTTGCCTACAGACCAAGATACACAAGCCGCTACCCAGCCCACAATAGAAATCAATAGTCATGTTGCACAGAAAGAAGAAAGAACCACAAAAGAGAAAAGACTGAAGCATACAACTTCAAAATCAGCACTTCTTTATGTTTTGACAATTCTATTCTTGCTAATTTCTGCAACGACAGCAGAAAACTCTTACAAAATTCACCAATCCCAACATGGCCTTTACATAGAACATCTAGGGACAACTCAAATTGACAAAGGAGTCTTTAGAATAGAAATAGCACATTCCAGAAACAGGAGTGAAAATGATGTGAAGGCAGTAATCAACGTAGCTTCTCAATTTAGAGACCTATGTGATAAATCAAAAAAGCTTACAAAAGACGCCAGATGTGAAGCCCTAACCCATCATTTGGAAGAGTTAAAAAATCATACCCAGTGGATGCTGATGAATCTTAACGACGTCCATCATACAAGACGGAAAAGAGGCTATCTTGGAAAATTTTTAACAACTGTATTTGGAGTCAACGATGAAGTGTATCAAGATATCGACTCGCTCAACAAAAATCAAGAGCAATTGATTCGAGCGTCCAATCACCAAACTAAATTTATGGTGTCCGCGCTCACGGAGTTCATTGAGACAGAATCGAGGATCACCAATAGACTTAAACATTTTCAAGAAAAACTCAACCAAGGACTAGAAGCAATCAACAACATGCAGACTTGGTACAAGCAAATAGACACCAATGCCCTAAATATTCAACTTCATCAGCGAAATAAATGAATACTATGACAAACTATTGAACATGCGCTTCAATAGGGGCACAATATACGAACTAGTATCAACTGCATATATCAACAATATCATAAAAGAAACAAATAAAAAATTTCCGAATAACTTAAGGATTGTACCGACAATGTTATCCACGAAGCAGACAGCTAATAAGACAAGTCTCCAAGTGTATGGGTACTTTCCAATAGCAGATGTTGCCAAGTTTGGACTTCTAAAAGCAACGCCAGTTCCGGTGAAAATCGAAAACGAATCGTATTGGAACCTCCACGTCACTAATGACTACATAGCCGTCGACTACGACACGCAACTGTACTTCCAACTTCATGAAAACGACTTACAACAATGCATTAAACCATACCCCAATGATCCACATCAGTTTATCTGTTCACCAAGTTCAGTCAGAAACATAGAAACAAATCCTTCATGTATTATAGATGAAATATATGAACGAGCCGCTCCAAGACATTGCGCCATTGAAAAAAGCAGCATAAAAGGCATACTATGGAAACAGCTGTGCGCAGCCAATACTTGGATGTTCATATGCAGCTCTCCAACGGTAATATCTGTAATCTGCAATGGTGCGCGGGAAGATGTTGCAATAAACGCAACAGGGATAATTCAAATATCTCAAGAGTGTATAATTCAAACAAAACAAAACATACTCACGCCTAAACGAAGCACCACCGTTCCAGTGGTAAATAGTTATTCCAAAGCGGTCCCAAACTTATTAGGCAATGCGATCCACCAAAAACAACTAGACATTTTACCAACCGAGCCAGTGTTCGAACTGACAGACAGCCTTCATGAATTGATAAACGATCAAGAACACCAACAAGAGCAACTACAGAACATTCTTTGGCGAAACATTCACCATCATTCCATAGCAATTAGCAGCATCACTACAATTATCATAGCCATTCTTATAATTGCAGGATGGTATACAGCCAAAATCATTGTAGCACAGCATCAACAGAAGAAACGCAATAGGAAACCAGATCACAGGACCACTCAAAACGAGGAATTTGAGTTAAGATCTCTCACTTCATCCATCGGAGACAGGCCGCAGAATGTATAATTCTCACAATTACACATAAAATTTCTATAATTTAATAAGACAATTCTATGCATATTTAATATTTACTTAGATGGTATGTACAGTATCTACACTGACCTTCTTACAGTCACGTCAGTTGAACCTTGCACGTTCTGATGACTATACATAATATAATGTTATTAAATTTTACTATTTTGCATCATTGAGATCGCACGCATTGTTTAATTGATAGTTGTATAAATGGAATGTAAATCTTAGAATAAATCAGTACGTTATTAACCACGATAATTGTTACTCATTTACTACGAACAAATACCTACTACGTCCTACATCGTCCCGCTGCTCATCTCAAGCCGAAGCTGAGCAAAGCTATTGGCAAGCAAAGCTTGCACACAAATAATGTAAAAAACATTATTTGTGAATGACAATAAGGATCATAAAACCTTCCACGGTGATTATTTTTGGGGATGATTTAAAAGTGTGTAAAAGAATCCACGATATTGATGACGTGTTGTTGCTCCAGAATGATTTGGATGCTCTATGCGAGTGGTCGCAAACAAATAACTTACAACTCAACATAGGAAAATGCTGCTTTATGATTTCATAGGGGGCATAAAGTTTAACTCAAATTACAAGCTACACAGTGTCAACCTCAGTTTCTCTGAATCAGCGAAGGACCCTGGAGTATGTGGTTCATGAGAAATTGAGCTTCTTTCAGCATATTTCCAATATAAGCTTGCAGGCCTCCAAAAAATGCTTGGATTTATTACTCTCAATACTTCTGAACTTCCACTGAATATTCAGGAGTATCATAGAGTGGACATGCTTGTTAGACTTGGATTGAGCACTTTTGAGAGAAGACAATTACTTTTTGACTTTGCTAAATCTATAATTTTCTTTACAGTCTAATTGATTGTCAATAGTTACTTTCTAGGATTGGTTTTAATGTCCCTAAATGTAACCTTCATTACTTTGAACTTTTTGCTGCCTTTCGATGCTACAAGATATGGTAGGCAAGCACCTATCGATAAAACTCTTCGTGTACTGGACCATCATAGTAAAATATGGCTGCACACTGTCTGGTGTAAAAAATAGAATAACAAATGTAACACAAGATACTATAATAATATAAGGTCTAATAACATGGGATGTAAAGTGCAGTGTTTTGAGTATTTTAGTATGTAGAATCTTTTAGATTTTTTCTATATAAGTTTTTTTTGTCATATCATTGATAACTGTCATGAGTATATCTATATATATATATATATATATATATATATATATATATATATATATATATATATATATATATATTGTAATCAATATTTGAGATTTATAGAGAAACATACATTTTATGAAAGAATAAAGCGTTTTCCTAAATTGGGTTTTATTTTACTGATTGTAATGTTTTAAAAAGTTCTCCTCAAAGAAGTGAAATACCCTGAAAATTAGGTACTCCATTGCCTCCTATACAAGGCTTTTGTTGTATGATTTCCACATGAATACTAGAAAATACTACTGCAGTTTTTTTCTCTATGATTTGTTTATTGAAATATAATTAATGTATTACATTTAGTTTTGATTTAAATCATCAGTTTGCATCCCCGATACCTATTATGCCTACAAAATAAAAATTAGTATAATTCCACTTTTTTGAGAATATCTTGTACAAAAACAATCGAAAAAAAAATTCTAAAGCTGCTCTAATCATTTCTGATAAGGTTGCATGGAACCTTTCAATGGACCCGTTAGACTGGGGGTGATTGACACTCGAGAAAATTAATTTTATGTTAAATAGTTCACAAAGATCTTTGAATAATGAGTTGTCAAATTCGCGCCCATAGACGCAATGTATTCTTAGGGCGTACCGAAGTGTTGGAAAAATATTAATAAGGTATTTACAATTGTCGACGCTTTTTTGTCTTCGACTGCGTAAGCCTGTGTGAATTTTGTAAGTTCGTCTCGAATCGTAAGTGCGTAATATCTGGTTGGATATTCGAAGATGTCAATGTTTATCCTTTCAAATGGGGTTTTCGGAGTTTCCGTTATGACGAGAGGCGTACTTAGGTTTTTTCGGCATATTTTTACCTTTTGGCATATTTCGCAGCCTTTTATTAATTTTTCGACGTCTTTTGTTAAATTCGGCCAATTGTACTTTTCTCTTATGCGCCTGACTGTCTCGTTAATTCCCCTATGCAAATTAGTTTTGCCTGAATGGCAGTGTTCTAAAATTTGGGGTATTTCGTCGGCGTCTGGGGTTTTTACAACATTTTGGCAGATATTTAATGAATGAGAAAATTTCGAGGATAGGCATTGCTAGGTTATTTTCCACGTAATATGTTTTGGAAGGGTCGAATTCATTTTGGGCCTTAAATAGGACATAGAACAAGTGTTGGGCTACAATTTCCGGATCAAATGGTATTGGGATAATAAAGTATTTTCTATCTTTCACGGTTTTGCTAGAGACAATGTTAACGCTCATGTTTTCAAAATGAACGCTTTCTTCGAAGATATCTTCGATTATTTAGGTAATAATTAGTTTATGTGGTTTATCTAAAAGCTGTGAATTTGAAAATTCGACTTTGGAATAGTCAATTATTGATTTGGTTTGGTATAGGTCTACAAACTTGTTGTATTCCTGTGTAATGTACTCATCGTCTATTTCGACGTCATTGGACTAGGGCTGGTTTTGATTTTCGCTATTATTTTCATTGGCTGCAAAAATGGGGAATTTTGATCGGAAATTTGCGCATTCTTGAAAATAATTAATTTTTATTCGCGATAGAGCATCTGCATTTTTGTTTATTTTGCCCGGTTTATGTTCTATTTTATAGTTGTATTCTTCTAATTTTAGACGCCATCGCGCAAGTCTGCTTCCGGGATCCTTAATTGAAAACAACCATGTTAACGGCCTGTGGTCTATAATAAGCGTAAACTTTCGTCCAAAAAGATAAGGGCGGAAATGCTTTACTGCCCATACAATTGCTAGTAGCTCCCTTTCGATGGTGGAATATTTAGTTTCTGCACTACACAGTGTTCTGGATGCAAAGGCTATTGGGAGATCTTTTCCGACTGGTCCCTGGGACAGCACAGCGCCTATTACAAATGCGCTTGCGTCTGTGGTAAGGAGGAAAGTTTCTTCAAACTTAGGATAGATTAGAATGGGGTCTGAAATTAGGGCTTTCTTTAATTCTTCAAATGCACTTTTACATTCTGGATCAAAGAAGAATGGGATGTCCTTTTTCAAGAGTTTAGTTAACGGCTTGGATACTTTTGCAAAGTTTGGAATGAATCGGCGGTAATAACCCGCTAATCCCAGAAAAGATTTGATATCCTTTGCGTTTTTTGGTTCTGGGAAATTTTGAATGCATTCCACTTTTGAAGGGTTAGGTTTAACACCATCTTTGGTAACGAGGTGTCCCAGATAGGCAACTTCTTTCCTTAAAAACTCGCACTTATCTGGTTGAGGTTTGCGTTTCGGAGACGCTTAAAGACTTCTTTTAGCCGATCTATATGCTCATGTATGGTGGGAGAGTAGACGATTATGTCGTCCATATATACAAGGCAACGCTCGTTTTGAATGCCCAAGAGAATGTTGTCCATGACGCGTTGAAACGTGGACGGGGCATTCTTTAGACCGAATGGCATGCGGACAAATTCATAGTGTCCATTGTCAACTGAAAATGCTGTCTTTAGTATGTCATCGGGATTGATCTCAATTTGATGAAAGCCGGACGCGAGATCAAGCGTGGAAAAATATTGACATTTACCAAGTTGGTCCAAAAGGTCTGAAATGTTTGGTAAAGGATATTTATCACCATTACTGAGGTCATTGAGCTTTCTGTAGTCAATAACTACACGCCATTTTTGTTTCCCGGATGCATCAAGTTTTTTTGGGTACCACCCATACAGGTGAGGACCACGGTGAAATGGAAAGCCGTATAATTCCCTGGTCTAACATCTTTCCCATCTGTGTTTTCACTTCCTCTTTATGTATCTGAGGATACCTATAAGATTTTTTGAAAACGGGCTTTGCATTATTAGTTTCTATCACATGCTTCATTTCATTGGTGAAAGTTAGTTTATCACCTTCGATGTAAAATATGTCAGAATATTCTAGACAGAGATTTGTGATCATTTCCCTTTCTTCGGAATTAAGGTGCTCGGTTCTTAACTCGTTTCGAATTATCTGTATTCTGTCGATTTGATCGGCTTCATAATTATCTTGGGTGTTTAGGTTTAGGACAACATCATTAGGGGTAAATGGTTCGATAGAAAGATCGGAAAAATCGATGGTTTTTGGCATAGCGTTAGCATTTAAAATAGAAGTCATAAATTCACTGCTTTCGTTAACATGTACAATAGCATTTGGTAAACGAACTTTGTCTTTTTCTTGAGACATTAATAGGGCGTCTGTATTTTTTAAGTTACATGTTAATTTAAAAATTTTTTCTGTGCGAGCGTCAATAGAAATTTTCGTTTTTATCGACAGTTTTTTCTGTTGTAATAGCCCCGACTTTATGCAACGGAATCGTTTTAAAGTTCGTTATTAAATTTTTTGATTTAAGATCAATTATGCACTCATAATGTTCGAGAAAATCAAGTCCTAAGATTCCATCAAAATCGATATCTAAGTTATAAATGTATACCTTGTGTGGGTTACCTATTTCAAAAGGGACAAGAGTCAATTCAAATATAGACAATTTCTGATTTGTTATTCCCTGAATAGTTACGTTTTCTGGTGATCTGAGGGGAAACTTTTTCACCGTATTTTCTTTAAAAATGGATATCCCTGCTCCGGTGTCAATTAAAAGTTTGAATGTATTTGAGGCATCGTTAATATAGTACAGGTTCTTGGGGTTGACAGTAAGAAACGGGTTTAAAGGAACGCTTGTTCCGGAAAATTCACATTGGAGTCCAAATCGTCTAAATTCATTGTCTGAATCTGACTCTGCAGTTCCGACACCGAGTTGTTCAATTGGGTAGTGATCTCCGGAGGATGGTTTTTGTAAAGGGGAGGTGGAAAATTTTGGAAATCTGAGTTGTCAAATTGTTCAAATTGTGTTTGTTCGTTTTCAGTATAATATTCTTGGTATTCCAAGTTGCTATCATCTTGAGAATATTCGTCGTAATATTGTGGTCCTTCGTAAGATTGGTAATCATAATTTACGTGGTGAGCTCTTTGTTGATTTGGAGAGAAATTCCAGTTTCTTTACATTAGAGGTGGACGAGATGCAACATGACTTTGTAGGGTAGCTGCAGGTTGTCTATATTGAGACGAAAATGTGTTGGGTCAATTTTGCTGTGAAAAATGAGGCACTTGGCTAGAAGAAGGAAACTGCCTTTGATAATTTATGTTACCATTATTTTGAGAATAACTAGGATGAGACATTGATTGGGAACGGCATTCTGCAGCTATGTGGCCGTTGCGTCCACATTTCAGACATTTTATAACTTGTGGTAACTATTTCCTAACTGGTTGGGGAGGTTTCGGAGAAATTTGTTTATTTATTTTTTGAGTTTCGAAATATGAGAGCTGTAGTTCACGCCTAATGCGGGAGTGAGCTTCTAAAAGATCTCTTAGATTACCTGCACGAATAATTTGGCCTAGGCGAGGTTCTAGTCCAGTTAAAAGAGTATTTAGGCTCATTGTCTCAATTAGTTTGCTTTGGGCAGCTGTTTGATCATTACTTAGGTTGGAAGCTTTTTGAATACTTGAGAGCATTTTTGCATTCAAAACCTGTAAGCGGTTGTAAAATGTAAGGGCGGACTCGCCAGGTACTTGGCGGAGTTTTTGAAGGTCTTGTATAAGAGACGATAGGTCCCTCGAGTCGCCAAAATGAAGGTTTAAGAGTTGTTTAATCTCGCAATATGTTGCAGGGTTTCTTGAATTTACTAATTGCGCGGCTCTACCTTTAAGTTTGTTTTTAATGTGAATCGTTAATAACAGTTTTTGGTCAGTTGTTGCCATTTGATTAGCACAATCGCACGCGTTTAAAAAGGTAACCAAGGAAATTTGATCGCCTTCAAAATCAGGCACTATAGAAAATATTTCGGAAAGCCTGTAAGGCTCAATTTCTACCTCAGCACCTTGTATCGGTTGCTGGGTGGGTAGCTGAGTTTGTTGAGATTGTTGGGAACGTGTCTCGGGCATTTTGCTAAATACTATTTGTTTTTAATTTTCAAAATATAAATTGGGGGAAAACAAAATATTAGGCAAGTATTGGAGAAAGAAAATTAGCATATAAAATTCACCTTTCTTTTTAAATTTATAAAACTAAAATCAGGGAGTATGTAGAAAAATCACGTATAGAAAATCGAACAGAAACAGAATAAAAATAAGATACAACACTTAAACGGGATAATTCAATGTCACTTACGTTAGCAGGAGCATTAGTCGTCTTATTCTCTCTAAGGGCTGCCAGGGGTTTCACTAGGTGTTTCTTCCGCAGGTATCTTCGAGTGAGGACGCCTTAAATGTGGTTCTTTTCTTCGTTAAGGGATTGAATCCGCCGTCAACAGTTAGGTCTTCCTTGTTCTGCCGACGTTAGACGAATCCTACCGACTGCGCCAATTTGTTACACTATTAATTCAAAAATTCACTTTTTAAAAAAATTTATTATTTAACTTTGAAATTACTTTATACAATATCGGAACTTAAACTGGCATAAAAACGGTGTGTAATATGAACTAACTAATATTTACAATTCAGAGCGTTTTATATGTTTTAAAATGCTGATGCGGCACCTTCCAGCTGTGGGAATTGCAACTCGAAGGTACTGCTTACAATGCATTCCTTGAAATGTTGAAATTGCTACATCCGATACCGTGTGACCGAAGGTCATTGCCCACACGTGGCTATAGACGGATATAACATATATATATATATATATATATATATATATATATATATATATATATATATATATATATATATATATATATATATATATATATATATATATATATATATATATATATATATATATATATATATATATATATATATATATATACGGTGTCCTGGAAAATGTAGGAAATCTCCCAGAGATATGGGGTCCCAAAGGGCACCAATGTAATTATGTTTTTAAAAAATAATAATTGAATGTAAGACCCTTCAAATTACTACCTAAGAAAATGTTGTGGTTTACACACAGCTACAGGGGCGGATTAGCTTTGACACTCATGGCCCCATTTTTTTTACGCCCTGTATGATATAAACTTTGGAAAAGGTTTTTTGGATACTATTCACATTTTATCAAAAATTAAGTACACTTCATCGATGTCGCTAATTCTAACCGTTTTCGAAAAAAAACGCTATTTTATTTACGAGATACTATCACCGATCCTAATGTTCATCTGGTATTGTCGGATTTGTCCTAATGTTCATCGGTCCTACCGCCCTAATGGAGCTTTGTCTGACAAGGATGGAAGATGAGATGGATTTGTGGGCAATCAAATGTGCTGACGTGTAGAATATAAATAATGTGGCGAATTTTTCAGGAGTTGTTTTTACCAATATAAACATGACCTACCTAATTAGTAATTACTAATTACTGATCATATTTATTGCTACAATTATTGATTGTATATTTCTTTAGAATTTTTTTTTCGATTGTTTTTGTACAAGATATTCTCAAAAAAGCGGAATTATACTAATTTTTATTTTGTAGGCATAATAGGTATCGGGGATGCAAACTGATGATTTAAATCAAAACTAAATTTAATACATTAATTATATTTCAATAAACAAATCATAGAGAAAAAAACTGCAGTAGTATTTCCTAGTATTCATGTGGAAATCATACAACAAAAGCCTTGTATAGGAGGCAATAGAGCACCTAATTTTCAGGGTATTTCACTTCTTTGAGGAGTACTTTTTAAAACATTTCAATCAGTAAAATAAAACCCAATTTAGGAAAACGCTTTATTCTTTCATAAAATGTATGTTTCTCTATAAATCTCAAATATTGATTACAATATATATATATATATATATATATATATATATATATATATATAGACTCATGACAGTTATCAATGATATGACAAAAAAAACTTATATAGAAAAAATCTAAAAGATTCTACATACTAAAATACTCAAAACACTGCACTTTACATCCCATGTTATTAGACCTTATATTATTATAGTATCTTGTGTTACATTTGTTATTCTATTTTTTACACCAGACAGTGTGCAGCCATATTTTACTATGATGGTCCAGTACACGAAGAGTTTTATCGATAGGTGCTTGCCTACCATATCTTGTAGCATCGAAAGGCAGCAAAAAGTTCAAAGTAATGAAGGTTACATTTAGGGACATTAAAACCAATCCTAGAAAGTAACTATTGACAATCAATTAGACTGTAAAGAAAATTATAGATTTAGCAAAGTCAAAAAGTAATTGTCTTCTCTCAAAAGTGCTCAATCCAAGTCTAACAAGCATGTCCACTCTATGATACTCCTGAATATTCAGTGGAAGTTCAGAAGTATTGAGAGTGATAAATCCAAGCATTTTTTGGAGGCCTGCAAGCTTATATTGGAAATATGCTGCAAGAAGCTCAATTTCTCATGAACCACATACTCCAAGGTCCTTCGCTGATTCAGAGAAACTGAGGTTGACACTGTGTAGCTTGTAATTTGAGTTAAACTTTATGCCCCCTATGAAATCATAAAGCAGCATTTTCCTATGTTGAGTTGTAAGTTATTTGTTTGCGACCACTCGCATAGAGCATGCACTTTACATCCCATGTTATTAGACCTTATATTATTATAGTATCTTGTGTTACATTTGTTATTCTATTTTTTACACCAGACAGTGTGCAGCCATATTTTACTATGATGGTCCAGTACACGAAGAGTTTTAATAGGTGCTTGCCTACCATATCTTGTAGCATCGAAAGGCAGCAAAAAGTTCAAAGTAATGAAGGTTACATTTAGGGACATTAAAACCAATCCTAGAAAGTAACTATTGACAATCAATTAGACTGTAAAGAAAATTATAGATTTAGCAAAGTCAAAAAGTAATTGTCTTCTCTCAAAAGTGCTCAATCCAAGTCTAACAAGCATGTCCACTCTATGATACTCCTGAATATTCAGTGGAAGTTCAGAAGTATTGAGAGTGATAAATCCAAGCATTTTTTGGAGGCCTGCAAGCTTATATTGGAAATATGCTGAAAGAAGCTCAATTTCTCATGAACCACATACTCCAAGGTCCTTCGCTGATTCAGAGAAACTGAGGTTGACACTGTGTAGCTTGTAATTTGAGTTAAACTTTATGCCCCCTATGAAATCATAAAGCAGCATTTTCCTATGTTGAGTTGTAAGTTATTTGTTTGCGACCACTCGCATAGAGCATCCAAATCATTCTGGAGCAACAACACGTCATCAATATCGTGGATTCTTTTACACACTTTTAAATCATCCCCAAAAATAATCACCGTGGAAGGTTTTATGATCCTTATTGTCATTCACAAATAATGTTTTTTACATTATTTGTAAATGACAATAAGGATCATAAAACCTTCCACGGTTATTATTTTTGGGGATGATTTAAAAGTGTATAAAAAAGTTTCGGGCAGCAGTTTTACTCTCTAAAAACACAGTATTAGGAAAACTATTATAGTTACGCTTGTACTGAGCTGTAATGAGAATTCAGTTTCACACAAATATACACAGCATAACATATTAATGAGGATTCAGTTTCACAAATATACAAAGCATAACATATATCATGCTTCTCCATACGCAATGACCTAAGGTTTGCAAATGATTCATAATCCCAGTGGAATCGAGATGACATATACTTTCTGTGCATTCTTTTTTTCTTACAGATAAGATGTTTCAATGTAGGACTAAACTATTTCAAAAATGAAGAACTTTTAATGTGTTTTTAGGGAACAACCAATTTGTAACCACCTAGATTATCTGACTCAGTTTTTCTGCAGCCAAGCTTGTACTCAGATCTCAAAATTTTGCTCAATCAATATTGACTACAAAATCATTTATCATCATGAAATCAGCATTACTGAAGTCTCAATAGCATTCATCATATTGTAAATACTTGGATTCGGTTAAACAATCAACAAAATATGCTAAATGGTGCACATTATTTGGTAAGATATTACCTAAAGCAGGATATACATCAATACTTGGTACATTGGAAAACAGTAAAAAGGAAATACACTTCAAGCTGGGCCCTGGGTAATCCTCGCAACATTGCACTGCTGTCTGCTAGTTCTTTAGAGTTATCAGGCCAGATTGCATTTGGGAGATTAAAAATAAAAACATGGCATGGATGTTTATCATGTATCTTAAAAACTGAAGAACAATTTGATTAATAATTAATTTAAATATAAAATAACGATTACAAAAAAGATGGTGTAGGATACCCCTGAAAAGCAAGTTATGATATCGATCCATTTTACGTTTGCGTCCCCGATACCTATTACGCCTACAAAATAAAAATTAGTATAATTCCACTTTTTTAAGAATATCTTGTACAAAAATAATCTAAAATAAAGCAAATATTCTAAAATACACAAAAGCAAATAAATATGATCAGTAATTAGTAATTACTAACAATGTTTATATTGATAAAACAACTTTTGAAAGAATTCCCCACATTATTTATATTCTGCACGTCAGCACATTTGATTGTCCATAACTCCATCTCATCTTCTATTCTTGTCAGACAAAGCTCCATTCGGGTGGTAGGACAGATGAACATTAGGACATATGCGACGATACTTTTATTTACATCAGGAGTATTTTGATAAAATATTTGATCCCATATCAAATGGGATTCCCTTACGATAAAAAACTTTGATCCAAAATTAAAACTAACTGTTTAGTTAAAAACTTCGTAAGTGGGTTCAACATGGAGTCCGTAAAGTCTGATACACTCGCGGGCTCGGCGAATTGAGGATTGTTATACCCGCCACAATAACCCAGCATTGTTCCTTAGCCCATCGCAATGAAACGTGATTCTCCGTACAAGATCCTACCTAGTTTCGACCTGAGTGGAATACACCAAGTTTTTGAGGTGTCCCCATAGGAAAAATCCAACGGCGTTAGGTTGGGAGACCGAGGAGGTCAGGCAAAAGGTCCTCCTCTACCTATCCAACGGTTTGGATGGACGTTATTTAGGTGTTCTCGAACAACAACGCTAAAATGAGGCGGTGTCCCATCGTGCATGAAGTACATGTTTCGACGGGTTTCAAGTGGTAAATGCTCTATTAAATCCTGAAAAGCATTTTGGAGAAATTCCAAATAAAGTTGCCCATTTATTCGTGCACGCAATACGGACGGTCCTATCAAAAAATTGCCTATGATTCCTGCCCAGATATTAATTGGTTGGCACTTATGTTGACGATGCGAATCAACAGTAGCATGAGGATTTTCATCAGACCATATTTGTAAGTTGTGTGAATTTATGATACCATTTTTAGTAAACCCTGCTTCAACCTGCTGAAAAGAACAGTGCTAATAAAGTTTACATTATTTCGTTGCTGTTCCAATAACGAGCAAACTCCATTCTACGCGGAAAATCTTCAGGAATCAGTTCATGCACTTTTTCCAAATGATATGGATATAGCAGCTGTTCTTGAAGAACCTCATGTACTATTGTTTTCTAGGTATTAAACTGTGCTGATAATTTTCGAGTACTCGTTGAAGGAGAGTCATATACAGCATTTAAAATATTTTCCTCTAATTGTGGCTTACGTACTTTTCTTCCCACACCAGCATCAATACCTTTTTTTCCAAACTTTCCTAAAATAATAAAGAAAGTGAAATAATTCACTAACATAATTAACTGGAATCGCCCACCATTCTTCCTTAGACTTTGGTCAACTCGTTGAAATGTCTTCTGATCTGGAATAGTAGGATTAGGAAATCTTTCGTGATATAACATTCTGGCTTCCAAAGCATTACAAGACTACAGACCATACATCAAATGCATATCTACATACTCAATAAACATGTATTCCATATTTCAAGTTAATTCACTGATTATCAAAAAGCAATACAAATTAATTTAACTACGAAACAAAAATCAGTAAATCTCGAATTGCAGGGATTCTGTCACACTGACAGTGATGAAAGATGAAGTTCTAAAATTCAGGTTATTTTTTTAGTAGTAACGTTAGCAACGATAACAAACAATTTGTTTTGGTGCCGTTAAGGATTGAAATGATCACGGCTCAGCTGTTTCAAATAAACCGCACATTTTTTGCGAACGTAGGTCGGGAACAGTTAATTTTAATTTTGGATCAATGTTTTTTATCGTTATTCCCATTTGATATGGGATGTACAACAAACTGAACAACATTCGAAGCGTCCACCCTAGGTTTTTACCCTATTTTCAAAGTGGTCTTTTGAGCTTTTTGGGAAGGTCGGTTAATTGGCTTTTGTTCGAGGTATTAGTTTGATGTGTAGCGTTAGATGATTAGGATATGCGAGGTACACAATAGAGTAATGTAAAATTAGCTAAAATGTTTGATGATCTCTTTTTAACCAAAATAATGGATCAAAATGCTAAAAAGTAATTTCTCCGATTTTTGAAATTTCTCTTTTCAGAGATTTTTTTTTCTGAAAATGGAATTTTTTTAAACATGACCTTGTAACAAAAAAACACTAAAATTACCTCAAATAAAAAACAAAAGAATAATAGTGGATCTATCCTATTTATGACTACAAATTAGTAGTTATTACAAATACTGCGAAATAACAGTAAATTTGCTAGTTGTAAAAAAATACCTATCTTTACAACAATAAAAACAAAAGACGTTTTCACGAGTTCCTGAAGACCTATCTTTTGAACTGTAAGTAAAATGGTACGACTTTCACAACACTAATGGCAAGATATTGTGAAGTATAACGCCACATTTTATCATCTTTGCAGTTTTTGCAGCTAAATTAATAAATCTTTGGTCTTGAATCGTCTTTGTAGAATTTAGGGTTGTAGAATTTAAAGCTAGAGAGACGGTTAAAATAGGACAGGCAAAGATTGTCATGTAGTTTTTAGCAAATTGGTTATTAAAACAATGGATTTTTTTCAAATTCGTATCACTTCGCACGGGGGTAATTTGCCTGCACATTACTTGGGGAGTGACGCCCCTACGGGTCCGAGTTACCTAGGTCACCAAAAGAAACTGGTGGTGCCTGGACCACCAGGGTATATATATATATATATATATATATATATATATATATATATATATATATATATATATATATATATGTATGTAGATATATATATATATATATATATATATATATATATATATATATATATATATATATATATATAAATATATATATGTTATATCTATTCTCACCAGCTATTTCATCATACAAGTTATGCTAACCTTGGTTCCCAAACTATCAGCTGTCACACGCAGTTATTCAGAAAGCCAAGCTTATCTCAATAACAAAGTATCACATATCAGCAGGTGTTACTTGTTTACGAAAACAACTCTATACCATGAAAGCTTCATCAGCAGAACCCACGTCCTGACCCAAGTGTTCAAGAACGAAGTAAACAGTTCCCACTGAGTCAGCATAACGAAACATATAAATAGTTATTTTTCTTTGTATACAGTTTAGTTCAGTACAGTTCAGTCTAGCTCGAATTCATTTGTTAAACGTTACTCTGTAATTTTGCAAGTTTAAATGTATATATTTAAATTTGTATTTTTGAGTAATAAAATAATTTTTTAAAAAGTAATTTGGCAAGAAAGTGATTTAACAAACACGCGCAGTCGGTAGGATCTAAAAACGTCTAACAGAACACGAAGCCTTTGTGCACTCTAACTGTCGACGGAGGATGCCAATCCATTGTTCAGAAGAAGCTGTGAAAAACAAGAAATACTGAAAACCAAGAAAAACAGAGAAAATCACGACCCGACGTCACCAACTCGCAGTCAATCTACGGATTAGGAACACCTATTGAAACCCCTGGTAGAATTTGCTGCAGAGAACACGACGAAATCTGATGTTTCTACTAGTAACGTAAGTCTGAATCATCTCGTTTATCAATTTTCTTTTTTTCAATTTTCCAAAAGTATTGAAATTTTTATTCAAATTTAAGGATACTGTTCGATTTTTCAATTTTGATAATTAGTAAACGAAAAACTGAATTCAAAAACAAATTTCAAAAATCCAGAAGAATATTTTAATTTCAAATTTTGATTATACAGTTAATCAAATTTCAAGAAAAAAAAAACAACTTGAATTTTGTAGATTTTAGTATTGCTTTAATTTACGTTGATTTGTGTACTACTTTACGTACTGCCAATCAACCTAAATTCTTAATTTTAAATTCGTATCCTTTTTATATAATATTGTGTGCCTATATTATTTCATTTTGATATTGTGATATATTGAGCAACCATGATTGATAACGAAAGACAAAATGTCCCTGAGACACCCGAAATTGAAACCATATAAATTATCTGAAATATTTTCGATAATTCCTGAATACGATGGTGATCAAATTTTTCTCCAAACATTTTTCAATGCTTGCTTACAATATGTCTACACTCGGTCAAAAAGATTTATTAGTAATCCACATAAAAAATAAATTACGTGCAAGAGCAGCGCAGCTACTAAGCTCTCGCAACCCTATTTCTTACTTAGAAATAAAACAACTTTTAAATTCCCACTTCGGAGATACACGAGACTTGTCTTCTTTAATACAAGACTTACAACGTATTAAACAATTACCAAACGAGAGTCCTTTAACCTTCCTCAACCGACTTCAAGTGCTAAATGCAAAAATGCACGCTAATATACAAAAGTCTAATCTCACCCCACAACAGAAAAAAGCTCAAATAACCCTGATCGAATCCATGTCCCTCAGTACCCTCTTAACTGGTCTCGAACCCCGTATTGGACATATAATTCGTGCCAGTAACCCAAGAGATTTTCTTGAAGCCCAAATACGTATTCGACGTGAACTTCAATTGTCCTATTTCGAATCTCAAAAAGTTTCAAAACCGAACCCACCAAAGCCATTCAATCAACCTTTGAGAAAACCAAACTTTCAAACACAAAAATGTTTTAAATGTGGTCGTATTGGTCATTCAGCAAATCAATGCCATGCCAATAACGGACAACCACGTCCCAATTTTTTCCAAAACTCAAATTTTCAGCGACCCCAGTTTGCCCCGCAAATGAATTCTTTTCAGTCACACAGACCAAACATGCAACAACAAAGAAGCCCAAATACGCAAACCCCAAATATTACAAATAACCAATCAAATCAAAATAATTTCCAACGTCAACCGAACTTTAATTATTCTCGACCTTCAGTAATTCAGAAAAATCCCAATTTTAAAACTCACTTAGTTAGCACCGATAACACTCAAGAAAAATATTTTAATGACTATTATCAAGACTATCAACAAGATTACCAAGATCCCTCATTATTTTCTTATGAAGACCCCTCTACTTTATTCGAAAACGAATACGACAATTCTTATGAGAATCCAAATCCCAGTTTAAACTTTAACGAACCAATCGAAGACTACCAAAAATTTCCAATCGAGGAAAATCGAAATTTTCTTTTATCCCCAAATCAAAACCATCCACCCAATCAAGCCCCTATAGAAACAGATCAAATACAAGCCCAAATCGAAACTCTCACGCTAGACGATATGAATCCCTCACTCAATTTCCCCGAACAACAATTTCTTTAAATCCCTTCCTTGCCATAAATCCCAAAAATCTTTACTAGATTAAAGACGCAAAAAATACTTTCAAACTACTCATAGATTCTGGTGCAGGTATTTGAATTTTCAAAGAAAATACAGTAAAGAACTTTCCAAATCGTTTCCCCGAAAATGCAACAATACAAGGCATTACCGAACAAAAACTTTTAATAACTGAATCAACTTTGATAAATTTTAACAACGGTAACCCTCACAAAGTCTATATTTACAACTTAGATATTGATTTTGACGGAATTCTAGGTCTTGACTTCCTAGAACACTACAAATGTACAATCGATTTAAAGAATAAACAACTTTTACCAATTTTAAAACACTACCACTGTATAAAGTTGAGGACAATTACTCTTCAACAGAACTCGAAACATACGAGTCAAATAAAAATAAAATAACTATACGAGGTAGAACAGAACAAGTTTTTAAATTAAAATGTCATCTAATCAATACCGATGCTATTTTATCCCGAAAAGAAATAGAAAAAGTACATATCCCAAATGCCCTTGTCCATGTCAATCAAAACGGCGAATTTTTGACAACAATTATCAATGCGAATGCAATCCCAAAAACAATTGATTTTTCAAATATCGAAATAGAACCATTTTCGATACACACATTTCTTAATTTCAATCTTCCCGAATCTCCCTAATTTCAAACTTCAAATAGAATCTCGACTATTAGATCGCAGCTTAGACTTGACCATTTAAATGAAGAAGAAAAAGAATTAATCACAAATCTTTGTCAATTTCAAAGACATTTTCTATCTAGAAGGTGACAACCTTTCCTTCACAAGTGAAATCAAACATAAGATAGACACGAATAATACAAAGCCCATTTTTACTAAATCTTATAGATATCCCCAAATACATAAACAAGAGGTTAAAACGCAAGTAAACAACATGTTACAACAAGGTATAATTAGACCATCAATCTCTCCCTGGTCATCTCCCGTTTGGGTTGTACCGAAAAAAATCGACTCTAGTAATAAACAAAAATGGAGGATTGTAATAGATTATAGAAAATTGAACGAATCCACTGTTAATGATAAATATCCACTTCCTAATATCTTAGATTTACTTGACCAACTTGGACAGTGTCAATATTTCACTACTCTTGATCTCGCTTCTTGTTTCCATCAGATAGAGATAGATCCTAAAGATATTTCAAAAACAGCGTTCTCAGTAGAAAACGGTCATTATGAATTTATACGAATGCCCTTCGGACTAAAGAATGCCCCATCTACATTCCAACGTGTTATGGACAATATTCTTTTAGGAATCTTAAATGAACGATGTCTTGTCTATATGGACGATATTATAGTTTATTCCGCTACAATTGACGAACATATCCATCGATTACGTGAAGTTTTCAAACGACTAAGAAAAGCTAATCTTAAAATACAACCAGACAAATGCGAATTTTTACGCAAAGAAGTAGCATATCTTGGACACCTAATAACTAAAGACGGTGTTAAAACAAATCCAGCAAAAATTGAATGTATTCAAAATTTTCCCCAACCAAAAAATCCTAAGGATATAAAATCTTTCCTTGGCTTAGCAGGTTATTATCGACGATTCATTCCTAATTTTGCGAAAATTTCTAAACCACTTACTCGTTTACTCAAAAAAGAAATAAAATTTGACTTTGGTTCTGATTGCAAAGAATCTTTTGACGAACTGAAAAAATTGCTAATTTCTGACCCAATTCTTATATACCCAAATTTTGACGAACCATTTCTTTTGACCACAGATGCTAATGCTTTTGCAATAGGCGCTGTGTTATCACAAGGACCTGTAGGAAAAGATTTACCAATTGGCTATGCATTTAGAACCCTATGTAAAGCCGAAACAAATTATTCAACTATTGAACGTGAACTCCTTGCAATCGTATGGGTAGTAAAACATTTTCGCCCGTATCTTTTTGGCAGAAAATTTAAACTAATCACAGACCACCGCCCTTTTACTTGGCTTTTTTCAATCAAAGACCCACGTAGTAGACTCGCACGCTGGAGACTTAAACTCGAAGAATATGAGTATGAAATAATTTACAAACCCGGTAAGATCAATAAAAACGCAGACGCATTATCAAGAATTAAAATTAATCATTTTAATCAATGCGCAAAATTCCAATCAAAACTCTCTATTTTTGCGACAAATCAAGACGATGACGAAAAATCTAATAACTCAAATTTAAATTTCGATGATGAAAAAATAACCAAAGATTAGAACACATTTGCTAATATGTACGAAACAAAATCTTTAATTGATTATTCAAAAATTGAAACTTCAAACGAACAACTTCTAAATAAATCACATAAAAACATAATAACCTTTTGTCAACAAAAGAATTTAGGAGAATTACATCATGAAATATTATAAGACATTTTTGAAGAAAATGCAGATTTTTCAATACAAAGACTAAATATTTTCTCTAGTAAAACAGTTAAAAATCGGAAATATTACATAATTCCTTTGTTACTCGATTCAGAAATGTAGTCTTTTCTATATTATTTATACAGGACAAAACGAATTTGACCTTTCGTCAACATATTTTCTCGAAAATGACTTGCCTATTCTTGAAATATTTTCTTTTATCTTTGCAGACAAAGATATTAAAATATGTATTTGTCAAAATATTGTAACCATCCCAGATAAAGACCAAATACCAATTATATTGGAACAATACCATTTAGGCAAAAGTAATTTACACCGCGGAATTAACGAAACTTTAAGACGCATCAAAGAAAAATATAATTGGCCCAGAATGATTAAAAATGTAGAAAATTTAATAAAAAGTTGTGAAACATGTCAAAAAATTTAAATATGCCGAAAAAATTTAAGCAACCCTTTAGTGATAACAGAAACACCGAAAACACCATTTGAACTAATAAATATCGATATATTTGAATATCCATCTAGGAACTATGCTTTGACAATACGAGACGAACTTACTAAATTTACCCAAGTTTATCCAATTGAAGATAAAACGGCAAAAACTATCGTTAACACTATTATTTCATTTTTCCAACATTATGGTACCCCACTACGAATCTATAGTGATTATGGCCGTGAATTTAATAATACACTAATGAAAGACCTATGTGAACTATACGACATAAAAATAACATTTTCAAGTGTAGGTCACCCCCAATCAAACGGCTCTCTAGAAAGATTTCACGCTACACTTAGCGAAATGATAAGAGCTAATCAAACCGAAATTCCACATGAACATCCGTTCAACGTACTTCAGTATGCTGTTATTTGTTACAATAACACGAAAAATAAAACCCACGGTTTTACACCCTTTGAACTAATTTTCGGACATACTTCTTCTAGACCCCCTGAAATCCTATATAATGAGAAAACCCTTATATAAAAATACATACGTGATTTAAACAATCGTATGCAATTTCTTTATAAATCTGCTCGTGATAAAACGAAACAACAAAAAGAAAAAGCAAAAGAACGTTTTGATCAACATGTTCCCAAACATCCTCATACATATAAAATAGGTGAAAAAGTATATGTACGCGAATCCCAAATTAAAGATAAAGCTCAAAACAAATTTAATGGCCATTTCGAAATTCTCGAAATTTATCAAAACTCAGCCCTCTTATTAAATCCTAATACTAAACAAAAATCTAAAATAAATTTTGATAGATTAAAACCATACTACGAGCAAATGTCTCTTTCAGGACCGTCCTCGGACTGTCATCAGTCGTCCAGTCCCAATACTCCATAAGTCCAATTAAGAACACGATAGGAGTCTTCTTTCATGAAGAAGCAAAAATAAGAATCTCTAATGACAAATGGACGGTAGTGCGTATTTTCCCCTAAACTACATCGGCCCAAACAGTTAGTGGACCGAAACTTCACTGGCCCTAACAGTCGAAATCCCGACAGATGGGAATGTGTGGAATGCGGCGCTAGCCCGACACTTTAAATAGCGAATTGGCGAGCTACGCTACTGGCTAAAAATTCTTTAAATGGGCCTCCTGTGTTGTCAAGTTTTATTGATAAAAATAAATATATTGTTTGTTTATTCATTTTTAATCAAAACTACACCATGAAAAAATGATGTTAGCGTATTTCCCTGTATTCTAACTTTGAAGTGAAAATATTTTTATTGTTTTTTTTGTTTATTATAAAGCATTTGTTTATCACAAGATAATTTCTATTTAATGGAATAATGAAGATTGAATATTGAAAAAAAAAATGTTGGAAAGCCCAGGAAGAGGTTATTGCTTGTTTGCATCGAGATGATTTTAAACCTTCTACTTTTAAACTGGGTATGTTTATTTTAGAATAGTGTGAATATGGTATAAAGTTGCAACCATTTCAATTTTTACACTCAGATAGTCTTATTTGTTGATGTTGATCCCTACCTAAAGATAAAACAAAAGACCATATAAAAATCCACAAAAGCCTTTAAGCTTGAATATATACCTTTCAACTAATTTGTTTTGTGAGCTTTTTGAGACACATAATTTCTACTTTTTTTTAAGTTTTTTTGGTGTTTCATTTTTTATCCTGATCCTAAGCAAATACCTATCTAAAAATCAGTTTTTATCAGTCACATATTGATTAGGGTTTTATAAGATTGTTAATGATTTTCCCTAAGCTTGTTATTCATGCAGGTACTTTATTAATTATAATTTGTTTTAGGACCAATGCAAGTCTTGATGTTTGATATAGGTATCGTAGACAAGGCTTAGGAAGTTAGTTCTGCTCATATGTATGTGCATTGCAGATATTAGTGACGTGTATATTATAGTCATACTTGAGTACTCTTTGTTGCCCTGTTTGCATAGGAAGAAAGAAAAGACTTTAGTTACGGGTATTGATCTGAGTGTCATATAGCCCCAGTTATAGCCCATTCCATCAATGTAATAATTGGGCCTCTTTGTTATATGGAAGCTTCAAATTCTGCACCTTTAAATTTACTAAATATGCTTGTCACATAAAGTGGATAAATTTACTAAATATGCTTGTCACATAAAGTTGCTCATTTATAATTACTGTTGCTGAGAAAGTGTGTAGTTTGAGAAATAAAAAAGATGCACCATATGATAAATGTAGTGTCAACTTTATTTTTAATTCCATGTTGAATAAATTTTTTAAAGTGTATTACATATTTTGTATATTAATTAAAGATATATAGCTAAAGTGGATTAGAAATTTAAATAATTTTTCCCCATATTTTAAAAATATTAACTGTGGCCTATTTATATATTTTCTCCAGTTGGTATACACAATTCAGTAATAAGTTAATTTAGTAAGTATGCCAGATATCGCACATCACATCTTCAATTTTTTTTTAAATCTACGTATGGTTTAGGAAAAAGTTAGGTGCATGATATAATTTTAAATGACAAAAGTCTTTCGAAGATACCCTCAATTAATTTCATGCTTTCAGATTCTTAAGTTTATTAACTGGTATAAAGTAGTTTAGATCTTGTAAATTATTTTATCAATTAACTTTTAAAATATAAACTTTTATAGCCTAATCTTATAGAATTTCCAAAAAATATTACATCTTATTGTTGACTTTACCATATGTTGGGAACTGGCCGCCAAACTTATAAGAATGCGTATTGTTAAAAAAAATTGTGGTATATCTTTTAGAATCTTTATTCAAGTAAATGTTAAGTTTTCTAAATAAATAGTTCCAAACCTTAAGGTTGAGACAGTGTTTCAAGAGGGATAGACATTGACTAAAAGCATTATCCCTTATAATACCTGTAGTGCTTTGTTTAATGTTGGATTAAGTAAAATAATTTGTAATTGAGAAAAATCTAGTTTAAACAATATCCTATTTAACTGACTTTGACATAATGTCATTATTTGTTAAAATAAACTCATAGTAAATGGTGCCAAGGATATATAATCAAATCCCATTGGAATTTAAGAACAAATCATATTATATAATTACACAAAAATCTTGAATACTTCAAAAGGAAGTAAGCATTTTATGATGGCATACGAATTTTGATTGATCATAAATTAAACCTTCATTTAACTTTTTTGTTGAAAGGGGTAGAAAAAATGGTAAATGCAGAAGTTGTAGATTTTTAATCTATTAGTTTCTATGTATACTGGGTGTTTTTTGGAAAAGCATGACAATTTTTTTTTGTTTTGATGGTACACCCTGTATATGTCCATCAAATGGGTCTTTTCTTGCTAATTATAATTATATTAGGTTTGACACATTGAACACAGGAAATTGACAATATATCTATTATCAGAGATGTTAGAGAAAACATAACACAGATATGAATAACTTGCCTCTTATGTCATGGTTTTTCTCAATTGCCTTTAAAGGTAAAGATATCAAACCTAATATATTTATGATTAGCAAAAAGATGCCTATTTAATGGACATAATATAACATGGGTGTCCCACAAAAAAATGAGGGTTCAATTTATAATCAATATTCCTGTACATCATTAGATGATAATTGATCATTTTAGATGATAAAAATACTATTTGTTTGCCTGTCATTGTTATTATATTTTGTTGTTGGTAAAAGTATTTCTGATACAACCTATCTTCAATTTTAATTGTCACGGTTTTAATATGATAATTTTAAAATAATGCACATACAGCTATAGACCATGGTATAGTGAGTATATTATATTATTATCCTTTATTTAGCATTTTGCTAGTTTACAAATTCACAATGTTTGTATTTATTTAATATATTGTTATATAAAAAGAAAACTTAATTTTACAAAAGAAATAATAAAGTACAAAACATAGAAAAATAGTTAAGTAATGAAACCTAAAATATTTAATACAGTCAGGTAATAAAACTTAGATACTGAAACTAGAAGTAAAATATAAGTTTAACTCCAAAAGAAAAAATTAAGTGCTAAAATAAATATAATATATAATAACTAGGAATAAGTTTTGTAATTTTTTAATTAAAACACATAAATTTACTGATTTATTTGTTTGTGCCCGAATGCATAAAAATCATACAATTACATTAACTATTACAAATTTAAGTACAGTAAAAAGCTTTCAATAAATAACATCAGAGTCAACAACAGAAGATTTTTTAGTTCGAAAGTTCATTTAGAGAAATGATTTATATAATTTCCCATAAGAAAATATAATGAGAAAGAACTTGGTAAATTTCAATAAAAACTTTTAAGTAACAAATGTCCACTTAGACTCTGTGACATCAAGAGAATACATTTTTCGTTTTTCACTCCAATATTATACTTCCTTCCTCAGCAAAGCTTAACTCTCAAACGTTAGCTAAACATTTTGATGGTAAGGTCTGTTTGAGATGGAAAACTGTTACTTAAATCACAATATCCAAAGTTTTGATCTTGATCCTAAAAAACAATTGTTTTGCTTTTTCAATTTCTCCAAATGCAACAGACCATAATTATTAATTATACAAAAACAGATGTTTTAGTGATCCATATTTCTTTAATTTTTTTTGCATTGCGTAATGAAGCTACATATAATTTAGTGAGTTTTTTACCCTTACAATAAAAAAATACTGATATTTAATCTCCTATGATCATTTTTGAAGCTTAGATTGCATTGGTTTTGATTAAAATGCTACAACTCACATCACTTTTTTACAATATGAATAATTTAAGTCTGACTACAAATTTCATAAGAAATGAATTACTGCTACCCCTCTTTTTGACTAAATATGGTGGTGGTTTTTGAAGCTAGATTTAAGATGTGAACGAACTATTTTTAATGAATTGAAGAAGTAATCAAAATAACTGGCTTCTTAAAGCTAAAGAAGCAAGCTTTCAAATTCTGAAAAGATTAACAAGATACATTGTCTTGTTTTTAAAATACAGATACCTGTATTTTTCCTATGATAACTTTAATTAAGTTTATGTAGAGACTGTATGATTTTTTTCTGAGTCCAGTCTGGAGTAAGCCTAACCCTGGATGTAATAATAATAGCTATATTTTAAAAATGATATATTTTAAATCATTTTGTGTATTTAGTCACAAATATTTGTAAAAGTTATACATCTGTGTAAGTTTCTAATTTTTGTGAGGCATTTGACACAATCCCTCAGGCTATGCTACTGGACATTGTGCATAGCTATATGATGTGGAGGATCTGTGTTAAATGTTTTTAAAATGTATCTGATTATGTTAAAGTAGGAGGAGCTTTGAGCCAGCCTATGCTGATGACTTTATTTTGATTTTCCCCAGTAATACACAGGAAGAAGTGTAGGATTTATTAATTAAGGACATGAATAAGGTTAAATGGTTTTTGGATCATTTTAAACTGACTCTTAATGTAAAGAAAACTAATTTATTCAATTACATCAATTAATCATCCAAATTTTAATTAAATTAGCATAGATTATTTGAGTGTACTATTACAGCTAGGAAATAAAGCAATAAAAAGTTTTAAGAAGTAAAAGTCTATTCATAAATAAGTCAAGACACATTGTAATGGCATAAATAAAAACCTACTTCACAAAATGGTGAATAAGTCCTTATATAGCTTGTTTTCAGAATAAATCTAAACCTAAGATTATATTAAACATAAATTTTATTTAAAACACATTACAGTAAATGTTATCTTCTTATGATGTAATCGGTTTTCTCAACTCACAAAGGGGTTGTTTTCACATGCCTCGCCCCTGGCAATAACTGAATCGGTATAGTTGGTAAGAAGGCCAGATTTTAACCAATGACACAGTCCAAGATATCATTTTCTTACTTTCTAGAGCTTCCATCTTGTTGGTGATCTTATTACATAATGGTCATCCTTGGGCATACTAAAAATAAAGAAAATCTCTAATTACTTTCAAAAACATTAACACACTTATTAAAAAAAAAAAAAAAGAAATGAATGAAATAGATATGGCACTACTTAGAAAAATAATCACTGGTGAACTTATGCTATTTGAATTTTAAAAAGAAAACGAAAAAAAAAAACTACATATATTTAAATAATGATCCCATATAATTTCAAAAAAATGATCAAACTAAATGCTTATTTGTGGAAGTATGTTATAAATATATCAGAAGTTGTGCCATCTATGCATTTTTATATTCCGATAAAACTTTAAATTCTATGAATGTCAGTTTTTAAATATTTACAATTGGACAAAAAATGGTGGATCTACAGGCATTTCCTTTATTTTGTTTAGCTGGCCGTGTCACAAATATTAATGCAATTTTTAACAGACTTCAAAAAAGGAGGTTATCAATTTCACCCTATGCATTTTTTTATGTATGTACAACGATTACTCTGCGATGGTTTCAACAATTTGGATGAACTTTTCAGAGAATATTCCGGATATTGCTCGAGTGGTCCCACAGCTAGCATATTGTAAAAAAGTATGACGTTCACCATTTTATCAGGAATTTACATAGATATTCTATGGTTATTTATTAAATATGACTTTTAAAATAAAACTCATATAAATAGAACTAAAAAGGATGAAATAAAAGATGTATAAAAATTAAACTGACTTCAAAAAATGCACCTAAAATTGGAAAATAATATTATATTCCATCTGGAAAATTTTAGTCACCAAGCGAATAGAGATAGTAAAACAAAACACTCGTTACATTAATATATTTTGGTAATTAAGAATAAGTTTGGCTTTGACTTCACAGACACAGGGTATGGGATTCGCTTCTGGCGAGTTACTTCACAATATCTACTTCAAAAAAAACACTAAAGAGTAAAAAATAATATTTTATTCCACATTGAAAATTTGACTTTATGAAGTCATCTTCAAACTAATTCTTAATAACTTAATCATAAACAGACATTTATATAATGAGTACCTACATATATGGGAATAAAATATTACTGTTTACTTTTTGTTGTTTATTATATTGATTTAGTAATTTTTATTTCATCCTTGTTAGTTTTCTTTATACAAAGTTTCAAGTTATAAAGCCTAAACTTAGGTTAAAATTTTAGACGCCTTGAGTCCATTGCATATGAAATTTTACCAGAATCACCATATTAACATCAATACTTTTTTCCTGGCAATATAGTGAACGTGGTATAGATTGTCTTTCGCGCTCGTGTATACATGTAGAACATGTTAAATATGGCATCATTCCGCTATATTTAATATGTTTGCTATGGGACCACTCCAGTAACATCCTGAATATTCCCTATTTCATCCAAACTGGTCATACAAGACAATCACATACCATTGCTCTTTCCATTCATTTAACATCTTAATTCAGCTCAATATTTTTAATTATATAAGCAAATTTAATTCAATATCTAAATCAGATTTGTCAATAAGACAGAATTCTTAGACAATAAAAGCATTTAAGTTACATTAAAATTTCAATTATATTTGTGCCATAAATAAATTCTTATTCATCTCTCATAGAAAACCTTGTAGAGTGTAGAGGAAAATTTAAATGATTTTAGTTATCATAACACTTCCTTTTTGTTTGTGTATTTTTGTCTGTTTTTATAAAAAACAATGTTTGTTTTTTTTTTCAAATAAATAAATATATATTAACAGAAAATAGTCATTAACATTTTTAGACAAATTACAAAATCAAAGTGCAACCTATCAAAATATAAAACAAGTAAATATATATTATAAATATATATATATATATATATATATATATATATATATATATATATATATATATATATATATATATATATATATATATATATATATATATATATATATATATATATATATATATATATATATATATATATATATATATATATATATATATATATATATATATATATATATATATATATATATATATATATATATATATATATATATATATATATATATATATATATATATATATATATATATATATATATATATATATAAGGTCAAAGACATCTTAAAATAAAGCCTAATAGTTTTATTGTCCTATTCGTGATATTATCTATGTATTTGGCAAAAGTAAATTTGGAATTCAATAGCATTCCCAAGTCTTCAAAAGTATCAACTCTTTTCAAGGTTCTTTCGTTTAGTGTATAAATAATGTATTTTTTAAACAATGGAAACTTAATTTCTAGAAATAGAGATATCTCCAATAATATCAACACAGGGGTAGGAACGATTTGGTTATGACACTTCACCAAATTTCTTTATTTAATAAGGGTTCTCTAGTCGGATGTATAAAATTATATATATTACCATTAAAAATAAAATGTATTCAAAAGATAAAAGTAAACCAAAAAATTCTTATTGAAAGAGAATTCTGTTCCCCAGAGCCTATTATGAATGAACTGTTCATTTAAATCATTGAAGAAATAGAGAACATCAAAATACCTTAGGGGTTCCGAGGGGTTTTCCAACATTGAAGACACAAGTGTTACATTTTGTAAACATTAACAAAATAGGTTGCCTTTTTTGAAAATACAGACCCCAAATAAATTTTGTCCCAGGCCAAAACTAGGGTAAGCATGGCTCTGTATGAGAGTAATAGTTATCTTTTTAAAATGATAAGTATATGGATCTCTTCATGTGAAATAAATCTTCAAAGCACTTTATTTTGCTACTTATTTAACAAATTTTTCTAAAAGTTATCTTTAAATAGAAAATATTTTGAAAAGAAAAAATGCCTCATTATTATTAAAATATATAATTATTTTGACATATGAATTACCTCAGCAGTTCTATATTTATTCTCAGATGGACTATGGAAGCATTCCTCACTGCTTTGTCTGTCTACTCATAATTTTATATGCAAAGCTGATTTTCATTTTTTATTGTTGCCTGAGATACATACCCCGATTTGCCAAGATGGAGCCCACTGTGGTTAATACATCCATGAATGAAATATATATGTTACAATATACTTTCTGA